>JAJDFG010000150.1:680000-700000 GCA_021039105.1 Scomber colias
TCTGTCCTCAGGAGTGTCTCTGTGTCTCTGTCCTCAGGAGTGTCTCTGTGTCTCTGTGTCTCTGTGTCTTTGTCCTCAGGAGTGTCTCTGTGTCTCTGTCCTCAGGAGTGTCTCTGTGTCTCTGTGTCTTTGTCCTCAGGAGTGTCTCTGTGTCTCTGTCCTCAGGAGTGTCTCTGTGTCTCTGTGTCTCTGTGTCTTTGTCCTCAGGAGTGTCTCTGTGTCTCTGTGTCTCTGTGTCTTTGTCCTCAGGAGTGTCTCTGTGTCTCTGTCCTCAGGAGTGTCTCTGTGTCTCTGTGTCTCTGTGTCTTTGTCCTCAGGAGTGTCTCTGTGTCTCTGTGTCTTTGTCCTCAGGAGTGTCTCTGTGTCTTTGTCCTCAGGAGTGTCTCTGTGTCTCTGTGTCTTTGTCCTCAGGAGACGCCAACAGACAAATCAGTGAGCTCAAGTTCAAACTGGTGAAGTCCGAACAGGAAGTGGCTGCTTTGGAACAGAATGTGAGTCACATCTTCATCTTCATCACCATCATCATCATCATCATCATCACCATCACCATAGTAACAGTCAGTATCAGCATGCAGAGTATTGATTGATGGGTGTATTGATGACCCTCAGGTGATCCGTCTGGAAGGTCAGGTGACTCGATACAAGTCAGCGTCAGAGAGCGCCGAAAAGATGGAGGACGAGCTGAAGGTGGAGAAGAGAAGACTTCACCGAGAGGTTCATATATATCATATATATCATATTTATATCCAGGTTTATTATATTATTATTATATATATCATATTTATATCCAGGTTTATTATATTATTATTATATATATCATATTTATATCCAGGTTTATTATATTATTATTATATATATCATATTTATATCCAGGTTTATTATATTATTATTATATATCATATTTATATCCAGGTTTATTATATTATTATTATTATATATATCATATTTATATCCAGGTTTATTATATTATTATTATATCTATCATATTTATATCCAGGTTTATTATATTATTATTATATATCATATTTATATCCAGGTTTATTATATTATTATTATTATATATATCATATTTATATCCAGGTTTATTATATTATTATTATTATATATATCATATTTATATCCAGGTTTATTATATTATTATTATATATATCATATCTATATCCAGGTTTATTATATTATTATTATATATATCATATTTATATCCAGGTTTATTATATTATTATTATATATATCATATTTATATCCAGGTTTATTATATTATTATTATATATATCATATTTATATCCAGGTTTATTATATTATTATATATATCATATTTATATCCAGGTTTATTATATTATTATTATTATTATATATCATATTTATATCCAGGTTTATTATATTATTATTATATATATCATATTTATATCCAGGTTTATTATATTATTATTATTATATATATCATATTTATATCCAGGTTTATTATATTATTATTATATATCATATTTATATCCAGGTTTATTATATTATTATTATATTTATCATATTTATATCCAGGTTTATTATATTATTATTATTATATATATCATATTTATATCCAGGTTTATTATATTATTATTATATCTATCATATTTATATCCAGGTTTATTATATTATTATTATATATCATATTTATATCCAGGTTTATTATATTATTATTATTATATATATCATATTTATATCCAGGTTTATTATATTATTATTATATATATCATATTTATATCCAGGTTTATTATATTATTATTATATATATCATATTTATATCCAGGTTTATTATATTATTATATTTATCATATTTATATCCAGGTTTATTATATTATTATTATTATATATATCATATTTATATCCAGGTTTATTATATTATTATTATATATATCATATTTATATCCAGGTTTATTATATTATTATTATATATATCATATTTATATCCAGGTTTATTATATTATTATTATTATATATATCATATTTATATCCAGGTTTATTATATTATTATTATATATATCATATCTATATCCAGGTTTATTATATTATTATTATATATATCATATTTATATCCAGGTTTATTATATTATTATTATATCTATCATATTTATATCCAGGTTTATTATATTATTATTATATATCATATTTATATCCAGGTTTATTATATTATTATTATTATTATATATCATATTTATATCCAGGTTTATTATATTATTATTATATATCATATCTATATCCAGGTTTATTATATTATTATTATTATATATATCATATTTATATCCAGGTTTATTATATTATTATTATATCTATCATATTTATATCCAGGTTTATTATATTATTATTATATATCATATTTATATCCAGGTTTATTATATTATTATTATTATTATATATCATATTTATATCCAGGTTTATTATATTATTATTATATATCATATCTATATCCAGGTTTATTATATTATTATTATTATTATATATCATATTTATATCCAGGTTTATTATATTATTATTATATATATCATATTTATATCCAGGTTTATTATATTATTATTATATATATCATATTTATATCCAGGTTTATTATATTATTATTATTATTATATATCATATTTATATCCAGGTTTATTATATTATTATTATTATATATATCATATTTATATCCAGGTTTATTATATTATTATTATATATATCATATTTATATCCAGGTTTATTATATTATTATTATATATATCATATTTATATCCAGGTTTATTATATTATTATTATATATATCATATCTATATCCAGGTTTATTATATTATTATTATTATTATATATCATATTTATATCCAGGTTTATTATATTATTATTATTATTATATATCATATTTATATCCAGGTTTATTATATTATTATTATTATATATATCATATTTATATCCAGGTTTATTATATTATTATTATATATATCATATCTATATCCAGGTTTATTATATTATTATTATATATATCATATTTATATCCAGGTTTATTATATTATTATTATTATTATATATCATATTTATATCCAGGTTTATTATATTATTATTATTATATATATCATATTTATATCCAGGTTTATTATATTATTATTATATATATCATATTTATATCCAGGTTTATTATATTATTATTATATATATCATATTTATATCCAGGTTTATTATATTATTATTATATATATCATATTTATATCCAGGTTTATTATATTATTATTATATATATCATATTTATATCCAGGTTTATTATATTATTATTATATATATCATATTTATATCCAGGTTTATTATATTATTATTATATATATCATATTTATATCCAGGTTTATTATATTATTATTATATATATCATATCTATATCCAGGTTTATTATATTATTATTATATATATCATATTTATATCCAGGTTTATTATATTATTATTATATATATCATATTTATATCCAGGTTTATTATATTATTATTATATATATCATATTTATATCCAGGTTTATTATATTATTATTATTATTATATATCATATTTATATCCAGGTTTATTATATTATTATTATATATCATATTTATATCCAGGTTTATTATATTATTATTATATATATCATATTTATATCCAGGTTTATTATATTATTATTATATATCATATTTATATCCAGGTTTATTATATTATTATTATTATATATATCATATTTATATCCAGGTTTATTATATTATTATTATTATATATATCATATTTATATCCAGGTTTATTATATTATTATTATATATATCATATTTATATCCAGGTTTATTATATTATTATTATTATTATATATCATATTTATATCCAGGTTTATTATATTATTATTATATATCATATTTATATCCAGGTTTATTATATTATTATTATATATCATATTTATATCCAGGTTTATTATATTATTATTATATATCATATTTATATCCAGGTTTATTATATTATTATTATTATATATATCATATTTATATCCAGGTTTATTATATTATTATTATTATATATATCATATTTATATCCAGGTTTATTATATTATTATTATTATATATATCATATTTATATCCAGGTTTATTATATTATTATTATATATATCATATTTATATCCAGGTTTATTATATTATTATTATTATTATATATCATATTTATATCCAGGTTTATTATATTATTATTATATATCATATTTATATCCAGGTTTATTATATTATTATTATTATATATATCATATTTATATCCAGGTTTATTATATTATTATTATTATTATATATCATATTTATATCCAGGTTTATTATATTATTATTATATATCATATTTATATCCAGGTTTATTATATTATTATTATCATTATATATCATATTTATATCCAGGTTTATTATATTATTATTATTATATATATCATATTTATATCCAGGTTTATTATATTATTATTATTATATATCATATTTATATCCAGGTTTATTATATTATTATTATATATATCATATTTATATCCAGGTTTATTATATTATTATTATATATCATATTTATATCCAGGTTTATTATATTATTATTATATATATCATATTTATATCCAGGTTTATTATATTATTATATTTATCATATTTATATCCAGGTTTATTATATTATTATTATATATATCATATTTATATCCAGGTTTATTATATTATTATTATTATATATATCATATCTATATCCAGGTTTATTATATTATTATTATATATATCATATTTATATCCAGGTTTATTATACTATTATTATATATATCATATTTATATCCAGGTTTATTATATTATTATTATATATATCATATTTATATCCAGGTTTATTATATTATTATTATATATCATATTTATATCCAGGTTTATTATATTATTATATATCTATCATATTTATATCCAGGTTTATTATATTATTATTATATATATCATATTTATATCCAGGTTTATTATATTATTATTATTATATATATCATATTTATATCCAGGTTTATTATATTATTATTATATATATCATATTTATATCCAGGTTTATTATATTATTATTATATATATCATATTTATATCCAGGTTTATTATATTATTATATATATCATATTTATATCCAGGTTTATTATACTATTATTATATATATCATATTTATATCCAGGTTTATTATATTATTATTATATATATCATATTTATATCCAGGTTTATTATATTATTATTATATATCATATCTATATCCAGGTTTATTATATTATTATTATTATATATATCATATTTATATCCAGGTTTATTATATTATTATTATATATATCATATTTATATCCAGGTTTATTATATTATTATTATATATCATATTTATATCCAGGTTTATTATATTATTATTATTATTATATATCATATTTATATCCAGGTTTATTATATTATTATTATATATATCATATTTATATCCAGGTTTATTATATTATTATTATTATATATCATATCTATATCCAGGTTTATTATATTATTATTATATATATCATATTTATATCCAGGTTTATTATATTATTATTATATATATCATATTTATATCCAGGTTTATTATATTATTATTATATATATCATATTTATATCCAGGTTTATTATATTATTATTATTATATATCATATTTATATCCAGGTTTATTATATTATTATTATATATATCATATTTATATCCAGGTTTATTATATTATTATTATATATATCATATTTATATCCAGGTTTATTATATTATTATTATATATATCATATTTATATCCAGGTTTATTATATTATTATTATATATATCATATCTATATCCAGGTTTATTATATTATTATTATATATATCATATTTATATCCAGGTTTATTATATTATTATTATATATATCATATTTATATCCAGGTTTATTATATTATTATTATATATCATATTTATATCCAGGTTTATTATATTATTATTATTATTATATATCATATTTATATCCAGGTTTATTATATTATTATTATATATATCATATTTATATCCAGGTTTATTATATTATTATTATTATTATATATATCATATTTATATCCAGGTTTATTATATTATTATTATATATATCATATTTATATCCAGGTTTATTATATTATTATTATATATATCATATTTATATCCAGGTTTATTATATTATTATTATATATCATATTTATATCCAGGTTTATTATATTATTATTATATATATCATATTTATATCCAGGTTTATTATATTATTATTATTATATATCATATTTATATCCAGGTTTATTATATTATTATTATATATATCATATTTATATCCAGGTTTATTATATTATTATTATATATCATATTTATATCCAGGTTTATTATATTATTATATATATCATATTTATATCCAGGTTTATTATATTATTATTATATATATCATATTTATATCCAGGTTTATTATATTATTATTATTATATATCATATTTATATCCAGGTTTATTATATTATTATTATATATATATCATATTTATATCCAGGTTTATTATATTATTATTATATATATCATATTTATATCCAGGTTTATTATATTATTATTATATATATCATATTTATATCCAGGTTTATTATATTATTATTATATATATCATATTTATATCCAGGTTTATTATATTATTATTATATATATCATATTTATATCCAGGTTTATTATATTATTATTATATCTATCATATTTATATCCAGGTTTATTATATTATTATTATTATATATCATATTTATATCCAGGTTTATTATATTATTATTATATATATCATATTTATATCCAGGTTTATTATATTATTATTATATATATCATATTTATATCCAGGTTTATTATATTATTATTATATATATCATATTTATATCCAGGTTTATTATATTATTATTATATATATCATATTTATATCCAGGTTTATTATATTATTATTATATATCATATCTATATCCAGGTTTATTATATTATTATTATATATATCATATTTATATCCAGGTTTATTATATTATTATTATATATATCATATTTATATCCAGGTTTATTATATTATTATTATATATATCATATTTATATCCAGGTTTATTATATTATTATTATATATATCATATTTATATCCAGGTTTATTATATTATTATTATTATTATATATCATATTTATATCCAGGTTTATTATATTATTATTATTATATATATCATATTTATATCCAGGTTTATTATATTATTATTATATATATCATATTTATATCCAGGTTTATTATATTATTATTATATATATCATATTTATATCCAGGTTTATTATATTATTATTATATATATCATATTTATATCCAGGTTTATTATATTATTATTATATATCATATTTATATCCAGGTTTATTATATTATTATTATATATATCATATTTATATCCAGGTTTATTATATTATTATTATATATATCATATTTATATCCAGGTTTATTATATTATTATTATTATATATATCATATTTATATCCAGGTTTATTATATTATTATTATTATATCTATCATATTTATATCCAGGTTTATTATATTATTATTATTATATATATCATATTTATATCCAGGTTTATTATATTATTATTATTATATATCATATTTATATCCAGGTTTATTATATTATTATTATATATATCATATTTATATCCAGGTTTATTATATTATTATTATATATCATATTTATATCCAGGTTTATTATATTATTATATATATCATATTTATATCCAGGTTTATTATATTATTATTATATATATCATATTTATATCCAGGTTTATTATATTATTATTATTATATATCATATTTATATCCAGGTTTATTATATTATTATTATATATATATCATATTTATATCCAGGTTTATTATATTATTATTATATATATCATATTTATATCCAGGTTTATTATATTATTATTATATATATCATATTTATATCCAGGTTTATTATATTATTATTATATCTATCATATTTATATTTATTATTAGACTTTAGGTTGAGGTGTAGTCATGTGGAGGTTTAGCTCATGTCTCTTTGAGGACGTCTTGTGACTGTTGGACGTGTCCCTGCAGCTGCGCTCGGCTCTGGACCGGATCGAGGAGCTGGATCTGAGTAACGCACATCTGTCCAAACGTCTGGAGAAGATGAAGGCCAACCGCCACGCCCTGCTGGCTCAGCAGTGACACCTCTGGAGGTCAGAGGTCAACATGTTGGTGCTGACTGGCAGGGAGCGCTTGTTTTACTGTGCACGCAGCGGTAGACGGGTGGAGTTAAGGGAGGAGCGCCTGCAGAAGAAGATCATGGACACGTTGAAACAGTCACGTCCGTCATGTAGCATCCCAGTGCCATGAACGTCGCCACGGCAACGCTTCCTGAAAAACTGCATCACATGTTAAAGTCCAGAAACATTGGAGTGGTTCACCTGAGCGGGTCCGGGTGGTTCACCTGAGCAGGTCCGGGTGCTTCACCTGAGCGGGTCCAGGTGCTTCACCTGAGCGGGTCCGGGTGCTTCACCTGAGCGGGTCCAGGTGCTTCACCTGAGCGGGTCCGGGTGCTTCACCTGAGCGGGTCCGGGTGCTTCACCTGAGCGGGTCCAGGTGGTTCACCTGAGCGGGTCCAGGTGGTTCACCTGAGCGGGTCCGGGTGCGTCACCTGAGCGGGTCCGGGTGCTTCACCTGAGCGGGTCTGGGTGGTTCACCTGAGCGGGTCCGGGTGCTTCACCTGAGCGGGTCCGGGTGCTTCACCTGAGCGGGTCCGGGGTGGTTCACCTGAGCGGGTCTAGGTGCTTCACCTGAGCGGGTCTGGGTGGTTCACCTGAGCGGGTCCGGGTGCTTCACCTGAGCGGGTCTGGGTGGTTCACCTGAGCGGGTCCGGGTGGTTCACCTGAGCGGGTCCGGGTGTGATCAGTTCTTCATGGAGACGTTTGATGTGTATTTTATTGTTTATTGTCACTCAGGACATCATGTGATCATATCAGTCATGTGATCATGTGATCATGTGATCATATCAGTCATGTGATCATGTGATCATATCAGTCATGTGATCATGTGATCATATCAGTCATGTGATCATGTGATCATGTGATCATGTGATCATATCAGTCATGTGATCATGTGATCATATCAGTCATGTGATCATGTGATCATATCAGTCATGTGTTCTTACAGTAGTACCGATGACTCCGCCCTCCTGGTTCTCCAGGTGAGTTAAACAAACTATCATCAACCCTCAGCTCCACCTGTCGGGCACCAGGGGGCGACGCCTCCTTTTATTTTCTTCTTCTTTGTGTTTCTGTCTCTTCTGACTCAGTGTTAGTTTGGTGGTGTGTTCAGGTACCATAGGAATTCTCATGTCTTTGTTTCTAAGGACTTTTCATGGCACTCGGGATTTAAACTCACCAGCTTGTAAACGTCTGTAATGAACCACTGAAAGCTTCATTCTGCTGAATCATGAAACCACAGAACCCGCAGAACCGCAGGGGACTCAGAGGAGAACCGTAAGGGACTCTGAGGAGAACTGTAGGGGACTGAGAGGAGAACTGTAAGTGACTGAGAGGAGAACCATAAGGGACTCAGAGGAGAACCGTAGGGGACTCAGAGGAGAACTGTAGGGGACTCAGAGGAGAACTGTAGGGGACTCAGAGGAGAACCATAAAGGACTCAGAGGAGAACCGTAGGGGACTCAGAGGAGAACCGTAAGGGACTGAGAGGAGAACCGTAAGGGACTCAGAGGAGAACCGTAAGGGACTCTGAGGAGAACTGTAAGTGACTGAGAGCAGAACCGTAAGTGACTGAGAGGAGAACCGTAAGGGACTCAGAGGAGAACCGTAGGAGACTCAGAGGAGAACCGTAGGGGACTCAGAGGAGAACCATAAAGGACTCAGAGGAGAACCGTAGGGGACTCAGAGAAGAACCGTAAGGGACTCAGAGAAGAACTGTAAGGGACTGAGAGGAGAACCGTAAGGGACTCAGGGGAGAACCATAGGGGACTGAGAGGAGAACCATAAGGGACTCAGAGGAGAACCTTAAGGCACTGAGAGGAGAACCGTAAGGGACTGAGAGGAGAACTGTAGGGACTCAGAGGAGAACCTTAAGGGACTGAGAGGAGAACTGTAAGGGACTGAGAGGAGAACCGTAGGAGACTGAGAGGAGAACCGACTCAGAGGAGAACCGTAGGGACTGAGAGGAGAACTGACTCAGAGGAGAACCGTAGGGGCTGAGAGGAGAACCGACTCAGAGGAGAACCGTAGGAGACTGAGAGGAGAACCGACTCAGAGGAGAACCGTAGGGACTGAGAGGAGAACCGTAGGAGACTGAGAGGAGAACCGACTCAGAGGAGAACCGTAGGGGCTCAGAGGAGAACCGACTCAGAGGAGAACCGTAGGGACTGAGAGGAGAACCGACTCAGAGGAGAACTGTAAGGCAGCGTCTGGGTGGTGATGTGTTTCTGTCCTATTGATTAGGATTCATCAATATATCAAAGTATCAGTATGAATGACATCATGGGGGTTAAAGGTCATTGTGATGACATCATGGGGGTTAAAGGTCATTGTGATGACATCATGAAGCACTATATTAAACTCATGCAACATCTCAGCTTCCTGTCTGTGGAATCAGTGACATCACTTCCTGTCTTAATGAGCTAATAATAGACCAGTAGATCAGATCAGCTGATCAATAATTAATATCAGTGTATAAAGTGTTCTCATGTTATCAGCTGATGTAAACAGGTAACCATGGAGACGCTCCTCCTCTTCCTGGTAACCGTGGAGACGCAGAGTCCGGGGCAGGAAGTGAGAAATGTAAACAGGACCTCGCGCAGGGTCAGAGGTCACGTCACGCCTCATTTCTTCTTCTGTGGTGGTAAAAAGCAGCAGGTCAAAGGTCACAGCTGAACCTTATTGATCAGTCACAGCTGAGGTAACCATGGTGACAGCTGAGGTAACCATGGTGACAGCTGATCAATAATCTGAAACTAAACTGAGTTACTTCAAGTTTCAAAGATTTAAAAAGAAGAGAAGCTGCAGATAATGAGTCTGACTGACCTTTGACCTCTCACACATAGACACACAGAGACACACACACACACACAGACACACACACACACACACACATAGACACACAGAGACACACACACACACACACACACAGACACACACTCACACAGAGACACACACACACACACACACACACACAGAGACACAGACACACAGACACACACACAGAGACACACACACACACACACACACAGACACACACACAGAGACACACACACACACACACACACACACAGACACACTCTTCATTCAGGTCTCTTTGGGGTGCTGGTTGTCATGGAGACCACGTTTTAACTTCATTTGTCTTTTAGTTTATTTTATTTTACAAAAGTTCAACTTGACATGAAACAAAGTTATAAAACAATATGAAATATAAAGATTAAAGATTACTGTTCTTCAGGAGGATAATATAACTTTATATTATACATGTATATAGTTATATATTATATATTATATATATATTATATATAATATATAACTATATACATGTATATAGTTATATATTATATATATATTATATATATATTATATTATCTAACCTGAGCAGTGAATGAACTGATGGAACTTGAACAGGTGAAAGTGTCTCATCAGCTCTGCCACTGGTTGGCTGCTGAGCTGTCTATCAAACATTTCCTCCAATCATCATACAGCAGCAGAGCAGGGGCGGGACAAGCTGGTCGCATTATCCAATGAGCTTCTTATCCTGCTTGTCGCGCCCAAAACAGCTGCTGGGAGAAGCCTCATTGAACACCTGAAGCTCCATCACAGCTTCCTGATTGGTCTCCACAGCTGCTCCAAGGTCAAACCTGTTCAGCTGCTCCAAGGTCAAACGTGTTCAGCTGCTCCAAGGTCAAACCTGTCCAGCTGCTCCAAGGTCAAACCTGTCCAGCTGCTCCAAGGTCAAACCTGTCCAGCTGCTCCAAGGTCAAACATGTTCAGCTGCTCCAAGGTCAAACGTGTTCAGCTGCTCCAAGGTCAAACCTGTCCAGCTGCTCCAAGGTCAAACCTGTTCAGCTGCTCCAAGGTCAAACCTGTTCAGCGGTGAGCTCCAATTGGCTGTCGGAGGCGTGACCGAGCCTGGCGAGGCCGGTCTTGGCGGAGTACCTGAAGAAGACGTGACTGATGACGTCACGGCTGCGTGGGCGGAGCATCAGGTAGAGGGCGGGGCTAACCACGCAGTGGAGCAGCGAGCACACCTGCGTCAGGTGCAGCGCAACATCCAGGAAGTCCTCCAGCCGGCAGCTGAAGGTGACGAGGCGGAGCAGCGTGACGGTGTCCAGCAGCAGCGTGGCGTGATACGGCATCCAGCACGCCACCAGCGCTGACACGTACGCACGCGCCGCACGCCGGCCAGACCGCAGCACGCCGGCCGGCGGCAGCAGCGAGGACACAACGATGACGAGCAGCGGCAACACGAAGCCGAGCAGCACGAAGCTCAGCTGCAGCGCCGGCGCCCAGAACCGAGCGCTGCGGGGCGGGAACACCGGCCGGCACACGGCGCCGTCGCCCACACTCACCGCCCGCAGGAAGTAGGTGTCAGGGACGGAAGCCGCCAGCGCCAGCAGCCACACCGCCGCGCAAGCTAGCCGGCGCCGCCTGCGCCCGGCAGCGGGGGCGAGCGTGGCGGACAGGAAGTGGTCGGCGCTCATACAGGTGAGGAAGAAGATGCTGCTGAACAGATTCACGCTGAAGATGAAGTGAGTCAGCTGACACAGTCGCTCGCCAAACGGCCAGCGCCCCCCCCGCTGCAGCGACGCCACCCACACCGGCAGCGTGGCGAGCACGCTCAGATCAGCCGCCGCCAGCTGCACCACGTACAGCCGCTCCTCCCGATCCCCCCGCTCCCCTTGCCCCCCCTGATCCATACCATCCTCCCGTCCCCCCCGATCCCCCCACTCCTCCCGCCCCGCCCACTCCCCTTGCCCCCCCTGATCCATACCATCCTCCCGCCCCCCCCGCTCCCCTTGCCCCCCCCTCCCCTCCCGCAGCGCACACAGCAGCAGCACGTTGGCGGCGGCGCCCGACAGGAAGATGAGGACCAGCAGCACAGACAGGAAGTGCAGCAGCGTGGTGTGACTGACGGCGCCCGAGCATCGCAGCATCTCTACCGACGACAGGTTGCCATGGTCACCGGCTGTCAGGTTTAGCTCCGCCCACAACTCCAACAGCTCCAATAGGTCGTTGCTCAGACTCATACCTGCAGACACATGACCACAACAACCAATCAGAGACCAGCTCACACAGACCGGAGGACCTCAGTCTAGATGGAGGTCAAAGGTTAACCTCCATCTAGGTAACAGACAGTAACAGACAGTAACAGACAGTAACAGTAACAGTAACAGACAGTAACAGTAACAGTAACAGACAGTAACAGTAACAGACAGTAACAGTAACAGACAGTAACAGTAACAGTAACAGACAGTAACAGTAACAGTAACAGACAGTAACAGTAACAGACAGTAACAGTAACAGTAACAGACAGTAACAGACAGTAACAGTAACAGACAGTAACAGACAGTAACAGACAGTAACAGTAACAGACAGTAACAGTAACAGTAACAGACAGTAACAGTAACAGACAGTAACAGACAGTAACAGTAACAGACAGTAACAGACAGTAACAGACAGTAACAGTAACAGTAACAGACAGTAACAGTAACAGTAACAGACAGTAACAGACAGTAACAGACAGTAACAGACAGTAACAGTAACAGACAGTAACAGTAACAGACAGTAACAGACAGTAACAGACAGTAACAGACAGTAACAGTAACAGTAACAGACAGTAACAGACAGTAACAGTAACAGTAACAGACAGTAACAGACAGTAACAGTAACAGACAGTAACAGTAACAGTAACAGACAGTAACAGACAGTAACAGTAACAGTAACAGACAGTAACAGTAACAGTAACAGACAGTAACAGACAGTAACAGACAGTAACAGTAACAGACAGTAACAGTAACAGACAGTAACAGTAACAGACAGTAACAGACAGTAACAGACAGTAACAGACAGTAACAGTAACAGACAGTAACAGACAGTAACAGACAGTAACAGTAACAGACAGTAACAGTAACAGACAGTAACAGACAGTAACAGTAACAGACAGTAACAGTAACAGACAGTAACAGACAGTAACAGACAGTAACAGACAGTAACAGTAACAGTAACAGTAACAGACAGTAACAGACAGTAACAGACAGTAACAGTAACAGACAGTAACAGTAACAGACAGTAACAGACAGTAACAGACAGTAACAGTAACAGACAGTGACAGTAACAGACAGTAACAGTAACAGACAGTAACAGACAGTAACAGACAGTAACAGTAACAGTAACAGTAACAGACAGTAGCAGTAACAGACAGTAACAGACAGTAACAGACAGTAACAGACAGTAACAGTAACAGTAACAGACAGTAACAGTAACAGACAGTAACAGTAACAGACAGTAACAGACAGTAACAGTAACAGACAGTAACAGTAACAGTAACAGACAGTAACAGTAACAGTAACAGACAGTAACAGACAGTAACAGACAGTAACAGACAGTAACAGTAACAGTAACAGACAGTAACAGTAACAGACAGTAACAGTAACAGACAGTAACAGACAGTAACATTAACAGTAACAGACAGTAACAGTAACAGTAACAGACAGTAACAGTAACAGTAACAGACAGTAACAGTAACAGTAACAGACAATAACAGTAACAGTAACAGACAGTAACAGACAGTAACAGACAGTAACAGTAACAGACAGTAACAGACAGTAACAGACAGTAACAGTAACAGTAACAGACAGTAACAGTAACAGTAACAGACAGTAACAGACAGTAACAGTAACAGACAGTAACAGTAACAGTAACAGACAGTAACAGTAACAGACAGTAACAGACAGTAACAGTAACAGACAGTAACAGTAACAGACAGTAACAGTAACAGACAGTAACAGACAGTAACAGTAACAGTAACAGACAGTAACAGTAACAGTAACAGACAGTAACAGTAACAGTAACAGTAACAGACAGTAACAGACAGTAACAGACAGTAACAGTAACAGACAGTAACAGACAGTAACAGTAACAGTAACAGTAACAGTAACAGACAGTAACAGTAACAGTAACAGACAGTAACAGACAGTAACAGTAACAGACAGTAACAGTAACAGTAACAGACAGTAACAGTAACAGACAGTAACAGACAGTAACAGTAACAGACAGTAACAGTAACAGACAGTAACAGTAACAGACAGTAACAGACAGTAACAGTAACAGTAACAGACAGTAACAGTAACAGTAACAGACAGTAACAGTAACAGTAACAGACAGTAACAGACAGTAACAGACAGTAACAGTAACAGACAGTAACAGACAGTAACAGTAACAGACAGTAACAGTAACAGACAGTAACAGTAACAGACAGTAACAGTAACAGACAGTAACAGACAGTAACAGTAACAGTAACAGACAGTAACAGTAACAGACAGTAACAGACAGTAACAGACAGTAACAGTAACAGACAGTAACAGACAGTAACAGACAGTAACAGTAACAGACAGTAACAGTAACAGACAGTAACAGACAGTAACAGTAACAGACAGTAACAGTAACAGTAACAGACAGTAACAGTAACAGACAGTAACAGACAGTAACAGTAACAGACAGTAACAGACAGTAACAGTAACAGACAGTAACAGTAACAGACAGTAACAGACAGTAACAGTAACAGACAGTAACAGACAGTAACAGACAGTAACAGACAGTAACAGACAGTAACAGACAGTAACAGTAACAGACAGTAACAGTAACAGACAGTAACAGACAGTAACAGTAACAGTAACAGACAGTAACAGACAGTAACAGTAACAGTAACAGACAGTAACAGACAGTAACAGACAGTAACAGTAACAGTAACAGACAGTAACAGACAGTAACAGTAACAGTAACAGACAGTAACAGACAGTAACAGACAGTAACAGTAACAGACAGTAACAGACAGTAACAGTAACAGTAACAGACAGTAACAGTAACAGTAACAGACAGTAACAGTAACAGTAACAGACAGTAACAGACAGTAACAGACAGTAACAGACAGTAACAGTAACAGTAACAGACAGTAACAGTAACAGACAGTAACAGTAACAGACAGTAACAGACAGTAACATTAACAGTAACAGACAGTAACAGTAACAGTAACAGACAGTAACAGTAACAGTAACAGACAGTAACAGTAACAGTAACAGTAACAGACAGTAACAGTAACAGTAACAGACAGTAACAGTAACAGTAACAGACAGTAACAGACAGTAACAGTAACAGACAGTAACAGTAACAGACAGTAACAGACAGTAACAGTAACAGACAGTAACAGTAACAGACAGTAACAGTAACAGACAGTAACAGTAACAGACAGTAACAGACAGTAACAGTAACAGTAACAGACAGTAACAGTAACAGTAACAGACAGTAACAGTAACAGTAACAGTAACAGACAGTAACAGACAGTAACAGACAGTAACAGACAGTAACAGACAGTAACAGTAACAGACAGTAACAGACAGTAACAGTAACAGACAGTAACAGACAGTAACAGACAGTAACAGTAACAGACAGTAACAGTAACAGACAGTAACAGACAGTAACAGTAACAGTAACAGACAGTAACAGACAGTAACAGACAGTAACAGTAACAGACAGTAACAGACAGTAACAGACAGTAACAGTAACAGTAACAGACAGTAACAGTAACAGTAACAGACAGTAACAGACAGTAACAGTAACAGACAGTAACAGTAACAGTAACAGACAGTAACAGTAACAGACAGTAACAGACAGTAACAGTAACAGACAGTAACAGTAACAGACAGTAACAGTAACAGACAGTAACAGACAGTAACAGTAACAGTAACAGACAGTAACAGTAACAGTAACAGACAGTAACAGTAACAGTAACAGTAACAGACAGTAACAGACAGTAACAGACAGTAACAGTAACAGACAGTAACAGACAGTAACAGACAGTAACAGTAACAGACAGTAACAGTAACAGTAACAGACAGTAACAGACAGTAACAGTAACAGACAGTAACAGTAACAGACAGTAACAGACAGTAACAGTAACAGACAGTAACAGTAACAGACAGTAACAGTAACAGACAGTAACAGACAGTAACAGTAACAGACAGTAACAGTAACAGACAGTAACAGTAACAGACAGTAACAGACAGTAACAGACAGTAACAGACAGTAACAGTAACAGTAACAGACAGTAACAGTAACAGACAGTAACAGTAACAGACAGTAACAGACAGTAACAGTAACAGACAGTAACAGTAACAGTAACAGACAGTAACAGTAACAGTAACAGACAGTAACAGTAACAGTAACAGACAGTAACAGACAGTAACAGACAGTAACAGACAGTAACAGTAACAGTAACAGACAGTAACAGTAACAGACAGTAACAGTAACAGACAGTAACAGACAGTAACATTAACAGTAACAGACAGTAACAGTAACAGTAACAGACAGTAACAGTAACAGTAACAGTAACAGACAGTAACAGTAACAGTAACAGACAGTAACAGTAACAGTAACAGACAGTAACAGTAACAGTAACAGACAATAACAGTAACAGTAACAGACAGTAACAGACAGTAACAGACAGTAACAGTAACAGACAGTAACAGTAACAGACAGTAACAGACAGTAACAGTAACAGACAGTAACAGACAGTAACAGACAGTAACAGTAACAGTAACAGACAGTAACAGTAACAGACAGTAACAGTAACAGACAGTAACAGACAGTAACAGTAACAGTAACAGACAGTAACAGTAACAGTAACAGACAGTAACAGTAACAGTAACAGACAGTAACAGACAGTAACAGACAGTAACAGACAGTAACAGTAACAGACAGTAACAGTAACAGACAGTAACAGACAGTAACATTAACAGTAACAGACAGTAACAGTAACAGTAACAGACAGTAACAGTAACAGTAACAGACAGTAACAGTAACAGTAACAGACAGTAACAGTAACAGTAACAGACAATAACAGTAACAGTAACAGACAGTAACAGACAGTAACAGACAGTAACAGTAACAGACAGTAACAGACAGTAACAGACAGTAACAGTAACAGTAACAGACAGTAACAGTAACAGTAACAGACAGTAACAGACAGTAACAGTAACAGACAGTAACAGTAACAGTAACAGACAGTAACAGTAACAGACAGTAACAGACAGTAACAGTAACAGACAGTAACAGTAACAGACAGTAACAGACAGTAACAGTAACAGTAACAGACAGTAACAGTAACAGTAACAGACAGTAACAGTAACAGTAACAGTAACAGACAGTAACAGACAGTAACAGACAGTAACAGACAGTAACAGACAGTAACAGTAACAGACAGTAACAGACAGTAACAGTAACAGTAACAGACAGTAACAGTAACAGTAACAGACAGTAACAGACAGTAACAGTAACAGTAACAGACAGTAACAGTAACAGTAACAGACAGTAACAGTAACAGACAGTAACAGACAGTAACAGTAACAGACAGTAACAGTAACAGACAGTAACAGTAACAGACAGTAACAGACAGTAACAGTAACAGTAACAGACAGTAACAGTAACAGTAACAGTAACAGACAGTAACAGACAGTAACAGACAGTAACAGTAACAGACAGTAACAGACAGTAACAGTAACAGACAGTAACAGTAACAGACAGTAACAGTAACAGACAGTAACAGTAACAGACAGTAACAGACAGTAACAGTAACAGTAACAGACAGTAACAGTAACAGACAGTAACAGACAGTAACAGACAGTAACAGTAACAGACAGTAACAGACAGTAACAGACAGTAACAGTAACAGACAGTAACAGTAACAGACAGTAACAGACAGTAACAGTAACAGTAACAGTAACAGACAGTAACAGTAACAGACAGTAACAGACAGTAACAGTAACAGACAGTAACAGACAGTAACAGTAACAGACAGTAACAGTAACAGTAACAGACAGTAACAGACAGTAACAGTAACAGTAACAGACAGTAACAGACAGTAACAGACAGTAACAGTAACAGACAGTAACAGACAGTAACAGTAACAGTAACAGTAACAGACAGTAACAGTAACAGTAACAGACAGTAACAGACAGTAACAGACAGTAACAGACAGTAACAGACAGTAACAGTAACAGTAACAGACAGTAACAGTAACAGACAGTAACAGTAACAGACAGTAACAGACAGTAACATTAACAGTAACAGACAGTAACAGTAACAGTAACAGACAGTAACAGTAACAGTAACAGACAGTAACAGTAACAGTAACAGTAACAGACAGTAACAGTAACAGTAACAGACAGTAACAGTAACAGTAACAGACAGTAACAGACAGTAACAGTAACAGACAGTAACAGACAGTAACAGACAGTAACAGTAACAGACAGTAACAGACAGTAACAGTAACAGACAGTAACAGTAACAGACAGTAACAGTAACAGACAGTAACAGTAACAGACAGTAACAGACAGTAACAGTAACAGTAACAGACAGTAACAGTAACAGTAACAGTAACAGACAGTAACAGTAACAGTAACAGTAACAGACAGTAACAGACAGTAACAGACAGTAACAGACAGTAACAGACAGTAACAGTAACAGACAGTAACAGACAGTAACAGACAGTAACAGACAGTAACAGTAACAGACAGTAACAGACAGTAACAGACAGTAACAGTAACAGACAGTAACAGTAACAGACAGTAACAGACAGTAACAGTAACAGTAACAGACAGTAACAGACAGTAACAGACAGTAACAGTAACAGACAGTAACAGACAGTAACAGACAGTAACAGTAACAGTAACAGACAGTAACAGTAAC
>JAJDFG010000150.1:702500-725000 GCA_021039105.1 Scomber colias
GGAGGATCAATACTGACCAGACTGACTATGGAGGATCAATACTGACCAGACTGACTATGGAGGATCAGACCAGACTGACTATGGAGGATCAGACCAGACTGACTATGGAGGATCAGACCAGACTGACTATGGAGGATCAATACTGACCAGACTGACTATGGAGGATCAGACCAGACTGACTATGGAGGATCAGACCAGACTGACTATGGAGGATCAGACCAGACTGACTATGGAGGATCAGACCAGACTGACTATGGAGGATCAATACTGACCAGACTGACTATGGAGGATCAGACCAGACTGACTATGGAGGATCAGACCAGACTGACTATGGAGGATCAGACCAGACTGACTATGGAGGATCAGACCAGACTGACTATGGAGGATCAATACTGACCAGACTGACTATGGAGGATCAGACCAGACTGACTATGGAGGATCAGACCAGACTGACTATGGAGGATCAATACTGACCAGACTGACTATGGAGGATCAATACTGACCAGACTGACTGTGGAGGATCAATAACCCTAACCCTAGCTAGCCCTAGCTGACCCTAACCCTAGCTAACCCTAACCCTAGATAACCCTAGCTAACCCTAACCCTAGCTAACCCTAGCTAACCCTAACCCTAGCTAACCCTAACCCTAGCTAACCCTAACCCTAGCTAGCCCTAGCTAACCCTAACCCTAGCTAACCCTAACCCTAGCTAGCCCTAGCTAACCCTAACCCTAGCTAACCCTAGCCCTAGCTAGCCCTAGCTAACCCTAGCTAACCCTGACTGTAAATCATCTGTTACAGACTTTTTGTTTTTTACAGTGTACATTTTTAATTTTAGTATTTAGAGCAAAGAAATTCAACAGGAGTCAGTTTAAACATTATTTATTTATTTATTTATAGATTTAATCTCTTTTACAAACATTTCAAACCGTTAAAGAGCGAAGCAGCTTCACAAAATCTTCATCTGAACTGATCAAAGTTTCATGGACGAAGTTTCCAGAAAACACTTTGATCCAGAAACTGTTAAAACACTTTGATCCAGAAACTGTTTAAACACTTTGATCCAGAAACTGTTTAAACACTTTGATCCAGAAACTGTTAAAACACTTTGATCCAGAAACTGTTTAAACTGTTTAAACACTTTGATCCAGAAACTGTTAAAACACTTTGATCCAGAAACTGTTAAAACACTTTGATCCAGAAACTGTTTAAACACTTTGATCCAGAAACTGTTTAAACACTTTGATCCAGAAACTGTTTAAACTGTTTAAACACTTTGATCCAGAAACTGTTTAAACACTTTGATCCAGAAACTGTTTAAACACTTTGATCCAGAAACTGTTAAAACACTTTGATCCAGAAACTGTTTAAACACTTTGATCCAGAAACTGTTTAAACTGTTTAAACACTTTGATCCAGAAACTGTTTAAACTGTTTAAACACTTTGATCCAGAAACTGTTTAAACACTTTGATCCAGAAACTGTTTAAACTGTTTAAACACTTTGATCCAGAAACTGTTTAAACACTTTGATCCAGAAACTGTTTAAACTGTTTAAACACTTTGATCCAGAAACTGTTTAAACACTTTGATCCAGAAACTGTTAAAACACTTTGATCCAGAAACTGTTTAAACACTTTGATCCAGAAACTGTTTAAACACTTTGATCCAGAAACTGTTAAAACACTTTGATCCAGAAACTGTTTAAACACTTTGATCCAGAAACTGTTTAAACACTTTGATCCAGAAACTGTTTAAACACTTTGATCCAGAAACTGTTTAAACTGTTTAAACACTTTGATCCAGAAACTGTTTAAACACTTTGATCCAGAAACTGTTTAAACACTTTGATCCAGAAACTGTTTAAACACTTTGATCCAGAAACTGTTTAAACACTTTGATCCAGAAACTGTTTAAACACTTTGATCCAGAAACTGTTTAAACACTTTGATCCAGAAACTGTTTAAACACTTTGATCCAGAAACTGTTAAAACACTTTGATCCAGAAACTGTTTAAACACTTTGATCCAGAAACTGTTTAAACACTTTGATCCAGAAACTGTTAAAACACTTTGATCCAGAAACTGTTTAAACACTTTGATCCAGAAACTGTTTAAACACTTTGATCCAGAAACTGTTAAAACACTTTAAACTGTTTAAACTGTTGCTTCTCTTTTCATTCATTGGCAGTGAAATCAATCAGTGATCAATAATCATCACTGAGCCAAACATTGAAACAAACAGTAGAAGATGTTTTAATTTATTGGTCTCAGATTTCAGCAGCTGCGACTCTCAGACACCGCAAAGCATTATGGGACCTGTAGTTCTTCCACTCTGAGTGACTTCCTGTACACATATTTAGGATGAATGAATGAAATGTGACCTTAAGTGTTGGATCAATAATCAGCTTCATATAAATATTGATCACATGACGGAGCGAGGAAGCTTTGGTCACATGACGGAGCGAGGAAGCTTTGGTCACATGACGGAGCGAGGAAGCTTTGGTCACATGACGGAGCGAGGAAGCTTTGGTCACATGACGGAGCGAGGAAGCTTTGATCTTTAATGTTGATGTGAGGAGACAGTTAGACTCTGACTGTGTTATATTATTTAACATGTTTCTGCAGCGTTAGCACGACGTTCCTTAGTGGATGCACCACCACATGACCGCCACCGAGGCCAGCAGACCAATCACAGAGCTCGCTGCAGACGAGGGGGCGGAGTTACACAGGTCAGAGTTGCAGCACTTGAAGGTAAAACTGGACACCTGGAAATAAATGGAGCTGCTTTAATAAAGGAAAACACTCCAAACTCAGAACAGAGATCAACAGAGAGACGGAGAACCAAGACGCAGCTAACGGCTAACGGCTAACGGCTAAGCTAATGGCTAACAACTAACGGCTAACAGCTTAGAGCTAACGGCTGACAGATAAATGCTTACAGCTAATGGCTAACAGCTAACGGCTAACAGCTAACGGCTACAGTAGAGTACAATAAGTATACTAGAATAAGTACAGAGTAGAGTAGAACATAGTAGAACAGAGTAGAGTAGAACATAGTAGAGTAGAACATAGTAGAACATGGTAGAGTAGAACAGAGTAGAGTAGAACATAGTAGAACATAGTAGAGTAGAACATAGTAGAGTAGAACATAGTAGAGTAGAACATAGTAGAGTAGAACATAGTAGAACATAGTAGAGTAGAACATAGTAGAGTAGAACATAGTAGAACAGAGTAGAGTAGAACATAGTAGAGTAGAACATAGTAGAGTAGAACATAGTAGAACATAGTAGAGTAGAACATAGTAGAGTAGAACAGAGTAGAGTAGAACATAGTAGAACATAGTAGAGTAGAACAGAGTAGAGTAGAACATAGTAGAGTAGAACATAGTAGAGTAGAACATAGTAGAGTAGAACAGAGTAGAGTAGAACATAGTAGAACATAGTAGAGTAGAACATAGTAGAGTAGAACATAGTAGAACATAGTAGAGTAGAACATAGTAGAGTAGAACATAGTAGAACATAGTAGAGTAGAACAGAGTAGAGTAGAACATAGTAGAACATAGTAGAGTAGAACATAGTAGAGTAGAACATAGTAGAGTAGAACAGTAGAACAGAGTAGAGTAGAACATAGTAGAGTAGAACAGAGTAGAGTAGAACATAGTAGAACAGAGTAGAGTAGAGCAGAGTAGAACATAGTAGAGTAGAACATAGTAGAGTAGAACAGATTAGAACATAGTAGAGTAGAACAGAGTAGAGTAGAACATAGAGTAGAACAGAGTAGAGTAGAACATAGTAGAGTAGAACAGAGTAGAGTAGAACATAGTAGAGTAGAACATAGAGTAGAACAGAGTAGAACATAGTAGAGTAGAACAGAGTAGAGTAGAACATAGTAGAGTAGAACATAGTAGAGTAGAACATAGTAGAGTAGAACATAGAGTAGAACATAGTAGAGTAGAACATAGTAGAGTAGAACATAGTAGAACATAGTAGAGTAGAACATAGTAGAGTAGAACAGAGTAGAGTAGAACATAGTAGAACAGAGTAGAGTAGAACAGAGTAGAACATAGTAGAGTAGAACATAGTAGAGTAGAACAGATTAGAACATAGTAGAGTAGAACAGAGTAGAGTAGAACATAGAGTAGAACATAGTAGAGTAGAACAGAGTAGAGTAGAACAGAGTAGAGTAGAACATAGTAGAGTAGAACAGAGTAGAGTAGAACAGAGTAGAGTAGAACATAGAGTAGAACAGAGTAGAACATCGTAGAGTAGAACAGAGTAGAGTAGAACATAGAGTAGAACATAGTAGAGTAGAACAGAGTAGAGTAGAACATAGTAGAGTAGAACATAGAGTAGAACAGAGTAGAACATAGTAGAGTAGAACAGAGTAGAACAGAGTAGAGTAGAACATAGTAGAGTAGAACAGAGTAGAACAGAGTAGAGTAGAACATAGTAGAACAGAGTAAAGTAGAACAGAGTAGAGTAGAACATAGTAGAACAGAGTAGAGTAGAACATAGTAGAGTAGATCAGAGTAGAGTAGAACATAGTAGAGTAGAACATAGTAGAACATAGTAGAGTAGAACATAGTAGAGTAGAACATAGTAGAGTAGAACAGAGTAGAGTAGAACAGAGTAGAGTAGAACATAGTAGAACATAGTAGAGTAGAACATAGTAGAGTAGAACATAGTAGAGTAGAACAGAGTAGAACATAGTAGAGTAGAACATAGTAGAGTAGAACATAGTAGAACATAGTAGAGTAGAACATAGTAGAGTAGAACAGAGTAGAACATAGTAGAGTAGAACAGAGTAGAGTAGAACATAGTAGAGTAGAACATAGTAGAGTAGAACATAGTAGAACATAGTAGAGTAGAACATAGTAGAGTAGAACATAGTAGAGTAGACAATAGTAGAGTAGAACATAGTAGAACATAGTAGAGTAGAACATAGTAGAGTAGAACAGAGTAGAACATAGTAGAGTAGAACAGAGTAGAGTAGAACATAGTAGAGTAGAACATAGTAGAACAGAGTAGAGTAGAACATAGTAGAACATAGTAGAGTAGAACAGAGTAGAGTAGAGTAGAACAGAGTAGAGTAGAACAGAGTAGGACAGAGTAGAGTAGAACAGAGTAGAGTAGAACATATAGTAGAACATAGTAGAGTAGAACAGAGTAGAACATAGTAGAGTAGAACATAGTAGAGTAGAACATAGAGTAGAACAGAGTAGAACATAGAGTAGAACATAGTAGAGTAGAACATAGTAGAACAGAGTAGAACATAGAGTAGAACATAGTAGAACATAGTAGAGTAGAACAGAGTAGAACATAGTAGAGTAGAACATAGAGTAGAACAGAGTAGAACATAGTAGAGTAGAACATAGTAGAGTAGAACATAGAGTAGAACAGAGTAGAACATAGTAGAGTAGAACATAGTAGAGTAGAACATAGAGTAGAACAGAGTAGAACATAGTAGAGTAGAACATAGTAGAGTAGAACAGAGTAGAACAGAGTAGAGTAGAACATAGAGTAGAACATAGTAGAGTAGAACATATAGTAGAACATAGTAGAACATAGTAGAGTAGAACATAGTAGAGTAGAACATATAGTAGAACATAGTAGAGTAGAACATAGTAGAGTAGAACAGAGTAGAACATAGTAGAGTAGAACATAGAGTAGAACAGAGTAGAACAAAGTAGAACATAGAGTAGAACATAGTAGAGTAGAACAGAGTAGAACATAGTAGAGTAGAACAGAGTAGAGTAGAACAGAGTAGAACATAGTAGAGTAGAACAGAGTAGAGTAGAACATAGTAGAGTAGAACAGAGTAGAGTAGAACAGAGTAGAACATAGTAGAGTAGAACAGAGTAGAGTAGAACATAGTAGAGTGGGTACCTGTGGGAACATCTGGCCCAGGCGACCGTACTCACAGTCTGAATATTTGAGACACTGACGGTACGTCATCCCTCCTGTTCCAAATAATACACACAGGAAATACTCAGTACAGAGAACAGGAGAACAGGAGAACAGGTGAACAGGTGAACAGGTGAACAGGTGAACAGGTGAGCAGGAGAACAGGTGAGCAGGAGAACAGGTGAACAGGTGAACAGGTGAGTAGGAGAACAGGTGAGCAGGAGAACAGGTGAACAGGTGAGTAGGAGAACAGGTGAGCAGGTGAACAGGTGAACAGGTGAGTAGGAGAACAGGTGAACAGGAGAACAGGTGAACAGGAGAACAGGTGAACAGGAGAACAGGTGAACAGGAGAACAGGTGAACAGGTGAGTAGGAGAACAGGTGAACAGGTGAGCAGGAGAACAGGAGAACAGGAGAACAGGTGAGCAGGTAAACAGGTGAACAGGTGAACAGGAGAACAGGAGAACAGGTGAGCAGGAGAACAGGTAAACAGGAGAACAGGTGAACAGGTGAGCAGGAGAACAGGTGAACAGGAGAACAGGTGAACAGGAGAACAGGTGAGCAGGTGAGCAGGAGAACAGGTGAGCAGGTGAGTAGGAGAACAGGTGAGCAGGAGAACAGGTAAACAGGAGAACAGGTGAACAGGTGAGCAGGAGAACGGGAGAACAAGTGAACAGGAGAACAGGTGAGCAGGAGAACAGGTGAGCAGGAGAACAGGTGAACAGGTGAGCAGGTGAGTAGGAGAACAGGTGAGCAGGTGAACAGGTGAACAGGTGAGCAGGAGAACAGGTGAGCAGGAGAACAGGTGAGCAGGTGAACAGGTGAGCAGGAGAACAGGTGAGCAGGTGAATAGGTGAACAGGTGAACAGGAGAACAGGTGAGCAGGTGAATAGGTGAACAGGTGAGCAGGTGAATAGGTGAGCAGGTGAACAGGAGAACAGGTGAGCAGGTGAATAGGTGAACAGGTGAACAGGTGAACAGGAGAACAGGTGAACAGGTGAGCAGGTGAACAGGTGAACAGGTGAACAGGTGTACAGGTGAGCAGGTGAACAGGTGTACAGGAGAACAGGTGAACAGGTGAGTAGGAGAACAGGTGAACAGGTGAACAGGAGAACAGGAGAACAGGTGAACAGGTGAGTAGGAGAACAGGTGAACAGGTGAACAGGTGTACAGGAGAGCAGGTGAGCAGGTGAACAGGTGAACAGGTGAACAGGTGTACAGGAGAACAGGTGAGCAGGTGAACAGGTACCTCTCTCAGTGAGGGTCAGACAGGCGTCGTCATAGCTACATTCTCGTTGTTTGGAGCAACTTCCTGTGTAATCCTTACAGCTGAAACACCGAATGGCCGATCCTAAAAACATTTAAACAGCTGATCCTAAAAACATTTAAACAGCTGATCCTAAAAACATTTAAACAGCTGATCCTAAAAACATTTAAACAGCTGATCCTAAAAACATTTAAACAGCTGATCCTAACCCAAACAGCTGATCCTAAAAACATTTAAACAGCTGATCCTACAAACATTTAAACAGCTGATCCTAACCCAAACAGCTGATCCTAACCCAAACAGCTGATCCTAACCCTAACAGCTGATCCTAACCCAAACAGCTGATCCTAACCCTAACAGCTGATCCTAACCCTAACAGCTGATCCTACAAACATTTAAACAGCTGATCCTACAAACATTTAAACAGCTGATCCTAACCCAAACAGCTGATCCTAACCCTAACAGCTGATCCTAACCCAAACAGCTGATCCTAACCCAAACAGCTGATCCTAACCCTAACAGCTGATCCTAACCCAAACAGCTGATCCTAACCCAAACAGCTGATCCTAACCCTAACAGCTGATCCTAACCCTAACAGCTGATCCTAACCCTAACAGCTGATCCTAACCCTAACAGCTGATCCTAACCCAAACAGCTGATCCTAACCCAAACCAGCTGATTGGCGCCTCTGCAGGCTGACAGCACAAACTGCAGGTTAACATTTTATGCAGATGACATTTTTATTTAAGTCAATTAATTTATTTTGAACTAATGTAACAATAATGCTAACGCTAATGCTAACGCTAATGCTAACGCTAATGCTAACGCTAATGCTAAGCCAGTGAAACATACCGAGTCCAATCAGAGTGCAGCACACCACCACACAGATACACAGGGAGCGCTTCATCTTCACCTGGAACGACACAAACACACTGTAGTACTCCAAAGTACTGTGTAGTACTGTGTAGTACTGTGTAGTACACTAAAGTATTGTGTACTACACTAAAATACAGTGTAGTACAGTGTAGTACTGTATGTAGTACTGTATGTAGTACAGTGTAGTACTGTATGTAGTACAGTGTAGTACTGTATGTAGTAGAGTGTAGTACTGTATGTAGTACAGTGTAGTACTGTATGTAGTACTGTATGTAGTACTGTATGTAGTACAGTGTAGTACAGTGTAGTACTGTATGTAGTACAGTGTAGTACAGTGTAGTACTGTATGTAGTACTGTATGTAGTACAGTGTAGTACAGTGTAGTACTGTATGTAGTACAGTGTAGTACAGTGTAGTACTGTATGTAGTACTGTATGTAGTACAGTGTAGTACTCACCCAGCAGTCAGTAGTTCTCCTCTGGTTGAAGTTGATGTGACGACTGAGTCTGACTCTAACAGACAGCAGAGGACACTGTCCCCCCCCACCCCCCCATGCCCCTCTCTCCGCCCCCCCTACGCCCCTCCCTCTGCACCCCCGCCCCCCGTCCAATAGGAGGAGCCTGACTGTCTTTGTTTTCTGTTTTCACTTCAGTTAAATCCACAGTACTACTATCAATGTGCTTCTCTCTCCTCTCTCCTCTTCCTCCCCTTCCTCTCTCTACTCCAACCGGTCCAGACAGATGTTCTCCCACTCTGAGTCTGGTTCTGAGGGTTCTTCCTGTTAAAAGATGTTCTCCCACTCTGAGTCTGGTTCTGAGGGTTCTTCCTGTTAAAAGATGTTCTCCCACTCTGAGTCTGGTTCTGAGGGTTCTTCCTGTTAAAAGATGTTCTCCCACTCTGAGTCTGGTTCTGAGGGTTCTTCCTGTTAAAAGATGTTCTCCCACTCTGATCACATCGTGATGATGACATTGTGTTGATGACATCATGATGATGACATCGTGATTATGACATTGTGTTGATGACATCATGATGATGACATGGTGTTGATGACATCATGATGATGACATTGTGTTGATGACATCGTGATAATGACGTCGTGTTGATGACGTCGTGTTGATGACATCGTGATGATGACGTCGTGTTGATGACATCGTGATGGTGACGTCGTGTTGATGACATCGTGTTGATGACGTCGTGATGATGACATCATCGTGTTGATGACATCGTGATGATGACGTCGTGATGATGACATCGTGATGATGACATCGTGTTGATGACATCGTGTTGATGACGTCGTCTTGATGACATAGTGTTGATGACATAGTGTTGATGACGTCGTGATGATGACATCGTGTTGATGACGTCGTGTTGATGACGTCGTGTTGATGACATCATCGTGTTGATGACATCGTGATGATGACGTCGTGATGATGACGTCGTGTTGACATCGTGTTGATGACGTCGTGTTGATGACATCGTGTTGATGACGTCGTGTTGATGACGTCGTGTTGATGACGTCGTGATGATGACGTCGTGATGATGACGTCGTGTTGATGACGTGGTGATGATGACGTCGTGATGATGACATCGTGATGGTGACGTCGTGTTGATGACATCGTGTTGATGACGTCGTGTTGATGACGTGGTGATGATGACGTCGTGTTGATGACGTCGTGTTGACATCGTGTTGATGACGTCGTGTTGATGACATCGTGTTGATGACGTCGTGTTGATGACGTCGTGTTGATGACGTCGTGATGATGACGTCGTGATGATGACGTCGTGTTGATGACGTGGTGATGATGACGTCGTGATGATGACATCGTGTTGATGACGTCGTGATGATGACGTCGTGATGATGACGTCGTGTTGATGACGTGGTGATGATGACGTCGTGATGATGACATCGTGATGGTGACGTCGTGTTGATGACATCGTGTTGATGACGTCGTGATGATGACATCATCGTGTTGATGACATCGTGATGATGACGTCGTGATGATGACATCGTGTTGATGACGTCGTGATGATGACGTCGTGATGATGACGTCGTGTTGATGACGTGGTGATGATGACGTCGTGATGATGACGTCGTGTTGATGACGTCGTGATGATGACGTCGTGATGATGACATCATCGTGTTGATGACATCGTGATGATGACATCGTGATGATGACATCGTGATGATGACATCGTGATGATGACGTCGTGATGATGACATCGTGTTGATGACGTCGTGTTGATGACGTCGTCTTGATGACATAGTGTTGATGACATAGTGTTGATGACGTCGTGATGATGACATCGTGTTGATGACATCGTGATGATGACATCGTGTTGATGACATCGTGTTGATGACGTCGTCTTGATGACATAGTGTTGATGACATAGTGTTGATGACGTCGTGATGATGACATCGTGTTGATGACGTCGTGTTGATGACGTCGTGTTGATGACATCATCGTGTTGATGACATCGTGATGATGACGTCGTGATGATGACGTCGTGTTGACATCGTGTTGATGACGTCGTGTTGATGACATCGTGTTGATGACGTCGTGTTGATGACGTCGTGTTGATGACGTCGTGATGATGACATCGTGTTGATGACATCGTGTTGATGACATCGTGATGATGATGTCGTGTTGATGACATCGTGTTGATGACGTCGTGTTGATGACGTCGTGATGATGACATCGTGATGATGACATCGTGTTGATGACATCGTGATGATGATGTCGTGTTGATGACATCGTGTTGATGACGTCGTGTTGATGACGTCGTGATGATGACATCGTGTTGATGACGTCGTGTTGATGACATCGTGTTGATGACGTCGTGTTGATGACGTCGTGTTGATGACGTCGTGATGATGACATCGTGTTGATGACATCGTGATGATGATGTCGTGTTGACGGACAAACAACAGAAGGAGGCAGCGGTGATAGGCGCAGGAAGAAGGAACATGAGAAGCTGGAGGAGATGAGAGGAGTAAAGGAACAGTGGAGCCAGTGGTGATGGGAGCACTGGGAGCTCCAGCTGATTCCAGGTCCAACATCTGAGCTCTCTGATACTGCAGAACCCTAACACTACCAGTAGAACCCTCACACTACCAGCAGAACCCTCACACTAGCAGTAGAACCCTCACACTACCAGCAGAACCCTCACACTACCAGTAGAACCCTCACACTACCAGCAGAACCCTCACACTAGCAGTAGAACCCTCACACTACCAGCAGAACCCTCACACTACCAGTAGAACCCTCACACTACCAGCAGAACCCTCTCACTATGAGCAGAACCCTCACACTACCAGTAGAACCCTCACACTACCAGCAGAACCCTCACACTACCAGCAGAACCCTCACACTACCAGCAGAACCCTCACACTACCAGCAGAACCCTCACACTACCAGTAGAACCCTCACACTACCAGCAGAACCCTCACACTACCAGCAGAACCCTCACACTAGCAGTAGAACCCTCACACTACCAGCAGAACCCTCACACTACCAGTAGAACCCTCACACTACCAGTAGAACCCTCACACTACCAGTAGAACCCTCACACTACCAGCAGAACCCTCACACTACCAGTAGAACCCTCACACTAGCAGTAGAACCCTCACACTAGCAGTAGAACCCTCACACTACCAGCAGAACCCTCACACTACCAGTAGAACCCTCACACTACCAGCAGAACCCTCACACTACCAGCAGAACCCTCACACTACCAGCAGAACCCTCTCACTATGAGCAGAACCCTCACACTACCAGAAGAACCCTCACACTACCAGCAGAACCCTCACTCTAGCAGTAGAACCCTCACACTAGCAGTAGAACCCTCACACTACCAGCAGAAACCTCACACTACCAGTAGAACCCTCACACTACCAGCAGAACCCTCACACTACCAGCAGAACCCTCACACTAGCAGTAGAACCCTCACACTACCAGCAGAACCCTCTCACTATGAGCAGAACCCTCACACTACCAGCAGAACCCTCACTCTAGCAGTAGAACCCTCACACTACCAGCAGAAACCTCACACTAGCAGTAGAACCCTCACACTACCAGCAGAACCCTCACACTAGCAGTAGAACCCTCACACTACCAGCAGAACCCTCACACTACCAGCAGAACCCTCACACTACCAGCAGAACCCTCTCACTATGAGCAGAACCCTCACACTACCAGTAGAACCCTCACAGTACCAGCAGAACCCTCTCACTATGAGCAGAACCCTCACACTACCAGTAGAACCCTCACACTACCAGCAGAACCCTCTCACTCTAGCAGTAGAACCCTCACACTACCAGTAGAACCCTCACACTACCAGCAGAAACCTCACACTACCAGTAGAACCCTCACACTACCAGCAGAACCCTCTCACTATTAGCAGAACCCTCACACTACCAGTAGAACCCTCACACTAGCAGTAGAAACCTTACACTACCAGCAGAACCCTCACACTACCAGCAGAACCCTCACACTACCAGCAGAACCCTCTCACTATGAGCAGAACCCTCTCACTATGAGCAGAACCCTCACACTACCAGCAGAACCCTCACACTACCAGCAGAACCCTCTCACTATGAGCAGAACCCTCACACTACCAGTAGAACCCTCACACTACCAGCAGAAACCTCACACTACCAGCAGAACCCTCACACTACCAGCAGAACCCTCTCACTATGAGCAGAACCCTCACACTACCAGTAGAACCCTCACACTACCAGCAGAACCCTCACACTACCAGCAGAGCCCTCACACTACCAGTAGAACCCTCACACTAGCAGTAGAACCCTCACACTACCAGCAGAACCCTCACACTACCAGCAGAACCCTCACACTACCAGCAGAACCCTCACACTAGCAGTAGAACCCTCACACTATTAGCAGAACCCTCACACTAGCAGCAGAACCCTCACACTACCAGCAGAACCCTCACACTACCAGCAGAACCCTCACACTAGCAGTAGAACCCTCACACTATTAGCAGAACCCTCACACTAGCAGCAGAACCCTCACACTATGAGCAGAACCCTCACACTAGCAGTAGAACCCTCACACTACCAGTAGAACCCTCACACTAGCAGCAGAACCCTCACACTACCAGCAGAACCCTCACACTACCAGTAGAACCCTCACACTACCAGTAGAACCCTCACACTACCAGCAGAACCCTCTCACTATGAGCAGAACCCTCACACTACCAGTAGAACCCTCACACTACCAGCAGAACCCTCACTCTAGCAGTAGAACCCTCACACTAGCAGTAGAACCCTCACACTACCAGCAGAAACCTCACACTACCAGTAGAACCCTCACACTACCAGCAGAACCCTCACACTACCAGCAGAACCCTCTCACTATGAGCAGAACCCTCACACTAGCAGTAGAACCCCCACACTACCAGCAGAACCCTCACACTACCAGTAGAACCCTCACACTAGCAGTAGAACCCTCACACTACCAGCAGAAACCTCACACTACCAGTAGAACCCTCACACTACCAGCAGAACCCTCACACTACCAGCAGAACCCTCACACTACCAGCAGAACCCTCACACTACCAGTAGAACCCTCACACTACCAGTAGAACCCTCACACTACCAGCAGAACCCTCACACTACCAGTAGAACCCTCACACTACCAGTAGAACCCTCACACTACCAGTAGAACCCTCACACTACCAGCAGAACCCTCACACTACCAGTAGAACCCTCACACTACCAGTAGAACCCTCACACTACCAGCAGAACCCTCACACTACCAGTAGAACCCTCACACTACCAGCAGAACCCTCACACTACCAGCAGAACCCTCACACTACCAGCAGAACCCTCTCACTATGAGCAGAACCCTCACACTAGCAGTAGAACCCCCACACTACCAGCAGAACCCTCACACTACCAGTAGAACCCTCACACTAGCAGTAGAACCCTCACACTACCAGCAGAAACCTCACACTACCAGTAGAACCCTCACACTACCAGCAGAACCCTCACACTACCAGCAGAACCCTCACACTACCAGCAGAACCCTCACACTACCAGTAGAACCCTCACACTACCAGTAGAACCCTCACACTACCAGTAGAACCCTCACACTACCAGTAGAACCCTCACACTACCAGCAGAACCCTCTCACTATGAGCAGAACCCTCACACTACCAGTAGAACCCTCACACTACCAGCAGAACCCTCACTCTAGCAGTAGAACCCTCACACTAGCAGTAGAACCCTCACACTACCAGCAGAAACCTCACACTACCAGTAGAACCCTCACACTACCAGCAGAACCCTCACACTACCAGCAGAACCCTCTCACTATGAGCAGAACCCTCACACTAGCAGTAGAACCCCCACACTACCAGCAGAACCCTCACACTACCAGTAGAACCCTCACACTAGCAGTAGAACCCTCACACTACCAGCAGAAACCTCACACTACCAGTAGAACCCTCACACTACCAGCAGAACCCTCACACTACCAGCAGAACCCTCACACTACCAGCAGAACCCTCACACTACCAGCAGAACCCTCACACTACCAGTAGAACCCTCACACTACCAGTAGAACCCTCACACTACCAGTAGAACCCTCACACTACCAGTAGAACCCTCACACTACCAGCAGAACCCTCTCACTATGAGCAGAACCCTCACACTACCAGTAGAACCCTCACACTACCAGCAGAACCCTCACTCTAGCAGTAGAACCCTCACACTAGCAGTAGAACCCTCACACTACCAGCAGAAACCTCACACTACCAGTAGAACCCTCACACTACCAGCAGAACCCTCACACTACCAGCAGAACCCTCTCACTATGAGCAGAACCCTCACACTAGCAGTAGAACCCCCACACTACCAGCAGAACCCTCACACTACCAGTAGAACCCTCACACTAGCAGTAGAACCCTCACACTACCAGCAGAAACCTCACACTACCAGTAGAACCCTCACACTACCAGCAGAACCCTCACACTACCAGCAGAACCCTCACACTACCAGCAGAACCCTCACACTACCAGTAGAACCCTCACACTACCAGTAGAACCCTCACACTACCAGCAGAACCCTCACACTACCAGTAGAACCCTCACACTACCAGTAGAACCCTCACACTACCAGTAGAACCCTCACACTACCAGCAGAACCCTCACACTACCAGTAGAACCCTCACACTACCAGTAGAACCCTCACACTACACAGCAAATGTGCCAGTGTTATTTTTTTGGTGTTGGTGTAAATTAACAGGGGTTACAATTAATTTTACTCAGAATTGATCAAAATGAACTCCACCAAGAGTCAGCTCCTGATAGTGTTAGAGTTGATATCCGTCGTTCTGAGAATCACTCTGAATTTACACTCTGGCTCGTTCAATTGGCCACACCCACCATTTGAATCGCTTGCCTTGGCAGTGACTGGCACGCACACCCTCACTGGTGGCACACACGGAGTCAGCACTCAGACTGCAGTCATACTTGCTTCGTCCAAATCTCTTCTTTCTACGGTAAGTTAAGTTTCGGTCGATAAAATTGTCGCTTTTGGATTGATATTAGCGTTTTTTGTGGTTGATTTTGGCTGCTAGCTAGCTAGCCAACTTCGCTAGCTAGCTAACGTTAGCTTAGCTTGCTAGCACTGGCCAACATGCTGCCTGGACCAGGGTTTATCTAACATTAGTTTCTCTAATTATTAAAAGTGTCTATAAAGGAAAGGCTTTTTGAGTAATAGGAATTTATCGAAAAGATACACACGATACAAATATAGTATGACAACATTACCCATGTGCATGGCACATTGTAAATAGGCCTACATTGTGTTTGGTAGTGTTGGGTTAAATGTAATTGTGTAGTAATACAGTGTTAGTGTTTTTTTTAACATTTTCATCTTCCTTCATCACCGTCAGTGTCATGTTGGCTGCCATGTGCGTGGTAGTCAGGTAATTGTACAGTGTTCAAATTACCCGCCCACTCCACCCCAGGCGGGAAACACTGAGTGTAAATGTAAGAAATTACGAATAATAAGTTATGCCATTCTTGTCTTTGAAGCAACATGCTGGTTCCTGTAGAGTATAAATGGGTCAGGGTACCACAGGTGGAGGAAGAGTACAATTACTCCCAGTTTTTGCAAGCAGGTAACTGTTAGGCTAATTTGACTGTCATGTTTATTTGTGCATTTCCAATGTTTTTCCTAGAGACTACAGATGAAAATGAGCTTTCCTGCTAACTCCGGTGTATAGTTCATCAGCTCTGTTCATTAATGCATGTTTGTCCCTCCCAAATCTTGCTTATCTACAGTATCTTATGTTTTAGTGCTGGCAAAATTCAATTTGCCAGGTTCTGCTTCCTTGGGCCTGAAGGATTCCTCTAACGTGGAAGTGGATTCGGACATATTCGATGAGCTCTTGAAATCATCTGGGGTGTCATTCAAGGCCGAAGAATGTGATGGTAAGGGATTGGGGGCTTATATTTTTAATTTTTGTTTTCTACAAAAGGTAAATTGAGCTGTAACTTGTTTCCTCTCATGGTCAATTGCGTCATTTACTATGCAAAGCTGTGTGTTTTCTTAGGTAGCAATGCTGAGGTGGAGTTCACAGAGGGCTCATCTTTATCAGACTGGTCACCATCACCATCACGTGCATCCCAAGGGTCATCATCAGGTTCTGACTCAACGCTGATACTGGAGTCTACCAAAGCTAGGAAAAGACAACTGGTTGAAGGACCCTTGGATAGCAACGTTGCAAGAGATGTAAGTTAACCACCTGATATTGACCCTGATGTTAATTAGACCGATGTCAAACCTTACATTAAAATTTCACAATATTAGTACTGCAGCTTCAGTAGGTATCGGACTGAAAACCCAGAGCTCCGTTATGTTAGCTAATTCTCATTTATCATGCACCCCTTAACCAACTGTTACATGAGCTCGGGGTACAGGCTGAAGAATCTACTGTACCTGCAGTGTGAATGTTATGCTATTGTCATTTCAGAATGTTAGAGACGCTCTGTTTTCAAAGCCTGGTGGAAAAGAAATCTTCAAAGAGTAGGAGAAAACAAGCTCCATCAGTGATGTTGCAAGAAGAAAGATGGTAAACATTCTTGTGGCAGATATGGTGGAGAGCCATGGGTAAGTGAATGCACTTGCAATAACAGGTTGTAGTTGTTTTTTACCTCTAAAAGTCGCTGCCAATTATGTCTTCACCCACACCCATGTGCACATCAAGGTTATTATAGTTTTACATTTTTCATTAGTTTTTATTTTTATTTAGCTATTCAATTTGCTTTTTTGTTTCAGTTCAGTTTTCGTTTGTTCAACAAGTGATGAAGCAGTTTTAGTTTAGTTTTAATTTTGAGGAATTGACTCAGTCTTAGTTTTAGTTTTTCAGGTTTTAGGAGAAAGCCTCTGTGAGCATCCCATAATGTTCCCATCACGTTTCCATTCACTCTTATTTACCTGTGGGTCATACTCTAAGTTGTACCACATTGAGCTGTGGCGTTTTCTTCCAGCAACTTTAGCATCTCTAACTACAACTAAGCTGATGTTATCTGAGTTTTAGTTTTTTTATTATTATTGTAGTTTTTATTTAGTTCTTATTTTTGAAAAAAAAGTCATTTTTATTATTTTCTATTAACTCATTTTGGAGAAATGATCTTTTTTTTTCAGGAGGGTCCCTCCGGTGAATGTGCGGATCCTCTACACACTTGGGATTACAACACTGTTCCCTAAATTGAAGGACCCTGATTCCAAGAATGGCTATGTGAGTATAAACATACATTCTGTGTAGTAAACTGTTTTTGTCTGTATATAACATCTATTGCAAGTCTGCCAGTCCTGGGTGAGGGATCCCTCCTCCGTTGCTCACCCTGACGTTTCTCCATTTTTTCCCTGGAGTTTTTTCTCAGTTGATGTGAGTTGATGTGTTTTTCTTTATCAACAGGAACATTTCTATGATCACCAGAGTGGTTCCGGCTACCTAGCGTGGAGGCTGAAAACAGTTCAGCGGAACTCTGCTCAAGACAGCAAGAAATCCAAGACCACTTTTCAAGAGGGCCCCAAGACTCCACGGAGTATCCGTTCAGATGAGAAGCAGTTGACCGGTGATGAATGCAAGGAAGCCATATCGGTGATGAAACACTCAAGTGATACGACCCTTGTCAAAAATAAGATGAAGGCAACATTCCAGCACAGGCAAAAGGTGGTTCAAGACCCGGGTACTGCCTCTACTGTCCTGGATCTCTTTCCCAGATTCTTGGATACACCTGGCTTGGTAAACATAAAATGAATTGCTGACGACTTTGTGATTAGCTTGACTGTTTATTAAGTGACACCCATAGCGCCATTACAATGGTGTTCTCTGTTTAAGATGGACCAAGACTTCATAATGATCTTTGGTGAGGAGGTGTCTGGTAAATTCCTCATCGCAGATTGCTGCAAGAATCTATCCTGGAGTCTGCATGTGGATGAGCTACTTCTGTCTGCACAACAGGAGTCTGATGATGGTGGTAAGTGTTAATTGAATAGTGGACACAGTAGATTGCACATGCCTTTAATGTACACAACAAAAGAAGACATTGTTGTATTCTTTACTACAAATCACATAGTGTACCTCACTGCTAAACATATTAAGAAAACTTTACTATAACTGATGCTGTAATGCTTAGAAGGAAATAAAAGACATTTTATAGTGTCACTTCTAATTCTGCAGTGTGGCATTCTGAAGAGTGGGACACTGAGATGGCCGCCATCCTTCTGCTGCTTCACCTCTTGCCTCCAACAGTTAAAGGCAAGATGAGTGCATCGGAGGCTGCTAGACGCCTGATCAAGTTCATGAAGGTATTTTCTTAGGACTGTACATCACTGATGCAATGTTTTTAGGAGCTAATATGGCAGGGTAATTGGGGGGGTGCAGTTAAATTGTTTTTAAAAATCATCCATCCATTCATCACACAAAAATAAATGAATGTTGTGTACATTCATAGATCCATCCCTGAATTAATGACTTGTGTACATCTATCAAATATGAATTCATCAAGTTGTGTATTGCACACATCCATTCATACAGTCGCACATGAATTAAAATGACTTGAGTAAAAACATTAACTCTCTCTCTCTCTCAGGTGGGGTCAAGCATGGAGACCTTCCTTAAAGAAACTGGCCCCAAACAGCCCTTTCTCCTCGGTGTCGGAGAAAGAAGCAACAGCATCCAGGATTTCTACATCATCCTGGACCATAAGGCCATTCCCTGCAGGATGCAGACCCCAGTTGCTGCCTTTGATGAGCTCTTCAAGGCGCATTATGCTTTTGCCGTGTCGTATGATGACGCGCTGTCCAGCTTCTTCATCTTCATCCAAACCACCGTGTATGGCATCGATGTCGGCAAAGTGAAAGAGAGTCCTCGGGTAAAAGAAATCAGAGCAAGGCTTCTTCACTGTGAGGTTTGAAGGCCGATACATTTTGACCAGAAATGTACACATGTTACATTTGCAAGGTACACCACACCAGTTGTTGAATGTTATTTAGACATTTGAAGTTTGAGCATGGATTGTATCCTGGAAGGTCTCTGCGCTTGAACTGTGGAGAGCCTGGTTGTTCATTTGTTTTTTGTACATTTTCTGGTTACCAACGTCACCTATCTCGAGCACATAAAGACTATCTTGATCCTGAGCCTGTAGCTGGACCTTCCACACCAGTGAATGTGGATCTTCCTGTGAGGGTCACTACACATGTTCCAGTTGAAAAGAAGAATATACTGCTCAGGTTCAAGCCTCAGGTGTTCCAGAGAGTACTATGCAGTGTCTAGTTGGCTCAATGGAGGAACTGGTTAATGACATCCATGTTTGTCTTCTGATGCATCTAAAGAAACTTAGGAGAGAGTTGAGAGTTGTTTTGATCAACTTTCTTCTCTTAACACAGAATCTAAAAGGATGAGGCATTTTGAAAAGAAATGGAATATAGTAGAACCTGTAGAACCTGTAGAGCATGTTCTGGGTGTCCGTTTTGATGTAAGAAGAGATAGAAGTTCCAGTCAATGATAAGTTCATGTACGTACCTATCCGGGGGTCACTCTCATCTATGTTTAGTAACAGTTTCCAAGAAGTAAAACCACACCAGGAGGGATTTTAAAGAGATATATGTGATGGGTCCTACTTTAAAAATCATTGTTTATTTTCTCAACAAGAACCTGCTCTTCAGATCCAGCTCTACTATGACCATTTTGAAACTGCCAATCCATTGGGCTCAAAAAAGGGAGTGCACAAACTTGGATGTGTGTTATTTTGTTTTGAGAAATGTATCACCAAAGCTCAATTCTGTGTTAATGAATATCCATCTTGTTGCTCTCTTTCACTCAGAGGATCTTAAGAAATATGGGTTTGAGCCAATTCTGAAGCCACTTATTGATGATCTCAAGATTTTGGAGACTGAAGGAATACAGTAGCTTTTCAGCTACACCTGTGAAGGGTTCAGTCATTCAGGTTACAGGAGACAATTTAGCTGTACATGCACTATTTGGTTTTGTTGAATCATTCAGTGCGACGTACTGCTGTAGGTTATGTCTAACTGATAAAAGTCAATATCAGTCAGTTTTCAGTGAAGATCATCCAGGTTTAACTCTACGTTCAAAACATGTTGGTGTCATCCAGGAAAATCCTGCTTTGAAATCAACATTTGGTGTCAAATGAGACTGTCCACTCAATTCACAATTCACTCTTCACTTTCCATTCGTCAAACATTTACGCTGTAGACATAATGCATGACCTGCTAGAAGGAGTGGTGCAATATGAGTTAAAGCTGGTGTTTCAGTATTTGATCACAAATTCATTGTCTGAAAGAATTGTTAGCTTTAATTCTGGATACACACAGAGAAAGAACAGGCCTGGTGGTCTTAAGCTGGATGACAACAGCAAAGATCTTGGACTTAATGCAATCCAGTCTTGGTGCCTCCTACGCAATGCCCCGCTGATATTTGGAGATTTAGTTAAAAGAGAGGACATTGTGTTTTCACCAACTGTAACTCACGGTATGACTTGTTATTTGAAACATTTAATTTTTGAACATCACAGACTTTTTAAATCCATCTTCCCAGAGCACAATCTCCTTCCAAAACATCACCATATGATCTACTACCCAAGCTGTATTAGAAGAATTGGACCACTCATACACATTTGGTGCATGCCATTTGAAGGAAATCTGTTAAAAGACTCTGGTTAAGAAACACCAGGCTCAGTTAGCATTTCATTTTGAGAACTTCTATTTCCAAAGATTACAGTTTGGTCCGATCTCCAAAGTCCTGGTCAGCAGTATAGTGGGTGGAGAGGTGCTGAATGAAGCTTTTGATGTGTTGTCAGTTTCCACCACTTCCTGGGTCAAAAACTATGGCACAGAGTATCAAGTTGGGATGTATGTGGTTACTGGAGTTGAAATGAGATGCCTTTGTTCAACAGGATTGACAGTATAATTGTTAAAGTCTCAAATATTTTTTTTGATGATCATTTAAATGCGTTTGGTATTGAGGAGAAAAATGAAGTTTTCACAGTGACCTGTGTAAATGAACTGGTATATTACAGACCTTGTGATAGGCAATTTTCATATGACACCGATGACCAAGTGTACCTTGTTCCATACTGTAATTATATGTGAATCCATGCAAACTGTTAATGTGGTGTGGTGGCCATTTAATAAGACTATTTTTCTAAAGAAGTGTTTGCCTTGTGTATTTTTTGGATTAAGTTTGGCAGGTGGTTGTGTTTAAGGGTGGGTGGGTTAATTGGTAGTCAAATTTTACACCCATTGGTCTGAATGCATTGGTAATCAGTGTAACATTTTATTGAAATGACACTAGTGTAGAGTACTATTGACACTACACATATTAGCTAGTGTTAATTTTGAACTCCCTACAGTGTTGAAATAACTATAACTGAGTGTAAAAATATACACTGACACTAATGTAGAGTACTATTGACACTAAATAAGTGTTGGCCAGTGTTAATTTTGAACTCCCTACAGTGTTGAAATAACTATAACTGAGTGTAAAAACATTAACACTAGTGTTAGTGTTAAATTAACACTGAAAAGAGTGGACGCATATACACACTTTCTTGGTGTTAAATTTAACACTCTCAGAGTTGATTTAACACGGGCGTTTTTGCTGTGTACCAGCAGAACCCTCACACTACCAGCAGAACCCTCACACTACCAGCAGAACCCTCACACTAGCAGTAGAACCCTCACACTACCAGCAGAACCCTCACACTACCAGTAGAACCCTCACACTACCAGCAGAACCCTCACACTACCAGCAGAACCCTCACACTACCAGTAGAACCTTCACACTACCAGCAGAACCCTCACACTACCAGTAGAACCCTCACACTACCAGTAGAACCCTCACACTACCAGCAGAACCCTCACACTACCAGTAGAACCCTCACACTACCAGTAGAACC
>JAJDFG010000150.1:727500-732500 GCA_021039105.1 Scomber colias
ACCAGCTGATACTTGACTGATACCAGCTGATACTTGGCTGATACCAGCTGATACCAGCTGATACCAGCTGATACTTGCCTGATACCAGCTGATACTTGGCTGATACTTGACTGACACCAGCTGATACTTGACTGATACCAGCTGATACTTGACTGATACCAGCTGATACTTGACTGATACCAGCTGATACTTGGCTGATACCAGCTGATACTTGACTGATACCAGCTGATACTTGACTGATACCAGCTGATACTTGGCTGATACCAGCTGATACTTGACTGATACCAGCTGATACTTGCCTGATACCAGCTGATACTTGACTGATACCAGCTGATACTTGGCTGATACTTGCCTGATACCAGCTGATACTTGACTGATACCAGCTGATACTTGACTGATACCAGCTGATACTTGACTGATACCAGCTGATACTTGCCTGATACCAGCTGATACTTGGCTGATACCAGCTGATACCAGCTGATACCAGCTGATACTTGGCTGATACCAGCTGATACTTGCCTGATACCAGCTGATACCAGCTGATACTTGACTGATACCAGCTGATACTTGGCTGATACCAGCTGATACTTGGCTGATACCAGCTGATACTTGACTGATACCAGCTGATACTTGACTGATACCAGCTGATACCAGCTGATACTTGACTGATACCAGCTGATACTTGGCTGATACCAGCTGATACTTGACTGATACCAGCTGATACCAGCTGATACTTGACTGATACCAGCTGATACCAGCTGATACCAGCTGATACTTGACTGATACCAGCTGATACTTGACTGATACCAGCTGATACCAGCTGATACTTGGCTGATACCAGCTGATACTTGACTGATACCAGCTGATACCAGCTGATACTTGGCTGATACCAGCTGATACTTGACTGATACCAGCTGATACCAGCTGATACCAGCTGATACTTGACTGACGCCCAGCCCTAGATAACAGTGGCAAAGTGTTGCCGTGAAAATAAGGTCAGAGGTTATGATCATGTGACTTGGACTACAAATGGACATGGAGTCATGGTGACATCATCATAGTGACATCATCATCAAACTGCTGTGATGTTTTTTTCTATTTTCAGACAAAAACTCATCATGGAAAACATTGGTGAGTTAACTCTACTGTCTCCTACTGTCCCCTACTGTCCTCTACTGTCTCCTACTGTCTCCTACTGTCCCCTACTGTCTCCTACTGTCCTCTACTGTCCCCTACTGTCTCCTACTGTCCTTTACTGTCTCCTACTGTCTCCTACTGTCATCTACTGTCCTCTACTGTCTCCTACTGTCTTCTACTGTCCCCTACTATCCCCTACTGTCCTCTACTGTCTCCTACTGTCCTCTACTGTCTCCTACTGTCCCCTACTGTCCTCTACTGTCTCCTACTGTCTCCTACTGTCCCCTACTGTCTCCTACTGTCCTCTACTGTCCCCTACTGTCTCCTACTGTCCTTTACTGTCTCCTACTGTCTCCTACTGTCATCTACTGTCCTCTACTGTCTCCTACTGTCTTCTACTGTCCCCTACTTCCCCTACTGTCCCCTACTGTCCCCTACTGTCTCCTACTGTCCTCTACTGTCTCCTACTGTCCTCTACTGTCCCCTACTGTCTCCTACTGTCCCCTACTGTCTCCTACTGTCCTCTACTGTCCCCTACTGTCTCCTACTGTCCTCTACTGTCTCCTACTGTCTCCTACTGTCCTTTACTGTCTCCTACTGTCTCCTACTGTCTTCTACTGTCCTCTACTGTCCTCTACTGTCCTCTACTGTCTCCTACTGTCTTCTACTGTCTCCTACTGTCCTCTACTGTCCCCTACTGTCTCCTACTGTCCCCTACTGTCCCCTACTGTCTCCTACTGTCCCCTACTGTCTCCTACTGTCCCCTACTGTCCCCTACTGTCTCCTACTGTCTCCTACTGTCCCCTACTGTCTCCTACTGTCCTCTACTGTCCCCTACTGTCTCCTACTGTCCTCTACTGTCTCCTACTGTCTCCTACTGTCCTTTACTGTCTCCTACTGTCTCCTACTGTCTTCTACTGTCCTCTACTGTCCTCTACTGTCTCCTACTGTCCCCTACTGTCTCCTACTGTCTCCTACTGTCTCCTACTGTCCTTTACTGTCTCCTACTGTCTCCTACTGTCTCCTACTGTCCTCTACTGTCCTCTACTGTCTCCTACTGTCCCCTACTGTCCCCTACTGTCCTCCACTGTCCCCTACTGTCCCCTACTGTCCTGTACTGTCCTCTACTGTCTCATACTGTCCTCTACTGTCTCCTACTGTCCTCTACTGTCCTCTACTGTCTCCTACTGTCCTCTACTGTCTCCTACTGTCCTGTACTGTCTCCTACTGTCCTCTACTGTCTCCTACTGTCCCCTACTGTCCTCTACTGTCCTGTAAAAGGGTCAGGTCATGTGTCACCTGTTCATATGTGATTGTGTTTCCTGTTCAGAGGAACTCAATGAAATCCGTCCAGCTGTGTTCAGAACGGCCCTGAAGCTGCAGAGCCTCTTCAACCGTGAGTCCCAACATCTGCATACTATATATAACATCTGCATACTATATATAACATCTGCATACTATATATATAACATCTGCATACTATATATAACATCTGCATACTATATATAACATCTGCATACTATATATAACATCTGTATACTATATATATAACATCTGTATACTATATATATAACATCTGTATACTATATATAACATCTGCATACTATATATATAACATCTGTATACTATATATATAACATCTGCATACTATATATATAACATCTGCATACTATATATAACATCTGCATACTATATATATAACATCTGTATACTATATATATATAACATCTGCATACTGTATATATAACATCTGCATACTATATATAACATCTGCATACTATATATAACATCTGCATACTATATATATAACATCTGCATACTATATATATAACATCTGCATACTATATATAACATCTGCATACTATATATATATAACATCTGCATACTATATATAACATCTGCATACTATATATATAACATCTGTATACTATATATATAACATCTGCATACTATATATATAACATCTGCATACTATATATATAACATCTGTATACTATATATATAACATCTGCATACTATATATATAACATCTGCATACTATATATATAACATCTGTATACTATATATATAACATCTGTATACTATATATAACATCTGCATACTATATATAACATCTGTATACTATATATAACATCTGCATACTATATATAACATCTGCATACTATATATAACATCTGCATACTATATATATAACATCTGCATACTATATATAACATCTGCATACTATATATAACATCTGCATACTATATATAACATCTGCATACTATATATATATAACATCTGCATACTATATATATAACATCTGCATACTATATATAACATCTGCATACTGTATATAACATCTGCATACTGTATATATATAACATCTGCATACTATATATATAACATCTGCATACTATATATATAACATCTGCATACTATATATAACATCTGCATACTATATATAACATCTGCATACTATATATATAACATCTGTATACTATATATAACATCTGCATACTATATATAACATCTGCATACTATATATAACATCTGCATACTATATATATAACATCTGCATACTATATATAACATCTGCATACTATATATATAACATCTGCATACTATATATATAACATCTGCATACTATATATATAACATCTGCATACTATATATAACATCTGCATACTATATATAACATCTGCATACTATATATAACATCTGCATACTATATATAACATCTGCATACTATATATAACATCTGCATACTATATATATAACATCTGCATACTATATATATAACATCTGCATACTATATATAACATCTGCATACTATATATAACATCTGCATACTATATATATAACATCTGTATACTATATATAACATCTGCATACTATATATAACATCTGCATACTATATATAACATCTGCATACTATATATAACATCTGCATACTGTATATAACATCTGCATACTATATATATAACATCTGCATACTATATATAACATCTGCATACTATATATATAACATCTGCATACTATATATATAACATCTGCATACTATATATAACATCTGCATACTATATATAACATCTGCATACTATATATAACATCTGCATACTATATATATAACATCTGCATACTATATATATAACATCTGTATACTATATATATAACATCTGTATACTATATATATATAACATCTGTATACTATATATATAACATCTGCATACTATATATATATAACATCTGCATACTATATATAACATCTGCATACTATATATAACATCTGCATACTATATATATAACATCTGCATACTATATATATATAACATCTGCATACTATATATATAACATCTGCATACTATATATATAACATCTGCATACTATATATATATAACATCTGCATACTATATATATAACATCTGCATACTATATATATATAACATCTGCATACTATATATATAACATCTGTATACTATATATATAACATCTGCATACTATATATATATAACATCTGCATACTATATATAACATCTGCATACTATATATAACATCTGCATACTATATATATAACATCTGCATACTATATATATATAACATCTGCATACTATATATATAACATCTGCATACTATATATATAACATCTGCATACTATATATATATAACATCTGCATACTATATATAACATCTGCATACTATATATATAACATCTGCATACTATATATATAACATCTGCATACTATATATATAACATCTGCATACTATATATATAACATCTGCATACTATATATAACATCTGTATACTATATATAACATCTGCATACTATATATATAACATCTGTATACTATATATATAACATCTGCATACTATATATAACATC
>JAJDFG010000150.1:737500-760000 GCA_021039105.1 Scomber colias
CACACCAGGAGACACAAAACACACCATCCCATGCTGGAGTTCTGCACACAGGTACACACACACACACACACAGTAACACTCACATACACACACACAGTAACACTCACATACACACGCACACACACACACACACACACACATACACACACACACACACACACACACACACACACACACAGGAAGAGAGTTTTTTCATGCGTGTGTCTATATGTGTGTGTGTGTGTGTGTGTGTGTGTGTGTGTGTGTGTGTGTATATGTGTGTGTGTGTATATGTGTGTGTGTGTATATGTGTGTGTGTGTGTGTGTGTGTGTGTGTGTGTGTGTGTGTCAGCCCACCTGGAGGGAGTCTCTATCCTCGTTAGTGCACAGTGCTCGTCACGCTCTGTTGCCACGGCGACAGAACAGGTGAGACTCCATTAAACGCTCGTTAAGCTCTTTTCTTAAGAAAAGCATTCTGCTCACTGATTGGTCGCTGTCTCGCAGAGCTCCGCCCCCGTCTGATGCATCGACGCAATTGGCTGACTCAGATGTCCGTCACAGTCTCGCCGTTTCCCATGATGCCTCTGGGCCTCCTCCTCGCTCCTCTTCCTCTAAAGCTCTGCAGACCGAGGGCCTGACCCTACCTGAGGTGACCTTTGACCCTGATAACCTCACATAGATTGATGTGTTCATGTAGTAGTCTTCAGAGGGACTCCAGGTAGACTGAGGGCCTGACCCTACCTGAGGTGACCTTTGACCCTGATAACCTCACATAGATTGATGTGTTCATGTAGTACTCTTCAGAGGGACTCCAGGTAGACTGAGGGTCTGACCCTACCTGAGGTGACCTTTGACCCTGATAACCTCACATAGATGATGTGTTCATGTAGTACTCTTCAGAGGGACTCCAGGTAGACTGAGGGCCTGACCCTACCTGAGGTGACCTTTGACCCTGATAACCTCACATAGATGATGTGTTCATGTAGTAGTCTTCAGAGGGACTCCAGGTAGACTGAGGGCCTGACCCTACCTGAGGTGACCTTTGACCCTGATAACCTCACATAGATGATGTGTTCATGTAGTAGTCTTCAGAGGGACTCCAGGTAGACTGAGGGCCTGACCCTACCTGAGGTGACCTTTGACCCCTGATAACCTCACATAGATGATGTGTTCATGTAGTAGTCTTCAGAGGGACTCCAGGTAGACTGAGGGCCTGACCCTACCTGAGGTGACCTTTGACCCTGATAACCTCACATAGATTGATGTGTTCATGTAGTAGTCTTCAGAGGGACTCCAGGTAGACTGAGGGCCTGACCCTACCTGAGGTGACCTTTGACCCCTGATAACCTCACATAGATTGATGTGTTCATGTAGTAGTCTTCAGAGGGACTCCAGGTAGACTGAGGGCCTGACCCTACCTGAGGTGACCTTTGACCCTGATAACCTCACATAGATTGATGTGTTCATGTAGTAGTCTTCAGAGGGACTCCAGGTAGACTGAGGGCCTGACCCTACCTGAGGTGACCTTTGACCCCTGATAACCTCACATAGATTGATGTGTTCATGTAGTACTCTTCAGAGGGACTCCAGGTAGACTGAGGGCCTGACCCTACCTGAGGTGACCTTTGACCCTGATAACCTCACATAGATTGATGTGTTCATGTAGTACTCTTCAGAGGGACTCCAGGTAGACTGAGGGCCTGACCCTACCTGAGGTGACCTTTGACCCTGATAACCTCACATAGATTGATGTGTTCATGTAGTAGTCTTCAGAGGGACTCCAGGTAGACTGAGGGCCTGACCCTACCTGAGGTGACCTTTGACCCCTGATAACCTCACATAGATTGATGTGTTCATGTAGTACTCTTCAGAGGGACTCCAGGTAGACTGAGGGCCTGACCCTACCTGAGGTGACCTTTGACCCTGATAACCTCACATAGATTGATGTGTTCATGTAGTACTCTTCAGAGGGACTCCAGGTAGACTGAGGGCCTGACCCTACCTGAGGTGACCTTTGACCCTGATAACCTCACATAGATTGATGTGTTCATGTAGTAGTCTTCAGAGGGACTCCAGGTAGACTGAGGGCCTGACCCTACCTGAGGTGACCTTTGACCCCTGATACTCCAGGTAGACATGTCTTTCTTAGGTTAAAGGTTTACCCCATTAGGACTAATATGTTGCTGGTGTAATCATAAATGCCACAAATAAAGGATTGACAACATGAAAAGTGTTACATATAATAAACTAATAGCTTTTCACGTTATAAAATTGGTGAATTAAATATAAAGGTAGGAAGTAGGAGTTTGTTGCGCGCACTTCCGGTCAGAAACGGCCTCACGCTGGAGGTAGGCCTGAGACGAGAGGTCTGCAGCCAGACCCTCTTGGGATAACCTCACAGAGATGATGATGTAACAGTAATGATGATGTCATCATGATGACGTAATGATGTCATCATGATGAGGAAAACGGCCAAGATGGCGTTGGCGTAGGAAGCCGGGTGCGTCTCCGTCAAACACAGTGAGGATATGTGACTAGGCAGAGAAACATTTGGTAAAGTTTATGTTTTAATGATGAAAAAGTGACGAGAACAAATGAATTCATTGGTACAAAGACGAGTGTTCCTTGGAAAAACCGAGATGATAAAAGTTTGAATGCAAGCTAGCTACACACCAACGGACGTTAACGTCGGAGAAAGAAGAAGATAACCTCCATTGCTACCGTGAGTGATTTTAAAAAGACAGTAGAAATGAGAACACCAGGGGAAACATGTAAAGAAACTATGTCTGAAGATGATATGGACACACTTTCAACCCAGTCTTGTGACGCTGTAACGTAACTCTCACGGTGACGGTGACAGTACAACTGTACATAGGTCAGAGGTGACAAATGATGAAGATTGATGTCTCCAGAGATATTATAACTGTACATAGGTCAGAGGTGACAAATGAAGATTGATGTCTCCAGAGATATTATAACTGTACATAGGTCAGAGGTGACAAATGATGATTGATGTCTCCAGAGATATTATAACTGTACATAGGTCAGAGGTGACAAATGATGATTGATGTCTCCAGAGATATTATAACTGTACATAGGTCAGAGGTGACAAATGATGAAGATTGATGTCTCCAGAGATATTATAACTGTACATAGGTCAGAGGTGACAAATGAAGATTGATGTCTCCAGAGATATTATAACTGTACATAGGTCAGAGGTGACAAATGATGATTGATGTCTCCAGAGATATTATAACTGTACATAGGTCAGAGGTGACAAATGATGAAGATTGATGTCTCCAGAGATATTATAACTGTACATAGGTCAGAGGTGACAAATGAAGATTGATGTCTCCAGAGATATTATAACTGTACATAGGTCAGAGGTGACAAATGATGAAGATTGATGTCTCCAGAGATATTATAACTGTACATAGGTCAGAGGTGACAAATGAAGATTGATGTCTCCAGAGATATTATAACTGTACATAGGTCAGAGGTGACAAATGAAGATTGATGTCTCCAGAGATATTATAACTGTACATAGGTCAGAGGTGACAAATGATGAAGATTGATGTCTCCAGAGATATTATAACTGTACATAGGTCAGAGGTGACAAATGATGATTGATGTCTCCAGAGATATTATAACTGTACATAGGTCAGAGGTGACAAATGATGATTGATGTCTCCAGAGATATTATAACTGTACATAGGTCAGAGGTGACAAATGATGAAGATTGATGTCTCCAGAGATATTATAACTGTACATAGGTCAGAGGTGACAAATGAAGATTGATGTCTCCAGAGATATTATAACTGTACATAGGTCAGAGGTGACAAATGAAGATTGATGTCTCCAGAGATATTATAACTGTACATAGGTCAGAGGTGACAAATGAAGATTGATGTCTCCAGAGATATTATAACTGTACATAGGTCAGAGGTGACAAATGATGAAGATTGATGTCTCCAGAGATATTATAACTGTACATAGGTCAGAGGTGACAAATGATGATTGATGTCTCCAGAGATATTATAACTGTACATAGGTCAGAGGTGACAAATGAAGATTGATGTCTCCAGAGATATTATAACTGTACATAGGTCAGAGGTGACAAATGATGAAGATTGATGTCTCCAGAGATATTATAACTGTACATAGGTCAGAGGTGACAAATGATGATTGATGTCTCCAGAGATATTATAACTGTACATAGGTCAGAGGTGACAAATGAAGATTGATGTCTCCAGAGATATTATAACTGTACATAGGTCAGAGGTGACAAATGAAGATTGATGTCTCCAGAGATATTATAACTGTACATAGGTCAGAGGTGACAAATGAAGATTGATGTCTCCAGAGATATTATAACTGTACATAGGTCAGAGGTGACAAATGAAGATTGATGTCTCCAGAGATATTATAACTGTACATAGGTCAGAGGTGACAAATGATGATTGATGTCTCCAGAGATATTATAACTGTACATAGGTCAGAGGTGACAAATGATGAAGATTGATGTCTCCAGAGATATTATAACTGTACATAGGTCAGAGGTGACAAATGAAGATTGATGTCTCCAGAGATATTATAACTGTACATAGGTCAGAGGTGACAAATGATGATTGATGTCTCCAGAGATATTATAACTGTACATAGGTCAGAGGTGACAAATGATGATTGATGTCTCCAGAGATATTATAACTGTACATAGGTCAGAGGTGACAAATGAAGATTGATGTCTCCAGAGATATTATAACTGTACATAGGTCAGAGGTGACAAATGATGAAGATTGATGTCTCCAGAGATATTATAACTGTACATAGGTCAGAGGTGACAAATGATGAAGATTGATGTCTCCAGAGATATTATAACTGTACATAGGTCAGAGGTGACAAATGAAGATTGATGTCTCCAGAGATATTATAACTGTACATAGGTCAGAGGTGACAAATGATGAAGATTGATGTCTCCAGAGATATTATAACTGTACATAGGTCAGAGGTGACAAATGAAGATTGATGTCTCCAGAGATATTATAACTGTACATAGGTCAGAGGTGACAAATGATGAAGATTGATGTCTCCAGAGATATTATAACTGTACATAGGTCAGAGGTGACAAATGAAGATTGATGTCTCCAGAGATATTATAACTGTACATAGGTCAGAGGTGACAAATGATGATGATTGATGTCTCCAGAGATATTATAACTGTACATAGGTCAGAGGTGACAAATGATGATTGATGTCTCCAGAGATATTATAACTGTACATAGGTCAGAGGTGACAAATGATGAAGATTGATGTCTCCAGAGATATTATAACTGTACATAGGTCAGAGGTGACAAATGAAGATTGATGTCTCCAGAGATATTATAACTGTACATAGGTCAGAGGTGACAAATGATGAAGATTGATGTCTCCAGAGATATTATAACTGTACATAGGTCAGAGGTGACAAATGATGAAGATTGATGTCTCCAGAGATATTATAACTGTACATAGGTCAGAGGTGACAAATGAAGATTGATGTCTCCAGAGATATTATAACTGTACATAGGTCAGAGGTGACAAATGATGAAGATTGATGTCTCCAGAGATATTATAACTGTACATAGGTCAGAGGTGACAAATGAAGATTGATGTCTCCAGAGATATTATAACTGTACATAGGTCAGAGGTGACAAATGAAGATTGATGTCTCCAGAGATATTATAACTGTACATAGGTCAGAGGTGACAAATGATGAAGATTGATGTCTCCAGAGATATTATAACTGTACATAGGTCAGAGGTGACAAATGAAGATTGATGTCTCCAGAGATATTATAACTGTACATAGGTCAGAGGTGACAAATGATGATTGATGTCTCCAGAGATATTATAACTGTACATAGGTCAGAGGTGACAAATGATGAAGATTGATGTCTCCAGAGATATTATAACTGTACATAGGTCAGAGGTGACAAATGAAGATTGATGTCTCCAGAGATATTATAACTGTACATAGGTCAGAGGTGACAAATGATGAAGATTGATGTCTCCAGAGATATTATAACTGTACATAGGTCAGAGGTGACAAATGAAGATTGATGTCTCCAGAGATATTATAACTGTACATAGGTCAGAGGTGACAAATGATGATTGATGTCTCCAGAGATATTATAACTGTACATAGGTCAGAGGTGACAAATGAAGATTGATGTCTCCAGAGATATTATAACTGTACATAGGTCAGAGGTGACAAATGATGATTGATGTCTCCAGAGATATTATAACTGTACATAGGTCAGAGGTGACAAATGAAGATTGATGTCTCCAGAGATATTATAACTGTACATAGGTCAGAGGTGACAAATGAAGATTGATGTCTCCAGAGATATTATAACTGTACATAGGTCAGAGGTGACAAATGAAGATTGATGTCTCCAGAGATATTATAACTGTACATAGGTCAGAGGTGACAAATGAAGATTGATGTCTCCAGAGATATTATAACTGTACATAGGTCAGAGGTGACAAATGATGAAGATTGATGTCTCCAGAGATATTATAACTGTACATAGGTCAGAGGTGACAAATGATGAAGATTGATGTCTCCAGAGATATTATAACTGTACATAGGTCAGAGGTGACAAATGAAGATTGATGTCTCCAGAGATATTATAACTGTACATAGGTCAGAGGTGACAAATGAAGATTGATGTCTCCAGAGATATTATAACTGTACATAGGTCAGAGGTGACAAATGATGAAGATTGATGTCTCCAGAGATATTATAACTGTACATAGGTCAGAGGTGACAAATGATGATTGATGTCTCCAGAGATATTATAACTGTACATAGGTCAGAGGTGACAAATGAAGATTGATGTCTCCAGAGATATTATAACTGTACATAGGTCAGAGGTGACAAATGAAGATTGATGTCTCCAGAGATATTATAACTGTACATAGGTCAGAGGTGACAAATGAAGATTGATGTCTCCAGAGATATTATAACTGTACATAGGTCAGAGGTGACAAATGAAGATTGATGTCTCCAGAGATATTATAACTGTACATAGGTCAGAGGTGACAAATGATGATTGATGTCTCCAGAGATATTATAACTGTACATAGGTCAGAGGTGACAAATGAAGATTGATGTCTCCAGAGATATTATAACTGTACATAGGTCAGAGGTGACAAATGATGAAGATTGATGTCTCCAGAGATATTATAACTGTACATAGGTCAGAGGTGACAAATGATGAAGATTGATGTCTCCAGAGATATTATAACTGTACATAGGTCAGAGGTGACAAATGAAGATTGATGTCTCCAGAGATATTATAACTGTACATAGGTCAGAGGTGACAAATGAAGATTGATGTCTCCAGAGATATTATAACTGTACATAGGTCAGAGGTGACAAATGAAGATTGATGTCTCCAGAGATATTATAACTGTACATAGGTCAGAGGTGACAAATGAAGATTGATGTCTCCAGAGATATTATAACTGTACATAGGTCAGAGGTGACAAATGAAGATTGATGTCTCCAGAGATATTATAACTGTACATAGGTCAGAGGTGACAAATGATGATTGATGTCTCCAGAGATATTATAACTGTACATAGGTCAGAGGTGACAAATGATGATTGATGTCTCCAGAGATATTATAACTGTACATAGGTCAGAGGTGACAAATGATGATTGATGTCTCCAGAGATATTATAACTGTACATAGGTCAGAGGTGACAAATGATGAAGATTGATGTCTCCAGAGATATTATAACTGTACATAGGTCAGAGGTGACAAATGATGAAGATTGATGTCTCCAGAGATATTATAACTGTACATAGGTCAGAGGTGACAAATGATGAAGATTGATGTCTCCAGAGATATTATAACTGTACATAGGTCAGAGGTGACAAATGAAGATTGATGTCTCCAGAGATATTATAACTGTACATAGGTCAGAGGTGACAAATGAAGATTGATGTCTCCAGAGATATTATAACTGTACATAGGTCAGAGGTGACAAATGATGATTGATGTCTCCAGAGATATTATAACTGTACATAGGTCAGAGGTGACAAATGAAGATTGATGTCTCCAGAGATATTATAACTGTACATAGGTCAGAGGTGACAAATGAAGATTGATGTCTCCAGAGATATTATAACTGTACATAGGTCAGAGGTGACAAATGATGATTGATGTCTCCAGAGATATTATAACTGTGCATAGGTCAGAGGTGACAAATGAAGATTGATGTCTCCAGAGATATTATAACTGTACATAGGTCAGAGGTGACAAATGAAGATTGATGTCTCCAGAGATATTATAACTGTACATAGGTCAGAGGTGACAAATGAAGATTGATGTCTCCAGAGATATTATAACTGTACATAGGTCAGAGGTGACAAATGATGATTGATGTCTCCAGAGATATTATAACTGTACATAGGTCAGAGGTGACAAATGATGATTGATGTCTCCAGAGATATTATAACTGTACATAGGTCAGAGGTGACAAATGAAGATTGATGTCTCCAGAGATATTATAACTGTACATAGGTCAGAGGTGACAAATGATGAAGATTGATGTCTCCAGAGATATTATAACTGTACATAGGTCAGAGGTGACAAATGAAGATTGATGTCTCCAGAGATATTATAACTGTACATAGGTCAGAGGTGACAAATGAAGATTGATGTCTCCAGAGATATTATAACTGTACATAGGTCAGAGGTGACAAATGAAGATTGATGTCTCCAGAGATATTATAACTGTACATAGGTCAGAGGTGACAAATGATGATTGATGTCTCCAGAGATATTATAACTGTACATAGGTCAGAGGTGACAAATGAAGATTGATGTCTCCAGAGATATTATAACTGTACATAGGTCAGAGGTGACAAATGATGATTGATGTCTCCAGAGATATTATAACTGTACATAGGTCAGAGGTGACAAATGATGAAGATTGATGTCTCCAGAGATATTATAACTGTACATAGGTCAGAGGTGACAAATGAAGATTGATGTCTCCAGAGATATTATAACTGTACATAGGTCAGAGGTGACAAATGATGAAGATTGATGTCTCCAGAGATATTATAACTGTACATAGGTCAGAGGTGACAAATGATGATTGATGTCTCCAGAGATATTATAACTGTACATAGGTCAGAGGTGACAAATGATGAAGATTGATGTCTCCAGAGATATTATAACTGTACATAGGTCAGAGGTGACAAATGAAGATTGATGTCTCCAGAGATATTATAACTGTACATAGGTCAGAGGTGACAAATGATGATTGATGTCTCCAGAGATATTATAACTGTACATAGGTCAGAGGTGACAAATGATGAAGATTGATGTCTCCAGAGATATTATAACTGTACATAGGTCAGAGGTGACAAATGATGAAGATTGATGTCTCCAGAGATATTATAACTGTACATAGGTCAGAGGTGACAAATGAAGATTGATGTCTCCAGAGATATTATAACTGTACATAGGTCAGAGGTGACAAATGAAGATTGATGTCTCCAGAGATATTATAACTGTACATAGGTCAGAGGTGACAAATGATGAAGATTGATGTCTCCAGAGATATTATAACTGTACATAGGTCAGAGGTGACAAATGATGAAGATTGATGTCTCCAGAGATATTATAACTGTACATAGGTCAGAGGTGACAAATGATGAAGATTGATGTCTCCAGAGATATTATAACTGTACATAGGTCAGAGGTGACAAATGAAGATTGATGTCTCCAGAGATATTATAACTGTACATAGGTCAGAGGTGACAAATGAAGATTGATGTCTCCAGAGATATTATAACTGTACATAGGTCAGAGGTGACAAATGAAGATTGATGTCTCCAGAGATATTATAACTGTACATAGGTCAGAGGTGACAAATGATGAAGATTGATGTCTCCAGAGATATTATAACTGTACATAGGTCAGAGGTGACAAATGAAGATTGATGTCTCCAGAGATATTATAACTGTACATAGGTCAGAGGTGACAAATGATGATGATTGATGTCTCCAGAGATATTATAACTGTACATAGGTCAGAGGTGACAAATGAAGATTGATGTCTCCAGAGATATTATAACTGTACATAGGTCAGAGGTGACAAATGATGATTGATGTCTCCAGAGATATTATAACTGTACATAGGTCAGAGGTGACAAATGATGAAGATTGATGTCTCCAGAGATATTATAACTGTACATAGGTCAGAGGTGACAAATGAAGATTGATGTCTCCAGAGATATTATAACTGTACATAGGTCAGAGGTGACAAATGAAGATTGATGTCTCCAGAGATATTATAACTGTACATAGGTCAGAGGTGACAAATGATGATTGATGTCTCCAGAGATATTATAACTGTACATAGGTCAGAGGTGACAAATGATGAAGATTGATGTCTCCAGAGATATTATAACTGTACATAGGTCAGAGGTGACAAATGATGAAGATTGATGTCTCCAGAGATATTATAACTGTACATAGGTCAGAGGTGACAAATGAAGATTGATGTCTCCAGAGATATTATAACTGTACATAGGTCAGAGGTGACAAATGATGATTGATGTCTCCAGAGATATTATAACTGTACATAGGTCAGAGGTGACAAATGATGAAGATTGATGTCTCCAGAGATATTATAACTGTACATAGGTCAGAGGTGACAAATGAAGATTGATGTCTCCAGAGATATTATAACTGTACATAGGTCAGAGGTGACAAATGATGAAGATTGATGTCTCCAGAGATATTATAACTGTACATAGGTCAGAGGTGACAAATGAAGATTGATGTCTCCAGAGATATTATAACTGTACATAGGTCAGAGGTGACAAATGAAGATTGATGTCTCCAGAGATATTATAACTGTACATAGGTCAGAGGTGACAAATGAAGATTGATGTCTCCAGAGATATTATAACTGTACATAGGTCAGAGGTGACAAATGAAGATTGATGTCTCCAGAGATATTATAACTGTACATAGGTCAGAGGTGACAAATGAAGATTGATGTCTCCAGAGATATTATAACTGTACATAGGTCAGAGGTGACAAATGAAGATTGATGTCTCCAGAGATATTATAACTGTACATAGGTCAGAGGTGACAAATGAAGATTGATGTCTCCAGAGATATTATAACTGTACATAGGTCAGAGGTGACAAATGATGATTGATGTCTCCAGAGATATTATAACTGTACATAGGTCAGAGGTGACAAATGAAGATTGATGTCTCCAGAGATATTATAACTGTACATAGGTCAGAGGTGACAAATGAAGATTGATGTCTCCAGAGATATTATAACTGTACATAGGTCAGAGGTGACAAATGAAGATTGATGTCTCCAGAGATATTATAACTGTACATAGGTCAGAGGTGACAAATGATGAAGATTGATGTCTCCAGAGATATTATAACTGTACATAGGTCAGAGGTGACAAATGATGAAGATTGATGTCTCCAGAGATATTATAACTGTACATAGGTCAGAGGTGACAAATGAAGATTGATGTCTCCAGAGATATTATAACTGTACATAGGTCAGAGGTGACAAATGATGAAGATTGATGTCTCCAGAGATATTATAACTGTACATAGGTCAGAGGTGACAAATGAAGATTGATGTCTCCAGAGATATTATAACTGTACATAGGTCAGAGGTGACAAATGATGAAGATTGATGTCTCCAGAGATATTATAACTGTACATAGGTCAGAGGTGACAAATGATGATTGATGTCTCCAGAGATATTATAACTGTACATAGGTCAGAGGTGACAAATGATGAAGATTGATGTCTCCAGAGATATTATAACTGTACATAGGTCAGAGGTGACAAATGATGATTGATGTCTCCAGAGATATTATAACTGTACATAGGTCAGAGGTGACAAATGAAGATTGATGTCTCCAGAGATATTATAACTGTACATAGGTCAGAGGTGACAAATGATGATGATTGATGTCTCCAGAGATATTATAACTGTACATAGGTCAGAGGTGACAAATGATGATTGATGTCTCCAGAGATATTATAACTGTACATAGGTCAGAGGTGACAAATGAAGATTGATGTCTCCAGAGATATTATAACTGTACATAGGTCAGAGGTGACAAATGAAGATTGATGTCTCCAGAGATATTATAACTGTACATAGGTCAGAGGTGACAAATGAAGAAGATTGATGTCTCCAGAGATATTATAACTGTACATAGGTCAGAGGTGACAAATGATGATTGATGTCTCCAGAGATATTATAACTGTACATAGGTCAGAGGTGACAAATGATGAAGATTGATGTCTCCAGAGATATTATAACTGTACATAGGTCAGAGGTGACAAATGAAGATTGATGTCTCCAGAGATATTATAACTGTACATAGGTCAGAGGTGACAAATGAAGATTGATGTCTCCAGAGATATTATAACTGTACATAGGTCAGAGGTGACAAATGAAGATTGATGTCTCCAGAGATATTATAACTGTACATAGGTCAGAGGTGACAAATGATGAAGATTGATGTCTCCAGAGATATTATAACTGTACATAGGTCAGAGGTGACAAATGATGATTGATGTCTCCAGAGATATTATAACTGTACATAGGTCAGAGGTGACAAATGAAGATTGATGTCTCCAGAGATATTATAACTGTACATAGGTCAGAGGTGACAAATGAAGATTGATGTCTCCAGAGATATTATAACTGTACATAGGTCAGAGGTGACAAATGAAGATTGATGTCTCCAGAGATATTATAACTGTACATAGGTCAGAGGTGACAAATGAAGATTGATGTCTCCAGAGATATTATAACTGTACATAGGTCAGAGGTGACAAATGATGAAGATTGATGTCTCCAGAGATATTATAACTGTACATAGGTCAGAGGTGACAAATGAAGATTGATGTCTCCAGAGATATTATAACTGTACATAGGTCAGAGGTGACAAATGATGATTGATGTCTCCAGAGATATTATAACTGTACATAGGTCAGAGGTGACAAATGAAGATTGATGTCTCCAGAGATATTATAACTGTACATAGGTCAGAGGTGACAAATGATGAAGATTGATGTCTCCAGAGATATTATAACTGTACATAGGTCAGAGGTGACAAATGATGAAGATTGATGTCTCCAGAGATATTATAACTGTACATAGGTCAGAGGTGACAAATGAAGATTGATGTCTCCAGAGATATTATAACTGTACATAGGTCAGAGGTGACAAATGATGAAGATTGATGTCTCCAGAGATATTATAACTGTACATAGGTCAGAGGTGACAAATGAAGATTGATGTCTCCAGAGATATTATAACTGTACATAGGTCAGAGGTGACAAATGATGAAGATTGATGTCTCCAGAGATATTATAACTGTACATAGGTCAGAGGTGACAAATGATGATTGATGTCTCCAGAGATATTATAACTGTACATAGGTCAGAGGTGACAAATGATGATTGATGTCTCCAGAGATATTATAACTGTACATAGGTCAGAGGTGACAAATGAAGATTGATGTCTCCAGAGATATTATAACTGTACATAGGTCAGAGGTGACAAATGATGAAGATTGATGTCTCCAGAGATATTATAACTGTACATAGGTCAGAGGTGACAAATGATGAAGATTGATGTCTCCAGAGATATTATAACTGTACATAGGTCAGAGGTGACAAATGAAGATTGATGTCTCCAGAGATATTATAACTGTACATAGGTCAGAGGTGACAAATGAAGATTGATGTCTCCAGAGATATTATAACTGTACATAGGTCAGAGGTGACAAATGAAGATTGATGTCTCCAGAGATATTATAACTGTACATAGGTCAGAGGTGACAAATGATGATTGATGTCTCCAGAGATATTATAACTGTACATAGGTCAGAGGTGACAAATGAAGATTGATGTCTCCAGAGATATTATAACTGTACATAGGTCAGAGGTGACAAATGATGAAGATTGATGTCTCCAGAGATATTATAACTGTACATAGGTCAGAGGTGACAAATGAAGATTGATGTCTCCAGAGATATTATAACTGTACATAGGTCAGAGGTGACAAATGAAGATTGATGTCTCCAGAGATATTATAACTGTACATAGGTCAGAGGTGACAAATGATGAAGATTGATGTCTCCAGAGATATTATAACTGTACATAGGTCAGAGGTGACAAATGAAGATTGATGTCTCCAGAGATATTATAACTGTACATAGGTCAGAGGTGACAAATGATGAAGATTGATGTCTCCAGAGATATTATAACTGTACATAGGTCAGAGGTGACAAATGAAGATTGATGTCTCCAGAGATATTATAACTGTACATAGGTCAGAGGTGACAAATGAAGATTGATGTCTCCAGAGATATTATAACTGTACATAGGTCAGAGGTGACAAATGAAGATTGATGTCTCCAGAGATATTATAACTGTACATAGGTCAGAGGTGACAAATGATGATTGATGTCTCCAGAGATATTATAACTGTACATAGGTCAGAGGTGACAAATGAAGATTGATGTCTCCAGAGATATTATAACTGTACATAGGTCAGAGGTGACAAATGATGATTGATGTCTCCAGAGATATTATAACTGTACATAGGTCAGAGGTGACAAATGATGAAGATTGATGTCTCCAGAGATATTATAACTGTACATAGGTCAGAGGTGACAAATGAAGATTGATGTCTCCAGAGATATTATAACTGTACATAGGTCAGAGGTGACAAATGAAGATTGATGTCTCCAGAGATATTATAACTGTACATAGGTCAGAGGTGACAAATGATGAAGATTGATGTCTCCAGAGATATTATAACTGTACATAGGTCAGAGGTGACAAATGATGAAGATTGATGTCTCCAGAGATATTATAACTGTACATAGGTCAGAGGTGACAAATGAAGATTGATGTCTCCAGAGATATTATAACTGTACATAGGTCAGAGGTGACAAATGATGATTGATGTCTCCAGAGATATTATAACTGTACATAGGTCAGAGGTGACAAATGATGATTGATGTCTCCAGAGATATTATAACTGTACATAGGTCAGAGGTGACAAATGATGATTGATGTCTCCAGAGATATTATAACTGTACATAGGTCAGAGGTGACAAATGAAGATTGATGTCTCCAGAGATATTATAACTGTACATAGGTCAGAGGTGACAAATGATGATTGATGTCTCCAGAGATATTATAACTGTACATAGGTCAGAGGTGACAAATGATGAAGATTGATGTCTCCAGAGATATTATAACTGTACATAGGTCAGAGGTGACAAATGATGAAGATTGATGTCTCCAGAGATATTATAACTGTACATAGGTCAGAGGTGACAAATGATGAAGATTGATGTCTCCAGAGATATTATAACTGTACATAGGTCAGAGGTGACAAATGATGATTGATGTCTCCAGAGATATTATAACTGTACATAGGTCAGAGGTGACAAATGATGATTGATGTCTCCAGAGATATTATAACTGTACATAGGTCAGAGGTGACAAATGATGATTGATGTCTCCAGAGATATTATAACTGTACATAGGTCAGAGGTGACAAATGATGATTGATGTCTCCAGAGATATTATAACTGTACATAGGTCAGAGGTGACAAATGATGAAGATTGATGTCTCCAGAGATATTATAACTGTACATAGGTCAGAGGTGACAAATGATGATTGATGTCTCCAGAGATATTATAACTGTACATAGGTCAGAGGTGACAAATGAAGATTGATGTCTCCAGAGATATTATAACTGTACATAGGTCAGAGGTGACAAATGAAGATTGATGTCTCCAGAGATATTATAACTGTACATAGGTCAGAGGTGACAAATGAAGATTGATGTCTCCAGAGATATTATAACTGTACATAGGTCAGAGGTGACAAATGATGAAGATTGATGTCTCCAGAGATATTATAACTGTACATAGGTCAGAGGTGACAAATGAAGATTGATGTCTCCAGAGATATTATAACTGTACATAGGTCAGAGGTGACAAATGAAGATTGATGTCTCCAGAGATATTATAACTGTACATAGGTCAGAGGTGACAAATGAAGATTGATGTCTCCAGAGATATTATAACTGTACATAGGTCAGAGGTGACAAATGAAGATTGATGTCTCCAGAGATATTATAACTGTACATAGGTCAGAGGTGACAAATGAAGATTGATGTCTCCAGAGATATTATAACTGTACATAGGTCAGAGGTGACAAATGAAGATTGATGTCTCCAGAGATATTATAACTGTACATAGGTCAGAGGTGACAAATGATGAAGATTGATGTCTCCAGAGATATTATAACTGTACATAGGTCAGAGGTGACAAATGATGATTGATGTCTCCAGAGATATTATAACTGTACATAGGTCAGAGGTGACAAATGATGAAGATTGATGTCTCCAGAGATATTATAACTGTACATAGGTCAGAGGTGACAAATGATGATTGATGTCTCCAGAGATATTATAACTGTACATAGGTCAGAGGTGACAAATGATGAAGATTGATGTCTCCAGAGATATTATAACTGTACATAGGTCAGAGGTGACAAATGAAGATTGATGTCTCCAGAGATATTATAACTGTACATAGGTCAGAGGTGACAAATGAAGATTGATGTCTCCAGAGATATTATAACTGTACATAGGTCAGAGGTGACAAATGAAGATTGATGTCTCCAGAGATATTATAACTGTACATAGGTCAGAGGTGACAAATGAAGATTGATGTCTCCAGAGATATTATAACTGTACATAGGTCAGAGGTGACAAATGAAGATTGATGTCTCCAGAGATATTATAACTGTACATAGGTCAGAGGTGACAAATGAAGATTGTTAGGATGAATCCCACATCACAATCTTATACAGGTATTATTTGTTCCAAAGGGCAAGAGAGATAAATACTTGTTTCTCTAATAATTCATTGCTCATTCATAGTTTGCACAAAGTTGATGAACTATTTCAGTGAAATATGTTCATGTAGTCTATATGACTTACAGTTCATATGTTTAGTCTAGAAGGGTTAGGGTTCTGGGTTCTGGGTTCTGGGTCTAACCCAAGGTGCTTTGTTATTTATTAAGTCAGCTTAAGCTAACAGTGTTTATGGTGCTAACGGTGCTAACAGTGTTTATGGTGCTAACGGTGCTAACAGTGTTTATGGTGCTAACAGTGTTTATGGTGCTAACAGTGTTTATGGTGCTAACAGTGTTCATGGTGCTAACAGTGTTTATGGTGCTAACAGTGTTTATGGTGCTAACAGTGTTTATGGTGCTAACAGTGTATATGGTGCTAACAGTGTTTATGGTGCTAACAGTGTTTATGGTGCTAACAGTGTTTATGGTGCTAACAGTGTTTATAGTGCTAACAGTGTTTATGGTGCTAACAGTGTTTATAGTGCTAACAGTGTTTATGGTGCTAACAGTGTTTATGGTGCTAACAGTGTTTATAGTGCTAACAGTGTTTATGGTGCTAACAGTGTTTATAGTGCTAACAGTGTTTATGGTGCTAACAGTGTTTATGGTGCTAACAGTGTTTATGGTGCTAACAGTGTTTATGGTGCTAACAGTGTTTATAGTGCTAACAGTGTTAATGGTGCTAACAGTGTTTATGGTGCTAACAGTGTTCATGGTGCTAACAGTGTTTATGGTGCTAACAGTGTTTATGGTGCTAACAGTGTTTATGGTGCTAACAGTGTTCATGGTGCTAACAGTGTTCATGGTGCTAACAGTGTTTATGGTGCTAACAGTGTTCATGGTGCTAACAGTGTTTATGGTGCTAACAGTGTTCATGGTGCTAACAGTGTTTATGGTGCTAACAGTGTTCATGGTGCTAACAGTGTTCATGGTGCTAACAGTGTTCATGGTGCTAACAGTGTTTATGGTGCTAACAGTGTTCATGGTGCTAACAGTGTTCATGGTGCTAACAGTGTTTATGGTGCTAACAGTGTTTATGGTGCTAACAGTGTTCATGGTGCTAACAGTGTTTATGGTGCTAACAGTGTTCATGGTGCTAACAGTGTTTATGGTGCTAACAGTGTTCATGGTGCTAACAGTGTTCATGGTGCTAACAGTGTTTATGGTGCTAACGGTGCTAACAGTGTTTACGGTGCTAACAGTGTTCATGGTGCTAACAGTGTTTATGGTGCTAACAGTGTATATGGTGCTAACAGTGTTTATGGTGCTAACAGTGTTTATGGTGCTAACAGTGTTTATGGTGCTAACAGTGTTTATGGTGCTAACAGTGTTTATAGTGCTAACAGTGTTTATGGTGCTAACAGTGTTTATGGTGCTAACAGTGTATATGGTGCTAACAGTGTTTATGGTGCTAACAGTGTTTATGGTGCTAACAGTGTTTATGGTGCTAACAGTGTTTATAGTGCTAACAGTGTTTATGGTGCTAACAGTGTTTATGGTGCTAACAGTGTTCATGGTGCTAACAGTGTTTATGGTGCTAACAGTGTTTATAGTGCTAACAGTGTTTATGGTGCTAACAGTGTATATGGTGCTAACAGTGTTTATGGTGCTAACAGTGTTTATGGTGCTAACAGTGTTTATGGTGCTAACAGTGTTTATGGTGCTAACAGTGTTTATAGTGCTAACAGTGTTTATGGTGCTAACAGTGTTTATGGTGCTAACAGTGTTTATGGTGCTAACAGTGTTTATGGTGCTAACAGTGTATATGGTGCTAACAGTGTTTATGGTGCTAACAGTGTTTATGGTGCTAACAGTGTTCATGGTGCTAACAGTGTTTATGGTGCTAACAGTGTTCATGGTGCTAACAGTGTTTATGGTGCTAACAGTGTATATGGTGCTAACAGTGTTTATAGTGCTAACAGTGTTTATGGTGCTAACAGTGTTTATGGTGCTAACAGTGTTTATGGTGCTAACAGTGTTTATGGTGCTAACAGTGTTTATGGTGCTAACAGTGTTTATGGTGCTAACAGTGTTTATGGTGCCAGCATTATACTTTTCTACAGTCACAAAATGTTTGACTGTCTATCACTACCTCGTTTAAGGAGTTTAAAGTTCTGCTTATCTATTTGTGAGAGCTACTTCATTCCTTTATTTATTGATTGTTTGTTTGTTTGTTTGTTTGTTTGTTTGTTTGTTCTTGATGGATCTCAAGTTTGATTCTTTAACTGTTATGTCATTGAATGTCAGAGGTATACGTGATTTGTTTCTTATTCTGTAAAATAGTGAAGTTGACCTAATATTTGTACAAGAAACACATTGAAGTGAGTCAGATGTAAAGTTCTGTAGTCATGGTACTAACCGCTCTGCAGGAGTCTCTATTGTTGCATAGATTTAAAGGGGAAGTCTCAGAGGTGATGTCTTCACATGATGGTAGATGGATTATTTTATAGTATGCAATATTTATGGTCATAACTCTCATCCATCCAATATATATATTTATATATATATATATATATATATATATATATATATATAGAGATATATATATATATATATATATATATATATATAGAGATATAGAGATATATATCTATATATATATAGATATAGATATATATATATATATATATATATATATATATATATATATATATATATATAAAAACAGCAATATGGTTTCCAAACTTTGCTCAGATCTCTCCCTGACAGATGCATGGCGGTTTTTGAACATGGTCTAAGAGCAACCTTTCATCTAGATCCAGAATTGACCTTTTTTTAGTTTCTTCTTCTGCTCTTCAGTATGTCAAAGAGGTTTCTCATTCTTTTGCTCCATTGTCAGATCACAAGAGAATCACAGTGAAATTAGGTAGCTCACAGAATACAACAAAACGCCCTTCTTAAAGACAATATAAAAAGTCTAACTAATGACATCTTTAATGAAACTGTGGTCAACCAACATACTCAAAAATGGGAGTATTTCAAATTTCTGACAAGAAGTATTGCCATTAAGAGAGGTAAAGAGTTAAAAGCCCTTAAAAACCAAACAGAAAGTGAATTACTAAACAGGATTGGTCTCCTCTTATCTTCTGAAGAGGAGTTAGAAGTAAAAGAGATCAGATTTATATTGAGTTAGCCAAGGGTGCATTTGTGAGATCAAGAGCCAAGTGGCTGGAAGAGGTAGAGAAAAAGAAATGGTGAAAGAAAGTCACTAAGCATGCTTAATATCAATGGTAGTAAATGTACAGATCAAAATATCTGATTCTGTTTTTTCCTTTTACAGCAATTTATACAAATCACAATTCAACAACCCCTATTGTGAAATGTTAATTAGTAAGATTAAAAAACATATAGTCACAGTTGATGGGTTAGAGTTAGGACTCTAAGCTGACCTAATCTTTTCTCAATGAAGAAGGAGTAGATGGCTTTCAGTAGAATGTTCTGTTCATTTTTGGGACATCATTCAGGAACCTTTATTTTGCATGTACGGTGAACGTGTTGGTCAGGGAGAGATGAGTACAACTATGAAACAGATAAAGATAACTTATTGATAGAAAACTGGCCACCTATTACTCTCCTTACTATTGATTACAAAATTCTGCCATCAGTTTAAAAACAGGTCTTCCTCACATTGTTGCTGGTTTCATTAAAGACAGACACATAAGTAATAACATCAGACTTATTTTGGATCTATTGGATTATGCAGATTCTTTTACAAAGCTTTTGATTCATTGAACATAAGTTTCTTACAAAATGTCTTAAATAGTTTGGTTTTAGGAATGAATATGTTTTATAAAGGATTATTAACCATAGTACCACTAATAGATTTGATATAAACCGTGGTGTGTTCTTTTTATTTTAGTTGTTGAACTATTGTCATTAAACATAGTACACGACACAGACTTCAAGGGCATCTCCATATTTAATAGAGAAATCAGAATCTCTCAACTGGTGGATGATACAACTCTTGGTCAGAGCTATTGATTTAGTGAAACACTTTTCATTGGCATCAGGCCTGAAACTTAATGTATCTAAATGTGAACTATTGCCCATACATCACTGTGATGATACTTTCATAGATAACATCCCAGTAAAGACCTCGGTCAAGTATTTGGGCATTCATATAACAACACATGTAAACTCTTGTGGTAGAATGAAAAGAACTAGAGATACCTTTAACCTTTGGCTTCACAGGGACTTAACATTATACAGCAGTAGTCTCTTTCTCTGTTTGTGAATGATGCCAATGCTAATGAAATGAATGAACTTTGTCTGGAGATATAAACCCTAACCCAAACTTAAAAACACAGTTCTATCCAACAGCAGAGCGGAAGGCGGTCTTGAAATGCTGAACTTCATTGATATTCTAAATACTTTTAAAATGAACTGGTTAAAAAGATGTTTGACACATCAAAATTCATTGTGCTTCTTCATCCCCAATCATATTTATGGGTGGACTTGCTTTCATTTTAACCTGCAACTTCTCACCTGACAAACTTCCGGTCACACTGTCCACATTTCATAAGCAATCACTTCTTTCTGGGAAGCTATGCTTCAATTTTTCTCCTCACAAAACTTTGTTGTGGAATAATGAGTGTATTACTATTAAGAATAAATCTCTGTTTAATTCCAAATGGTCTGAGAGAGGTATAAATAATATTTAGTCTGTTTTGGATGAACATGGTCTGGTCCTCCCCTATGAGAGTTACCTTTCAAAGAATACAACTCTGTGATAAAAGCAATCCCCTCTGGCCTACTTAGTTTAATGAGAAGTTATTGTTTTGTAAAGAAGTTAGACCAGAGGGTCAATGTGTTTTGCTTGTGAATGGTATCAACATACAAGACAAGAAATGTAACAATAAATAAATAAATAAGTTTTATTGGCGCGCTCACTTAGAGGACATAAACCTCACAAATACTGTATTCATAACAAAATCAAAGAAACTCATTTTAAAATATATCCTGTTAACTCCCTCATTTCAACATTTATAGATTTGGACAGCTCCTGTGTTTTTTGAATGTAATGTAACAATGACATTTTGGTCAGACTTGTGTTCTTATATTTTCTCCCATGTAAACATATCATACTGCTTCTCCCTTAAAGATGTTATATGTTATTATGAAAACAAGAACAAATGTCTTCAATATTTAGTTCATTTTTTCATTTTACTTGGTAAATACTTTATTCATAAGCAAAAATTTGCAACCTCCAAGCCAACTTTCTCTCATTTTTTACTTTATAAATCTCTTGCCTTAGTTAAAAATAAAAAGAACACAATGTTTTTAGAAAGCTATGAAAAACTATTTGATGTCCCCCCTGACATTTAATGGGATATATTAACAATGATTATTACATATCTATGTATGTATCTATCTATTTATTTTTGTTCTGTTTGTTATTTAATTTTATTCATCGTGATGATGTAACAGTAATGATGATGTCATCGTGATGATGTCACAGTAATGATGATGTCATCGTGATGATGTAACTAATGATGATGTCATCGTGTGTTGAAGG
>JAJDFG010000150.1:765000-787500 GCA_021039105.1 Scomber colias
GACATTGGGACATTGGACAGCTGACTGAGACACTGAACAGCTGACTGAGACATTGGGACATTGAGACATTGGACAGCTGACTGAGACACTGAGACATTGGGACATTGGACAGCTGACTGAGACACTGAGACATTGGACAGCTGACTGAGACACTGAGACACTGAACAGCTGACTGAGACACTGAGACATTGGACAGCTGACTGAGACACTGAGACATTGGACAGCTGACTGAGACACTGAACAGCTGACTGAGACACTGAGACATTGGACAGCTGACTGAGACACTGAGACATTGGACAGCTGACTGAGACATTGGACAGCTGACTGAGACACTGAGACATTGGACAGCTGACTGAGACATTGGACAGCTGACTGAGACATTGGGACATTGGACAGCTGACTGAGACACTGAGACATTGGGACATTGGACAGCTGACTGAGACACTGAACAGCTGACTGAGACATTGGGACATTGAGACATTGGACAGCTGACTGAGACACTCAGACATTGGACAGCTGACTGAGACACTGAGACATTGGGACATTGGACAGCTGACTGGGACACTGAGACATTGGACAGCTGACTGAGACACTGAGACATTGGACAGCTGACTGAGACATTGGGACATTGGACAGCTGACTGAGACACTGGGACATTGGACAGCTGACTGAGACACTGAGACATTGGGACATTGGACAGCTGACTGAGACACTGAGACACTGAGACATTGGACAGCTGACTGAGACATTGGGACATTGGACAGCTGACTGAGACACTGGGACATTGGACAGCTGACTGAGACACTGAGACATTGGGACATTGGACAGCTGACTGGGACACTGAACAGCTGACTGAGACATTGGGACATTGAGACATTGGACAGCTGACTGAGACACTGAGACATTGGACAGCTGACTGAGACATTGGGACATTGGACAGCTGACTGAGACACTGAGACATTGGACAGCTGACTGAGACACTGAGACATTGGGACATTGGACAGCTGACTGAGACACTGAACAGCTGACTGAGACATTGGGACATTGAGACATTGGACAGCTGACTGAGACACTGAGACATTGGACAGCTGACTGAGACACTGAGACATTGGGACATTGGACAGCTGACTGAGACACTGAGACATTGGACAGCTGACTGAGACACTGAGACATTGGACAGCTGACTGAGACACTGAACAGCTGACTGAGACATTGGGACATTGGACAGCTGATTGAGACATTGGGACAGTGGACAGCTGACCGAGACACTGAGACATTGAACAGCTGACTGAGACACTGAGACATTGGACAGCTGACTGAGACACTGAGACATTGGGACATTGGACAGCTGACTGAGACACTGAGACATTGGGACATTGGACAGCTGACTGAGACATTGGGACATTGGACAGCTGACTGAGACACTGAGACATTGGGACAGTGGACAGCTGACTGAGACACTGAGACATTGAACAGCTGACTGAGACACTGAGACACTGAGACACTGGACAGCTGACTGAGACACTGAACAGCTGACTGAGACACTGAGACATTGAACAGCTGACTGAGACATTGGGACATTGGACAGCTGACTGAGACACTGAGACATTGGGACATTGGACAGCTGACTGAGACACTGAGACATTGGACAGCTGACTGAGACACTGGGACATTGGACAGCTGAGACATCTTCAGGTTATAAAAGTCTTTAATTAATAAATAAAAGTGTAAAAGTAGAAACAGTAGAGAATGAACCTGAAGCCTCTACGGAAGCCTGCAGCTGCCAAACATCATCAAACTCACTTTAAACTCATCTGTGGAAAAATACTTTACATTTCAACAATTATTCAAATTCATTTCAAATTTCATGTTAAGAAAAATTCAACGTTTTACTTTGATGTGAAACAAATAAAAATATAAAATCAAAGTTTGAGATTTGACTTGATTCAGCCTCGTTAATAAATGTTCATATAAAAACTCTTTTCATTCGTCTGATGCATCGATGATGTCACCGTAAACATACTTTTACATTTTTTAACATAATTAGTTTTTAACTTTTATTTTGGCTTAAATTAGTTTAAAAATATATTTTCATATTTTTAGTCTGAATGAATAATGATTAATTTATTATTAATGTTAGACCCAGTGAGCGTTGTCATGGAGACGGATCCATCTTTAATATTCTTTGGTCGTCAAACGTCCGACTGTCACATGACAAGTGAACGCACCGTTTATTAACGAGGCTGCTTCCTGTCCAGCTCGTAGCCCCGCCCCCTGCAGGCTGAAGGGGGGGGGGGGCTGTCCAGGTGTGCTACCTCCGGTCGTAGCCCCGCCCCCCGCAGGCTGAAGGGGGGGGGGCTGTCCAGGTGTGCTACCTCCGGTCGTAGCCCCGCCCCCCCGCGGGCTGAAGGGGGGGGGGGCTGTCCAGGTGTGCTACCTCCGGTCGTAGTCCCGCCCCCTGCGGCTCCGCCCCCTGCGGGCTGAAGGGGGGGGGCTGTCCAGGTGTGCTACCTCCGGTCGTAGCCCCGCCCCCTGCGGCTCCGCCCCCTGCGGACTGAAGGGGGGGGGTGTGTTTGGGGGCGCAGGCCTTCCCTTCTGGTTTGTGGGGGTTTGGTCTGAGTCCTGGATCTGGTCCTGGGCCCCCCCCTCCCCTGGGTGGGGGGGGCGGGGGGCGTGTCTTGTGTGTCTCTACTGAGCGCGCTCAGCAGGAACCTCTGACCTTTGACCCCCTCACCCCCCTCGGTGTTCAGGTCTGGACTCAGACTACGGAACAGCTGGCGGACGCAGGCGGGGGGAGGGGCCAGGCGAGGGGGCGGGGCCATGTGTGGGGGTGGGGCGGGGGGGCGGGACAGGATGCGTTTACTGCTCAGCTCATAGAAACGCACAGGAAGACGTTTGTATTTGACCTTTAACCCCCGGAGGTCCAGCGGACGCCGCTTCCTCCTGCAGCGTTTGGGGGCGGAGCTTGGGACAGGTGAGGGGGCGGGATCAGGTGTGGGGGCGGGGCCATGCGTGGGGGCGGGGCACAGCAGGTATAGCAGAGAGGTGCGAGGCTGCAGCGGCGTGATGATGTCACAGTAGGACGACGGGAGGCGGAGCCAGCTCTGCGCATCAGGTGTCCTCTCTGCTGCCAGCTGATAGGCCGGAGGGCTGCCGGTGGGCGGGGCTTCTGGCTGACGGACAGCCGGGATGACCAGCTGCACCGTCTGAGTGCTGTGACTCACTTTGACCACCTGGCACCTGGACGCCACTCTGAAGCTCCTCCTCTTCCTCCTCTTCCTCACCGAGGCTCCGTCATCCTCGTCCAATAAGGGAAGGGCTCCGGCATCTGACCCCGCCCCTTTGTTCCGGCTCCGCCTCCCGTACCTGAGGGTGATGACATCATCAGAAACACTCTACAGTACAGGTAAGGGTCTGGTACTGGACTCACCTGGACTCACCTGGCCAGGGACTCGCTGTCGAAGTAGCAGACGAACCGGCCTCGTCTGAACTGGCGGACCAGGTCCTGGACCCGGAGCTCGTCCTCCTGCTCCACCTGGGCCCAGGTCTTCCTCCTGAAGGATTCTGGGATATACCTGGGTACAGGTAAGACCTCTTCAATGGGCAGGTTCCAGAAACCTGCGTCCTGGCCCCCCTGGCCCCCCTGGTCCTGGCCCCCCTCCCTCTGCTCACTGTGGAGGGCCGAGGCCAGCTGGTAGGAGTACACCTGGTCCACCTGGTCCACCTGGTCCACCTGGGCCTCCATGAGACGGCTGAGATCCCGCCCCCCCTGCTTCAGCTGGACCGGGGTGTCACACAGCGTCTGCTCCCCTTGGAAACACACCTGGAGAACAAAGGTTCCACCTTTAGAACCAACACAGATCTACCAGACCCTGACCTGGTACCAGACCCTGACCCGGTACCAGACCCTTACCTGAACAGGGGCGTCCCAGTCTTCACTTGGTGTTTCCAGAGACGGAGGACTGAAGTGGTAAGTCTCCGTCAGTCCGGGACCAGGACTCCAGGGTCTCAGCTCTGAGGCAGTCCGGGGCCCGGGACCAGGACCAGGACTCCAGGGTCTCAGCTCTGAGGCGGTCCGGGGCCCGGGACCAGGACCAGGACTCCAGGGTCTCAGCTCTGAGGCAGTCCGGGGCCCGGGACCAGGACCAGGACCAGGACTCCAGGGTCTCAGCTCTGAGGCAGTCCGGGGCCCGGGACCAGGACCAGGACCAGGACCAGGACTCCAGGGTCTCAGCTCTGAGGCAGTCCGGGGCCCGGGACCAGGACCAGGACCAGGACCAGGACTCCAGGGTCTCAGCTCTGAGGGGCCCCGGGGCCCGGGACCAGGACCAGGACTCCAGGGTCTCAGCTCTGGGGCAGTCCGGGGCCCGGGACCAGGACCAGGACCAGGACCAGGACTCCAGGGTCTCAGCTCTGAGGGGCCCCGGGGCCCGGGACCAGGACCAGGACCAGGACTCCAGGGTCTCAGCTCTGAGGGGCCGCGGGGCCCGGGACCAGGACCAGGACCAGGACTCCAGGGTCTCAGCTCTGAGGGGCCGCGGGGCCCGGGACCAGGACCAGGACCAGGACCAGGACCAGGACTCCAGGGTCTCAGCTCTGAGGCAGTCCGGGGCCCGGGACCAGGACCAGGACCAGGACCAGGACTCCAGGGTCTCAGCTCTGAGGGGCCCCGGGGCCCGGGACCAGGACCAGGACCAGGACTCCAGGGTCTCAGCTCTGAGGCAGTCCGGGGCCCGGGACCAGGACCAGGACCAGGACCAGGTGAGGAGTCGTCGCTGGTTTTCCTCTTGTCCGTCTTCCTGTGGGCTTTCCTGTGCGGGGGCGGGGCCTGAGCGTGCGGGGGCGGGGCCTGAGTGTGCGGGGGCGGGGCCTCTCCTCCCTCCTGCTCTCTGATTGGTGCAGACAGCCTCGCCCCATCCGTGTTCCCGCCTGTTGATTGGCTGCAGGGGACGTCCTCTTCCTGCTGATTGGACGGCTGACTGCACGGCGACCGGCTGCCGTCGTCAGGGAAACGGACTTCATCAAGCTCCTCCCTCGGCAACGGCGGGGTGGAGACTGCTGGGAGGTCAGCGTGAGACGGCCTGCAAAGACACACCTGGAGTCAGTGGACAGGTGGGGGTGGAGTCACTGTACAGGTGGGGGTGGAGTCACTGTACAGGTGGGGGTGGAGTCAGTGGAAAGGTGAGGGTGGAGTCAGTGTACAGGTGAGGGTGGAGTCAGTGGAAAGGTGAGGGTGGAGTCAGTGTACAGGTGAGGGTGGAGTCAGAGTCAGTGTACAGGTGAGGGTGGAGTCAGAGTCACTGTACAGGTGAGGGTGGAGTCACTATAGAGGTGAGGGTGGAGTCACTGTACAGGTGAGGGTGGAGTCAGAGTCAGTGTACAGGTGAGGGTGGAGTCAGTGTACAGGTGAGGGTGGAGTCACTATAGAGGTGAGGGTGGAGTCAGTGTACAGGTGAGGGTGGAGTCACTGTACAGGTGAGGGTGGAGTCAGTGTACAGGTGAGGGTGGAGTCAGTGTACAGGTGAGGGTGGAGTCACTGTACAGGTGACACTATATGGAGTCACTATAGAGGTGAGGGTGGAGTCACTGTACAGGTGAGGATGGAGTCACTGTACAGGTGAGGGTGGAGTCAGTGTACAGGTGAGGGTGGAGTCAGAGTCAGTGTACAGGTGAGGGTGGAGTCACTATAGAGGTGAGGGTGGAGTCACTGTACAGGTGAGGATGGAGTCACTGTACAGGTGAGGGTGGAGTCACTATAGAGGTGAGGGTGGAGTCACTGTACAGGTGAGGATGGAGTCACTGTACAGGTGAGGGTGGAGTCACTGTACAGGTGAGGGTGGAGTCACTGTACAGGTGAGGGTGGAGTCAGAGTCAGTGTACAAGTGAGGGTGGAGTCACTGTACAGGTGAGGATGGAGTCACTGTACAGGTGAGGGTGGAGTCACTATAGAGGTGAGGGTGGAGTCACTGTACAGGTGAGGGTGGAGTCACTGTACAGGTGAGGATGGAGTCACTGTACAGGTGAGGGTGGAGTCACTATAGAGGTGAGGGTGGAGTCACTGTACAGGTGAGGATGGAGTCACTGTACAGGTGAGGGTGGAGTCACTATAGAGGTGAGGGTGGAGTCACTGTACAGGTGAGGGTGGAGTCACTGTACAGGTGAGGGTGGAGTCAGAGTCAGTGTACAGGTGAGGATGGAGTCACTGTACAGGTGAGGGTGGAGTCACTGTACAGGTGAGGATGGAGTCACTATAGAGGTGAGGGTGGAGTCACTGTACAGGTGAGGGTGGAGTCACTGTACAGGTGAGGATGGAGTCACTATAGAGGTGAGGGTGGAGTCACTGTACAGGTGAGGGTGGAGTCACTGTACAGGTGAGGGTGGAGTCACTATAGAGGTGAGGGTGGAGTCAGAGTCAGTGTACAGGTGAGGATGGAGTCACTGTACAGGTGAGGATGGAGTCACTGTACAGGTGAGGGTGGAGTCAGAGTCAGTGTACAGGTGAGGGTGGAGTCACTGTACAGGTGAGGGTGGAGTCAGAGTCAGTGTACAGGTGAGGATGGAGTCACTGTACAGGTGAGGATGGAGTCAGAGTCACTGTACAGGTGAGGGTGGAGTCACTGTACAGGTGAGGGTGGAGTCACTGTACAGGTGAGGGTGGAGTCAGTGTACAGGTGAGGATGGAGTCAGAGTCACTGTACAGGTGAGGATGGAGTCACTATAGAGGTGAGGGTGGAGTCACTGTACAGGTGAGGGTGGAGTCAGTGTACAGGTGAGGGTGGAGTCAGTGTACAGGTGAGGATGGAGTCAGAGTCAGTGTACAGGTGAGGGTGGAGTCAGAGTCACTGTACAGGTGAGGGTGGAGTCACTGTACAGGTGAGGGTGGAGTCAGAGTCAGTGTACAGGTGAGGGTGGAGTCAGAGTCACTGTACAGGTGAGGGTGGAGTCACTGTACAGGTGAGGGTGGAGTCAGAGTCAGTGTACAGGTGAGGGTGGAGTCAGAGTCACTGTACAGGTGAGGATGGAGTCACTGTACAGGTGCGGGTGCGTTTGTTTTATTACCTGGAGTCGCTGTACAGGTGCGGGTGCGTTTGTTTTATTACCTGGAGTCGCTGTACAGGTGCGGGTGGTGCTGCAGAACGTCCTGCAGGAAACGCTCCAGCAGGGTTAGTTTGGTTCTGCTGCCGGCTGAGGAGGCGCTGCTGGAGCCCCGGGAGGAGACCCGGACAGAATCCAGGTGTCTGAGACTGGACAGGTGCTGAGAGAGACGTGATGATGTCAGTGATGATGTCAGTGATGATGTCACATGACCAGCACAGGTGTGCTTACCTGGTCCAAGCTGCTGTAGAGGACTCTGCAGTAACCACAGTAACCCTGCCTGCTGGGCCCACACCTGGACGGACCTGGCTGAGGCTCCGCCCACATCCTGTCACATGGTCACATGGTCACAGGTAAGACTCATCAACTTCCTGATTCATTGATTTAACTTTACTAACATCACTTTAAACTCTGAGACTGTTGATGTTAAACTCACCTGCTGGTTGAGTCCACGTTCCTCTGGTCATCTAACACACACACACACACACACATACACACACACACACACACACACACACACACACACACACACACATACACACACACACACACACAGACACACAGACACACACACACACACAGACACACACACACACACACACACACAAACACACACACACACACACACATACACACACACACACACACACACACACATACACAGACACACACACACACACACACACACACACACACACACAGGTTTAACCACACAGTGAAATGAATGAAATATAAAATGTGATGAACAAAGTTTGTTTTACCTTCATCAGGAGAATCTGACATCCTGAACATCTGAAACACACATGATGATGTCATCATTATTATCATTATATATTATTACTATTATATCATTATTATATTATATATAACTATAGATCACATATTATTATTATTATTATTATATATTATATATCCTGAACATCTGAAACACACGTCATCATTATTATATTAACATGATGATGTCATCGCTTATTAAACGTGTATCAGTGATGTCATCGCTTATTAAACATGTATCAGTGATGTCATCGCTTATTAAACGTGTATCAGTGATGTCATCGCTTATTAAACATGTATCAGTGATGTCATCGCTTATTAAACGTGTATCAGTGATGTCATCGCTTATTAAACGTGTATCAGTGATGTCATCGCTTATTAAACGTGTATCAGTGATGTCATCATTATTATATTAACATGATGATGTCATTGCTTATTAAACGTGTATCAGTGATGTCATCGCTTATTAAATGTGTATCAGTGATGTCATCGCTTATTAAACGTGTATCAGTGATGTCATCAGTGATGTCATCGCTTATTGATTATCACACCTGGAGTCAGTGAAGCTTGTGTCCAATCAGAGGGCTCCATGCTGTAACCAAGGGCAACCAGGTGTAGTCCATGAGCCTGAGAGAGAAAATCCATCCCATAATATTACTCCATTTCTCTGTGACGTAGCTCGGCTGTGATTGGCTGTCGGGCCGCAGCGCGCTGTGATTGGCTGTTGTGATGAAGCTAACGACTCGGTGTGAACTTATCGATCCCGTAATCTCCGGGACGCGAGCCTCGCGGTCACCCTGGTAACCGCGGTCACCCTGGTAACCACGGTTACCGCGGTGACGTGTCTCCGTGACGCTATTAGCTTAGCAGACTAGCCGCTAGCGGTTAGCCTGTTAGCTGCACCATGCCGTTGATTGGCTGCTTCACAGAAAAGAGGCGGGAATCCAACGGTCGATTATCGATCAGTTTATTACCTGATTGATTAATTGAGTGATTGATTTCAGAAGCGTCTCCTTCCTGCCGCCGCGCGCTGCTCTGTTTAGTTTCCGGTCCGCTTCTTCTTCTGCTGCAGAAATTCCGGAATAGAGGCGCGCTACTTCCGCCTCCAGGCCGGCCCGAGAGCTACACCTAAAAACTACAACTACCAGCTATACCTAAAAACTACAACCAGCAATACCTAAAAACTACAACTACATATATTCTGTCTCTAGTAAATATATTCTGTCTCTAGTAAATATATTCTGTCTCTGTCTCTAGTAAATATATTCTGTCTCTAGTAAATATATTCTGTCTCTAGTAAATATATTCTGTCTCTAGTAAATATATTCTGTCTCTGTCTCTAGTAAATATATTCTGTCACTAGTAAATATATTCTGTCACTAGTAAATATATTCTGTCACTAGTAAATATATTCTGTCACTAGTAAATATATTCTGTCTCTAGTAAATATATTCTGTCACTAGTAAATATATTCTGTCACTAGTAAATATATTCTGTCTCTAGTAAATATATTCTGTCTCTAGTAAATATATTCTGTCACTAGTAAATATATTCTGTCTCTAGTAAATATATTCTGTCTCTAGTAAATATATTCTGTCTCTAGTAAATATATTCTGTCTCTAGTAAATATATTCTGTCTCTGTCTCTAGTAAATATATTCTGTCACTAGTAAATATATTCTGTCACTAGTAAATATATTCTGTCACTAGTAAATATATTCTGTCACTAGTAAATATATTCTGTCACTAGTAAATATATTCTGTCACTAGTAAATATATTCTGTCTCTAGTAAATATATTCTGTCTCTAGTAAATATATTCTGTCACTAGTAAATATATTCTGTCTCTAGTAAATATATTCTGTCTCTAGTAAATATATTCTGTCTCTAGTAAATATATTCTGTCACTAGTAAATATATTCTGTCTCTAGTAAATATATTCTGTCACTAGTAAATATATTCTGTCACTAGTAAATATATTCTGTCACTAGTAAATATATTCTGTCTCTAGTAAATATATTCTGTCTCTGTCACTAGTAAATATATTCTGTCTCTAGTAAATATATTCTGTCACTAGTAAATATATTCTGTCACTAGTAAATATATTCTGTCTCTGTCACTAGTAAATATATTCTGTCTCTAGTAAATATATTCTGTCTCTAGTAAATATATTCTGTCTCTAGTAAATATATTCTGTCACTAGTAAATATATTCTGTCACTAGTAAATATATTCTGTCACTAGTAAATATATTCTGTCACTAGTAAATATATTCTGTCTCTGTCACTAGTAAATATATTCTGTCTCTAGTAAATATATTCTGTCTCTAGTAAATATATTCTGTCTCTAGTAAATATATTCTGTCTCTAGTAAATATATTCTGTCTCTGTCACTAGTAAATATATTCTGTCTCTAGTAAATATATTCTGTCACTAGTAAATATATTCTGTCTCTAGTAAATATATTCTGTCTCTGTCTCTAGTAAATATATTCTGTCTCTAGTAAATATATTCTGTCTCTAGTAAATATATTCTGTCACTAGTAAATATATTCTGTCTCTAGTAAATATATTCTGTCACTAGTAAATATATTCTGTCTCTGTCACTAGTAAATATATTCTGTCTCTAGTAAATATATTCTGTCTCTAGTAAATATATTCTGTCTCTAGTAAATATATTCTGTCTCTAGTAAATATATTCTGTCTCTAGTAAATATATTCTGTCACTAGTAAATATATTCTGTCACTAGTAAATATATTCTGTCTCTGTCACTAGTAAATATATTCTGTCTCTAGTAAATATATTCTGTCTCTAGTAAATATATTCTGTCACTAGTAAATATATTCTGTCACTAGTAAATATATTCTGTCTCTAGTAAATATATTCTGTCTCTGTCTCTAGTAAATATATTCTGTCTCTAGTAAATATATTCTGTCTCTAGTAAATATATTCTGTCACTAGTAAATATATTCTGTCTCTAGTAAATATATTCTGTCACTAGTAAATATATTCTGTCTCTGTCACTAGTAAATATATTCTGTCTCTAGTAAATATATTCTGTCACTAGTAAATATATTCTGTCTCTAGTAAATATATTCTGTCACTAGTAAATATATTCTGTCACTAGTAAATATATTCTGTCACTAGTAAATATATTCTGTCTCTAGTAAATATATTCTGTCACTAGTAAATATATTCTGTCACTAGTAAATATATTCTGTCACTAGTAAATATATTCTGTCACTAGTAAATATATTCTGTCACTAGTAAATATATTCTGTCACTAGTAAATATATTCTGTCTCTAGTAAATATATTCTGTCACTAGTAAATATATTCTGTCTCTAGTAAATATATTCTGTCACTAGTAAATATATTCTGTCACTAGTAAATATATTCTGTCACTAGTAAATATATTCTGTCTCTAGTAAATATATTCTGTCACTAGTAAATATATTCTGTCACTAGTAAATATATTCTGTCACTAGTAAATATATTCTGTCACTAGTAAATATATTCTGTCACTAGTAAATATATTCTGTCTCTAGTAAATATATTCTGTCTCTAGTAAATATATTCTGTCACTAGTAAATATATTCTGTCTCTAGTAAATATATTCTGTCACTAGTAAATATATTCTGTCACTAGTAAATATATTCTGTCTCTAGTAAATATATTCTGTCTCTAGTAAATATATTCTGTCTCTAGTAAATATATTCTGTCACTAGTAAATATATTCTGTCTCTAGTAAATATATTCTGTCTCTAGTAAATATATTCTGTCTCTAGTAAATATATTCTGTCACTAGTAAATATATTCTGTCTCTAGTAAATATATTCTGTCACTAGTAAATATATTCTGTCTCTAGTAAATATATTCTGTCTCTAGTAAATATATTCTGTCTCTAGTAAATATATTCTGTCTCTAGTAAATATATTCTGTCTCTAGTAAATATATTCTGTCTCTAGTAAATATATTCTGTCTCTAGTAAATATATTCTGTCTCTAGTAAATATATTCTGTCTCTAGTAAATATATTCTGTCACTAGTAAATATATTCTGTCTCTAGTAAATATATTCTGTCACTAGTAAATATATTCTGTCACTAGTAAATATATTCTGTCACTAGTAAATATATTCTGTCACTAGTAAATATATTCTGTCACTAGTAAATATATTCTGTCTCTGTCTCTAGTAAATATATTCTGTCACTAGTAAATATATTCTGTCACTAGTAAATATATTCTGTCTCTAGTAAATATATTCTGTCACTAGTAAATATATTCTGTCACTAGTAAATATATTCTGTCTCTAGTAAATATATTCTGTCTCTAGTAAATATATTCTGTCTCTAGTAAATATATTCTGTCACTAGTAAATATATTCTGTCACTAGTAAATATATTCTGTCTCTAGTAAATATATTCTGTCTCTAGTAAATATATTCTGTCACTAGTAAATATATTCTGTCTCTAGTAAATATATTCTGTCACTAGTAAATATATTCTGTCACTAGTAAATATATTCTGTCACTAGTAAATATATTCTGTCACTAGTAAATATATTCTGTCACTAGTAAATATATTCTGTCTCTGTCTCTAGTAAATATATTCTGTCTCTAGTAAATATATTCTGTCACTAGTAAATATATTCTGTCTCTAGTAAATATATTCTGTCTCTAGTAAATATATTCTGTCTCTGTCACTAGTAAATATATTCTGTCTCTAGTAAATATATTCTGTCACTAGTAAATATATTCTGTCTCTGTCACTAGTAAATATATTCTGTCACTAGTAAATATATTCTGTCTCTAGTAAATATATTCTGTCTCTGTCTCTAGTAAATATATTCTGTCTCTAGTAAATATATTCTGTCACTAGTAAATATATTCTGTCACTAGTAAATATATTCTGTCTCTAGTAAATATATTCTGTCTCTAGTAAATATATTCTGTCACTAGTAAATATATTCTGTCACTAGTAAATATATTCTGTCACTAGTAAATATATTCTGTCTCTAGTAAATATATTCTGTCTCTAGTAAATATATTCTGTCTCTAGTAAATATATTCTGTCTCTAGTAAATATATTCTGTCTCTGTCACTAGTAAATATATTCTGTCTCTGTCACTAGTAAATATATTCTGTCACTAGTAAATATATTCTGTCACTAGTAAATATATTCTGTCACTAGTAAATATATTCTGTCTCTAGTAAATATATTCTGTCACTAGTAAATATATTCTGTCACTAGTAAATATATTCTGTCACTAGTAAATATATTCTGTCACTAGTAAATATATTCTGTCACTAGTAAATATATTCTGTCTCTAGTAAATATATTCTGTCACTAGTAAATATATTCTGTCTCTAGTAAATATATTCTGTCTCTAGTAAATATATTCTGTCACTAGTAAATATATTCTGTCTCTAGTAAATATATTCTGTCTCTAGTAAATATATTCTGTCACTAGTAAATATATTCTGTCTCTAGTAAATATATTCTGTCACTAGTAAATATATTCTGTCACTAGTAAATATATTCTGTCTCTAGTAAATATATTCTGTCACTAGTAAATATATTCTGTCTCTAGTAAATATATTCTGTCACTAGTAAATATATTCTGTCTCTGTCACTAGTAAATATATTCTGTCACTAGTAAATATATTCTGTCTCTAGTAAATATATTCTGTCACTAGTAAATATATTCTGTCTCTAGTAAATATATTCTGTCTCTAGTAAATATATTCTGTCACTAGTAAATATATTCTGTCTCTAGTAAATATATTCTGTCACTAGTAAATATATTCTGTCACTAGTAAATATATTCTGTCTCTAGTAAATATATTCTGTCTCTGTCACTAGTAAATATATTCTGTCACTAGTAAATATATTCTGTCACTAGTAAATATATTCTGTCACTAGTAAATATATTCTGTCTCTAGTAAATATATTCTGTCTCTAGTAAATATATTCTGTCTCTGTCACTAGTAAATATATTCTGTCACTAGTAAATATATTCTGTCTCTAGTAAATATATTCTGTCTCTAGTAAATATATTCTGTCTCTAGTAAATATATTCTGTCTCTGTCACTAGTAAATATATTCTGTCACTAGTAAATATATTCTGTCACTAGTAAATATATTCTGTCACTAGTAAATATATTCTGTCTCTAGTAAATATATTCTGTCTCTAGTAAATATATTCTGTCACTAGTAAATATATTCTGTCTCTAGTAAATATATTCTGTCTCTAGTAAATATATTCTGTCTCTAGTAAATATATTCTGTCACTAGTAAATATATTCTGTCACTAGTAAATATATTCTGTCTCTAGTAAATATATTCTGTCTCTAGTAAATATATTCTGTCACTAGTAAATATATTCTGTCTCTAGTAAATATATTCTGTCTCTAGTAAATATATTCTGTCACTAGTAAATATATTCTGTCTCTAGTAAATATATTCTGTCTCTGTCTCTAGTAAATATATTCTGTCACTAGTAAATATATTCTGTCTCTAGTAAATATATTCTGTCACTAGTAAATATATTCTGTCTCTAGTAAATATATTCTGTCTCTAGTAAATATATTCTGTCTCTAGTAAATATATTCTGTCTCTAGTAAATATATTCTGTCTCTAGTAAATATATTCTGTCTCTAGTAAATATATTCTGTCTCTAGTAAATATATTCTGTCACTAGTAAATATATTCTGTCACTAGTAAATATATTCTGTCACTAGTAAATATATTCTGTCTCTGTCACTAGTAAATATATTCTGTCTCTAGTAAATATATTCTGTCTCTGTCACTAGTAAATATATTCTGTCACTAGTAAATATATTCTGTCTCTAGTAAATATATTCTGTCTCTAGTAAATATATTCTGTCTCTAGTAAATATATTCTGTCTCTAGTAAATATATTCTGTCTCTAGTAAATATATTCTGTCTCTGTCACTAGTAAATATATTCTGTCTCTAGTAAATATATTCTGTCACTAGTAAATATATTCTGTCTCTAGTAAATATATTCTGTCTCTAGTAAATATATTCTGTCACTAGTAAATATATTCTGTCTCTAGTAAATATATTCTGTCTCTAGTAAATATATTCTGTCTCTAGTAAATATATTCTGTCTCTGTCTCTAGTAAATATATTCTGTCACTAGTAAATATATTCTGTCACTAGTAAATATATTCTGTCTCTAGTAAATATATTCTGTCTCTAGTAAATATATTCTGTCACTAGTAAATATATTCTGTCACTAGTAAATATATTCTGTCACTAGTAAATATATTCTGTCACTAGTAAATATATTCTGTCTCTAGTAAATATATTCTGTCACTAGTAAATATATTCTGTCACTAGTAAATATATTCTGTCTCTAGTAAATATATTCTGTCTCTAGTAAATATATTCTGTCTCTAGTAAATATATTCTGTCTCTAGTAAATATATTCTGTCACTAGTAAATATATTCTGTCTCTAGTAAATATATTCTGTCTCTGTCACTAGTAAATATATTCTGTCACTAGTAAATATATTCTGTCTCTAGTAAATATATTCTGTCACTAGTAAATATATTCTGTCACTAGTAAATATATTCTGTCACTAGTAAATATATTCTGTCTCTAGTAAATATATTCTGTCTCTAGTAAATATATTCTGTCTCTAGTAAATATATTCTGTCACTAGTAAATATATTCTGTCTCTAGTAAATATATTCTGTCTCTAGTAAATATATTCTGTCTCTAGTAAATATATTCTGTCTCTAGTAAATATATTCTGTCACTAGTAAATATATTCTGTCACTAGTAAATATATTCTGTCACTAGTAAATATATTCTGTCACTAGTAAATATATTCTGTCTCTAGTAAATATATTCTGTCTCTAGTAAATATATTCTGTCACTAGTAAATATATTCTGTCACTAGTAAATATATTCTGTCTCTAGTAAATATATTCTGTCTCTAGTAAATATATTCTGTCTCTAGTAAATATATTCTGTCACTAGTAAATATATTCTGTCACTAGTAAATATATTCTGTCTCTAGTAAATATATTCTGTCTCTAGTAAATATATTCTGTCTCTAGTAAATATATTCTGTCACTAGTAAATATATTCTGTCACTAGTAAATATATTCTGTCACTAGTAAATATATTCTGTCACTAGTAAATATATTCTGTCTCTAGTAAATATATTCTGTCTCTAGTAAATATATTCTGTCACTAGTAAATATATTCTGTCACTAGTAAATATATTCTGTCTCTAGTAAATATATTCTGTCTCTAGTAAATATATTCTGTCACTAGTAAATATATTCTGTCACTGTCACTAGTAAATATATTCTGTCACTAGTAAATATATTCTGTCTCTAGTAAATATATTCTGTCACTAGTAAATATATTCTGTCTCTAGTAAATATATTCTGTCACTAGTAAATATATTCTGTCTCTAGTAAATATATTCTGTCTCTAGTAAATATATTCTGTCACTGTCACTAGTAAATATATTCTGTCTCTAGTAAATATATTCTGTCTCTAGTAAATATATTCTGTCACTAGTAAATATATTCTGTCACTGTCTCTAGTAAATATATTCTGTCTCTAGTAAATATATTCTGTCTCTAGTAAATATATTCTGTCTCTAGTAAATATATTCTGTCACTAGTAAATATATTCTGTCACTAGTAAATATATTCTGTCTCTGTCACTAGTAAATATATTCTGTCACTAGTAAATATATTCTGTCACTAGTAAATATATTCTGTCTCTGTCACTAGTAAATATATTCTGTCACTAGTAAATATATTCTGTCTCTAGTAAATATATTCTGTCACTAGTAAATATATTCTGTCACTAGTAAATATATTCTGTCTCTAGTAAATATATTCTGTCTCTAGTAAATATATTCTGTCACTGTCACTAGTAAATATATTCTGTCTCTAGTAAATATATTCTGTCACTAGTAAATATATTCTGTCTCTGTCTCTAGTAAATATATTCTGTCACTAGTAAATATATTCTGTCACTAGTAAATATATTCTGTCACTAGTAAATATATTCTGTCACTAGTAAATATATTCTGTCACTAGTAAATATATTCTGTCTCTAGTAAATATATTCTGTCTCTAGTAAATATATTCTGTCTCTGTCACTAGTAAATATATTCTGTCACTAGTAAATATATTCTGTCACTAGTAAATATATTCTGTCACTAGTAAATATATTCTGTCACTAGTAAATATATTCTGTCTCTAGTAAATATATTCTGTCTCTAGTAAATATATTCTGTCACTAGTAAATATATTCTGTCTCTAGTAAATATATTCTGTCACTAGTAAATATATTCTGTCACTAGTAAATATATTCTGTCTCTAGTAAATATATTCTGTCACTAGTAAATATATTCTGTCTCTAGTAAATATATTCTGTCTCTAGTAAATATATTCTGTCACTAGTAAATATATTCTGTCACTAGTAAATATATTCTGTCTCTAGTAAATATATTCTGTCTCTAGTAAATATATTCTGTCACTAGTAAATATATTCTGTCACTAGTAAATATATTCTGTCTCTAGTAAATATATTCTGTCTCTAGTAAATATATTCTGTCTCTAGTAAATATATTCTGTCACTAGTAAATATATTCTGTCTCTAGTAAATATATTCTGTCACTAGTAAATATATTCTGTCTCTGTCACTAGTAAATATATTCTGTCACTAGTAAATATATTCTGTCTCTAGTAAATATATTCTGTCTCTAGTAAATATATTCTGTCACTAGTAAATATATTCTGTCTCTAGTAAATATATTCTGTCTCTAGTAAATATATTCTGTCTCTAGTAAATATATTCTGTCTCTAGTAAATATATTCTGTCACTAGTAAATATATTCTGTCACTAGTAAATATATTCTGTCTCTAGTAAATATATTCTGTCACTAGTAAATATATTCTGTCTCTAGTAAATATATTCTGTCACTAGTAAATATATTCTGTCTCTAGTAAATATATTCTGTCACTAGTAAATATATTCTGTCTCTGTCACTAGTAAATATATTCTGTCTCTAGTAAATATATTCTGTCTCTAGTAAATATATTCTGTCTCTAGTAAATATATTCTGTCTCTAGTAAATATATTCTGTCTCTGTCTCTAGTAAATATATTCTGTCTCTAGTAAATATATTCTGTCACTAGTAAATATATTCTGTCACTAGTAAATATATTCTGTCTCTAGTAAATATATTCTGTCACTAGTAAATATATTCTGTCACTAGTAAATATATTCTGTCACTAGTAAATATATTCTGTCACTAGTAAATATATTCTGTCTCTAGTAAATATATTCTGTCACTAGTAAATATATTCTGTCTCTAGTAAATATATTCTGTCACTAGTAAATATATTCTGTCACTAGTAAATATATTCTGTCACTAGTAAATATATTCTGTCACTAGTAAATATATTCTGTCACTAGTAAATATATTCTGTCTCTGTCTCTAGTAAATATATTCTGTCACTAGTAAATATATTCTGTCACTAGTAAATATATTCTGTCTCTGTCTCTAGTAAATATATTCTGTCTCTAGTAAATATATTCTGTCACTAGTAAATATATTCTGTCACTAGTAAATATATTCTGTCTCTAGTAAATATATTCTGTCTCTAGTAAATATATTCTGTCACTAGTAAATATATTCTGTCTCTAGTAAATATATTCTGTCTCTAGTAAATATATTCTGTCACTAGTAAATATATTCTGTCACTAGTAAATATATTCTGTCACTAGTAAATATATTCTGTCACTAGTAAATATATTCTGTCTCTAGTAAATATATTCTGTCTCTAGTAAATATATTCTGTCTCTAGTAAATATATTCTGTCTCTAGTAAATATATTCTGTCTCTAGTAAATATATTCTGTCTCTGTCTCTAGTAAATATATTCTGTCACTAGTAAATATATTCTGTCACTAGTAAATATATTCTGTCTCTAGTAAATATATTCTGTCTCTAGTAAATATATTCTGTCTCTAGTAAATATATTCTGTCACTAGTAAATATATTCTGTCTCTAGTAAATATATTCTGTCTCTAGTAAATATATTCTGTCACTAGTAAATATATTCTGTCTCTAGTAAATATATTCTGTCACTAGTAAATATATTCTGTCTCTAGTAAATATATTCTGTCTCTGTCACTAGTAAATATATTCTGTCACTAGTAAATATATTCTGTCTCTAGTAAATATATTCTGTCACTAGTAAATATATTCTGTCTCTGTCACTAGTAAATATATTCTGTCACTAGTAAATATATTCTGTCTCTAGTAAATATATTCTGTCTCTAGTAAATATATTCTGTCTCTGTCACTAGTAAATATATTCTGTCTCTGTCACTAGTAAATATATTCTGTCTCTAGTAAATATATTCTGTCTCTAGTAAATATATTCTGTCTCTAGTAAATATATTCTGTCTCTGTCACTAGTAAATATATTCTGTCACTAGTAAATATATTCTGTCACTAGTAAATATATTCTGTCTCTGTCTCTAGTAAATATATTCTGTCTCTAGTAAATATATTCTGTCACTAGTAAATATATTCTGTCACTAGTAAATATATTCTGTCTCTAGTAAATATATTCTGTCACTAGTAAATATATTCTGTCACTAGTAAATATATTCTGTCTCTAGTAAATATATTCTGTCTCTAGTAAATATATTCTGTCACTAGTAAATATATTCTGTCACTAGTAAATATATTCTGTCTCTAGTAAATATATTCTGTCTCTAGTAAATATATTCTGTCTCTAGTAAATATATTCTGTCTCTAGTAAATATATTCTGTCACTAGTAAATATATTCTGTCTCTAGTAAATATATTCTGTCACTAGTAAATATATTCTGTCACTAGTAAATATATTCTGTCTCTAGTAAATATATTCTGTCTCTAGTAAATATATTCTGTCACTAGTAAATATATTCTGTCACTAGTAAATATATTCTGTCACTAGTAAATATATTCTGTCACTAGTAAATATATTCTGTCACTAGTAAATATATTCTGTCACTAGTAAATATATTCTGTCACTAGTAAATATATTCTGTCACTAGTAAATATATTCTGTCACTAGTAAATATATTCTGTCACTAGTAAATATATTCTGTCACTAGTAAATATATTCTGTCACTAGTAAATATATTCTGTCTCTAGTAAATATATTCTGTCTCTAGTAAATATATTCTGTCTCTAGTAAATATATTCTGTCTCTAGTAAATATATTCTGTCACTAGTAAATATATTCTGTCACTAGTAAATATATTCTGTCACTAGTAAATATATTCTGTCTCTAGTAAATATATTCTGTCTCTAGTAAATATATTCTGTCTCTAGTAAATATATTCTGTCTCTAGTAAATATATTCTGTCTCTAGTAAATATATTCTGTCACTAGTAAATATATTCTGTCTCTAGTAAATATATTCTGTCACTAGTAAATATATTCTGTCTCTAGTAAATATATTCTGTCACTAGTAAATATATTCTGTCTCTAGTAAATATATTCTGTCTCTGTCACTAGTAAATATATTCTGTCTCTAGTAAATATATTCTGTCACTAGTAAATATATTCTGTCACTAGTAAATATATTCTGTCTCTAGTAAATATATTCTGTCTCTAGTAAATATATTCTGTCTCTAGTAAATATATTCTGTCTCTGTCTCTAGTAAATATATTCTGTCACTAGTAAATATATTCTGTCTCTAGTAAATATATTCTGTCACTAGTAAATATATTCTGTCTCTAGTAAATATATTCTGTCTCTAGTAAATATATTCTGTCACTAGTAAATATATTCTGTCTCTGTCACTAGTAAATATATTCTGTCACTAGTAAATATATTCTGTCTCTAGTAAATATATTCTGTCTCTAGTAAATATATTCTGTCACTAGTAAATATATTCTGTCACTAGTAAATATATTCTGTCTCTAGTAAATATATTCTGTCTCTAGTAAATATATTCTGTCTCTAGTAAATATATTCTGTCACTAGTAAATATATTCTGTCACTAGTAAATATATTCTGTCACTAGTAAATATATTCTGTCTCTAGTAAATATATTCTGTCTCTAGTAAATATATTCTGTCTCTAGTAAATATATTCTGTCTCTAGTAAATATATTCTGTCTCTGTCACTAGTAAATATATTCTGTCACTAGTAAATATATTCTGTCACTAGTAAATATATTCTGTCTCTAGTAAATATATTCTGTCTCTAGTAAATATATTCTGTCTCTGTCTCTAGTAAATATATTCTGTCACTAGTAAATATATTCTGTCTCTAGTAAATATATTCTGTCTCTAGTAAATATATTCTGTCTCTAGTAAATATATTCTGTCTCTAGTAAATATATTCTGTCTCTGTCACTAGTAAATATATTCTGTCACTAGTAAATATATTCTGTCTCTAGTAAATATATTCTGTCACTAGTAAATATATATATATATATATATAAATATATAATAAATATAAAGTATATAGTAAATTAATATAATATATAATATAAAGTGATATATAATATAAAGTATATATAATAAAGTATATAATATAAAGTGATATATAATAAGGTATATGATAAATATAAAGTATATAGTAAATTAATATAATGTATAATATAAAGTGATATACAGTCAGACACGTTTTGTGCTCTTCACGTTTTTATTGTTTCAGATTTTGTTGAAAGCAGCGACGTCCATCGACTGGACGAAGTCCTCGAAGGCCGTAATCTGCTCCTCCAGGATGTCTGTCCCCACCTGAGACACACAGAGACATAGAGAGAGGTCAGACACATACAGAGAGGTGAGAGACACACACACACACACACACACACACACACACACACACACACAGAGACATAGAGAGAGGTCAGACACACAGAGAGGTGAGAGACACACACACACACACACACACACACACACACAGAGACATAGAGAGAGGTCAGACACACAGAGAGGTGAGACACACACACACAGAGACATAGAGAGAGGTCAGACACACAGAGAGGTGAGACACACACACACACACACACACACACACACAGAGACATAGAGAGAGGTCACACACACACACACACACACAGAGACATAGAGAGAGGTCAGACACACACACACACACACACGGTTAGAGAGACACACACACGGTTAGACAGAGAGACACACACACACACACACAGAGAGAGAGGTGAGACAGGGACACACACACACACACACAGAGAGAGAGGTGAGACAGGGAGACACACACACACACACACAGAGAGGTGAGACAGGGACACACACACACACACACACACACACAGAGAGGTGAGACAGGGACACACACACACACAGAGAGGTGAGACAGGGACACACACACACACACACAGAGAGAGGTGAGACAGGGACACACACACACAGAGAGGTGAGACAGGGACACACACACACAGAGAGGTGAGACAGGGACACACACACACAGAGAGGTGAGACAGGGACACACACACACACACACACACAGAGAGGTGAGACAGGGACACACACACACACACACACACACAGAGGTGAGACAGGGACACACACACACACACACACAGAGAGGTGAGACAGGG
>JAJDFG010000150.1:792500-805000 GCA_021039105.1 Scomber colias
CATACTCACAGCTCCACCTGTCCTCAGGTAACTACCTCACCTGTCCTCATTGAAGTGTTCTAGTAGGTTCATAAGGTTCTATGAGCTGGGAGCACAGTGTTCTAGTAGGTTCATAAGGTTCTATGAGCTGGGAGCACAGTGTTCTAGTAGGTTCATAAGGTTCTATGAGCTGGGAGCACAGTGTTCTAGTAGGTTCATAAGGTTCTATGAGCTGGGAGCGCAGTGTTCTAGTAGGTTCATAAGGTTCTATGAGCTGGGAGCGCAGTGTTCTAGTAGGTTCATAAGGTTCTATGAGCTGGGAGCGCAGTGTTCTAGTAGGTTCATAAGGTTCTATGAGCTGGGAGCGCAGTGTTCTAGTAGGTTCATAAGGTTCTATGAGCTGGGACCACAGTGTTCTAGTAGGTTCATAAGGTTCTATGAGCTGGGAGGGCAGTGTTCTAGTAGGTTCATAAGGTTCTATGAGCTGGGAGCGCAGTGTTCTAGTAGGTTCATAAGGTTCTATGAGCTGGGAGCGCAGTGTTCTAGTAGGTTCATAAGGTTCTATGAGCTGGGAGCACAGTGTTCTAGTAGGTTCATAAGGTTCTGTGAGCTGGGAGCGCAGTGTTCTAGTAGGTTCATAAGGTTCTATGAGCTGGGAGCACAGTGTTCTAGTAGGTTCATAAGGTTCTGTGAGCTGGGAGCGCAGTGTTCTAGTAGGTTCATAAGGTTCTATGAGCTGGGAGCGCAGTGTTCTAGTAGGTTCATAAGGTTCTATGAGCTGGGAGCGCAGTGTTCTAGTAGGTTCATAAGGTTCTATGAGCTGGGACCACAGTGTTCTAGTAGGTTCATAAGGTTCTATGAGCTGGGAGGGCAGTGTTCTAGTAGGTTCATAAGGTTCTATGAGCTGGGAGCGCAGTGTTCTAGTAGGTTCATAAGGTTCTATGAGCTGGGAGCGCAGTGTTCTAGTAGGTTCATAAGGTTCTATGAGCTGGGAGCACAGTGTTCTAGTAGGTTCATAAGGTTCTGTGAGCTGGGAGCGCAGTGTTCTAGTAGGTTCATAAGGTTCTATGAGCTGGGAGCACAGTGTTCTAGTAGGTTCATAAGGTTCTGTGAGCTGGGAGCGCAGTGTTCTAGTAGGTTCATAAGGTTCTATGAGCTGGGAGCGCAGTGTTCTAGTAGGTTCATAAGGTTCTATGAGCTGGGAGCGCAGTGTTCTAGTAGGTTCATAAGGTTCTATGAGTTCTTTCAGATATGATGGAACCTGATCATTGAGAGCTCTGAAAGTGAGGAGAAGGATTTTAAATCTATTGTAGATTTTACAGGAAGTGGATGCAGTAATATGATCGTTCTAGGGTTCTAGGTTTAGGGTTCTAGGTTTAGGGTTCTAGGGTTAGGGAGCAGCTGGAGGGTCTTCAGGGACTCGTTAGGACAGACTGATAATAATGAATTATAATAATCCGCCTGGAAGTAAGAAATGCACGAGAGCATGCATGAGACAGGAAGTGACTGATGTTTGTAATATTACGCCGATGGAAACAGGAAGTCCTTCCTTGAAATGTGTTTGATGTTTCAAGGACTGAAGTGTTTTAGTGCTAACCCTAACCCTAGAACCCTAACCCTAGAACCCTAACCTAACCCTAGAACCCTAACTCTAGAACCCTAACCCTAGAACCCTAACTCTAGAAGCCGAACCCTAGAACCCTAACTCTAGAACCCTAACTCTAGAACCCTAACCCTAGAACCCTAACTCTAGAACCCTAACCCTAGAACCCTAACCCTAGAACCCTAACCTAACCCTAGAACCCTAACCCTAGAACCCTAACCCTAACCCTAGAACCCTAACCCTAGAAGCCTAACCCTAGAACCCTAACTCTAGAACCCTAACCCTAGAACCCTAACTCTAGAAGCCGAACCCTAGAACCCTAACTCTAGAACCCTAACTCTAGAACCCTAACTCTAGAACCCTAACCCTAGAACCCTAACTCTAGAACCCTAACCCTAGAACCCTAACCCTAGAACCCTAACTCTAGAACCCTAACCCTAGAACCCTAACCCTAGAACCCTAACTCTAGAACCCTAACCCTAGAACCCTAACCCTAGAACCCTAACCTGACCCACTTGTGTCCAGGTGATCCTGATGGGTTTGGACTCCGCTGGAAAGTCGACTCTGCTGTCCAAACTGCTGACAGGACAGGTGAGACGGGGGAGAGGGGGGAGACGGGGGAGAGGGGGGAGACGGGTGAGACGAGGGAGAGGGGGGAGACAGGAAGTGAGACGGTGAGAGGGGTGAGACGGGTGAGACAGGTAAGACGGGTGAGACAGGTGAGACAGGAAGTGAGACGGGTGAGAGGGGTGAGAGGGGTGAGACGGGTGAGAGGGGTGAGACGGGTGAGACAGGTGAGACAGGTGAGACAGGAAGTGAGACGGGTGAGACAGGAAGTGACTGGGTGTTTGTTCTGCAGACCATGGAGACGTCTCCGACCGTCGGGTTCAACGTGGGAACGTTGGTTCTGGACAAGAACACGTCTCTGACCGTCTGGGACGTCGGAGGACAGAAGAGCATGAGACCCAACTGGAGGTACCTGATGGTTCTCCGGGTTCTACCAGGACCACTGTAAGGTTCTGGTTCCTGCTGTTTCTGATGGTTCTTCAGGTTCTACCTGGATCACTGTAAGGTTCTGGTTCCTGCTGTCTCTGACGGTTCTCCTTCTTCGGGTTCTACCTGGACCACTGTAAGGTTCTGGTTCCTGCTGTCTCTGAAGGTTCTCCTTCTTCGGGTTCTACCTGGACCACTGTAAGGTTCTGGTTCCTGCTGTCTCTGACGGTTCTCCTTCTTCGGGTTCTAGCTGGACCACTGTAAGGTTCTGGTTCCTGCTGTCTCTGACGGTTCTCCTTCTTCGGGTTCTACCTGGACCACTGTAAGGTTCTGGTTCCTGCTGCCTCTGATGGTTCTCCTTCTTCGGGTTCTACCTGGACCACTGTAAGGTACTGGTTCCTGCTGTCTCTGACGGTTCTCCTTCTTCGGGTTCTACCTGGACCACTGTAAAGTTCTGGTTCCTGCTGTCTCTGACGGTTCTCCTTCTTCAGGTTCTACCTGGACCACTGCAAGGCGCTGGTGTTTGTGGTGGACAGTAGTGACCCGGTCCGGGTTCCAGAGGCCCAGAAGGTTCTGAAGAAGGTTCTAAGTGATGAGCGGCTGCGTGGGGTTCCTCTGATGGTTCTGGCCAATAAGAAGGATCTGCCCAACTCACTGACCATCCGAGAGGTACGACCCACAATGCACCGGGGCAGCCGCTAGCTCAGGGTTCAGGCCCACAATGCACCGGGGCAGCCGCTAGCTCAGGGTTCAGGCCCACAATTCACCGGGGCAGCCGTTAGCTCAGGGTTCAGGCCCACAATGCACCGGGGGCAGCCGCTAGATCAGGGTTCAGGCCCACAATGCACCGGGGCAGCCGCTAGATCAGGGTTCAGGCCCACAATGCACCGGGGCAGCCGTTAGCTCAGGGTTCAGACCCACAATGCACCGGGGCAGCCGCTAGCTCAGGGTTCAGGCCCACAATGCACCGGGGCAGCCGTTAGCTCAGGGTTCAGACCCACAATGCACCGGGGCAGCCGCTAGATCAGGGTTCAGGCCCACAATGCACCGGGGCAGCCGTTAGCTCAGGGTTCAGACCCACAATGCACCGGGGCAGCCGTTAGCTCAGGGTTCAGGCCCACAATGCACCGGGGCAGCCGTTAGCTCAGGGTTCAGACCCACAATGCACCGGGGCAGCCGCTAGCTCAGGGTTCAGACCCACAATGCACCGGGGCAGCCGCTAGCTCAGGGTTCAGACCCACAATGCACCGGGGCAGCCGCTAGCTCAGGGTTCAGGCCCACAATGCACCGAGGCAGCCGCTAGCTCAGGGTTCAGGCCCACAATGCACCGGGGCAGCCGCTAGCTCAGGGTTCAGGCCCACAATGCACCGGGGCAGCCGCTAGCTCTGGGTTCAGACCCACAATGCACCGGGGCAGCCGCTAGCTCAGGGTTCAGACCACAGACTGTATAAAAGAAACAGACGTAACATCCGTGACGTCACCCATTGGTTTGTGGACTGCTGCTCGGAAGCCAATAGTTTCTAATCTAGGCAGCGCCATCTTGAAAATTTCAGGTGCATGCTGGGAAAAATAAAAACAGGGATTCTACTTATATGGGCATGAGGCAGAATCATGGGCGGGGCGGGGAGGTTGCTATGGTTACGAGGGCTGGATCTGGAGGACATTGGTCAATCAACCTGTCAATCAGGACGTAGCCACGCCCCCTAATGCATACCCTGCTTTATCGTCACATATAAAATCAGGGAGGCCAAAATGTCCCAAATGAACATCATACTGCATTGAAGAAGGCTTTAAACTAGCGATTGAGACCATAAACACATTTTGAAAACGTTTACTGAGGTTAGAAATCAAGTGAGAAGTTGGTGAATTCTCCATTGACTTGTTTAGAGACGGTCGCCCCCTGGTGGCCTTTTGATAGAATGCAGCTCTAAGTTACTTCTCCATTGACTTGTTTAGAGACGGTCGCCCCCTGGTGGCCTTTTGGTAGAATGCAGCTCTAAGTTACTTCTCCATTGACTTGTATAGAGACGGTCGCCCCCTGGTGGCCTTTTGATAGAATGCAGCTCTAAGTTACTTCCGCATTGGCTCCTTTTCAGAGGACAGGAACTCCCCGTCTGGTTCAGACCCACAATGCACCGGGGCAGCCGTTAGCTCAGGGTTCAGACCCACAATGCACCGGGGCAGCCGTTAGCTCAGGGTTCAGGGACAGAACAACTTCTCTTCTCTGCAAACCTTAACTTGTTTCTGCACCGATCCCCTCACCCCCCCCCCCCCCCCCCCCCCCAGATCTCCAACCAGCTGGACCTGCCCAGCTACTCGGACCGGCTCTGGGAGATTCAGGCCTGCAGCGCTCTGAGAGGACTCGGCCTCCAGCAGGCCTTCATGTCTGTAGCTAAACTCATCAAGAAGAGCTGAGGAGGAGCAGGAGAGGAGGAGGAGGAGCAGGAGGAGGAGGAGGAGGAGGAGGAGAGGAGAGGAGGAGGAGGAGGAGGAGAGGAGGAGGTGATGGGTTAGGGTTAGGAGGAGGAGAGGAGGAGGAGGAGGAGGAGAGGAGGAGGTGATGGGTTAGGGTTAGGAGGAGGAGAGGAGGAGGTGATGGTTAGGGTTAGGAGGAGGAGAGGAGGAGGAGGAGAGGAGGAGGTGATGGTTAGGGTTAGGAGGAGGAGAGGAGGAGGAGGAGGAGGAGAGGAGGAGGTGGTGGTTAGGGTTAGGAGGAGGAGAGGAGGAGGAGGAGAGGAGGAGGTGATGGGTTAGGGTTAGGAGGAGCAGAGGAGGAGGTGATGGTTAGGGTTAGGAGGAGGAGAGGAGGAGGAGGAGGAGGAGAGGAGGAGGTGGTGGTTAGGGTTAGGAGGAGGAGAGGAGGAGGAGAGGAGGAGGTGATGGGTTAGGGTTAGGAGGAGCAGAGGAGGAGGTGATGGTTAGGGTTGGGAGGAGGAGAGGAGGAGGAGGAGGAGCAGAGGAGGAGGTGATGGTTAGGGTTGGGAGGAGGAGAGGAGGAGGAGGAGGAGGAGAGGAGGAGGTGGTGGTTAGGGTTAGGAGGAGGAGAGGAGGAGGAGGAGAGGAGGAGGTGATGGTTAGGGTTAGGAGGAGGAGAGGAGGAGGAGGAGGAGGAGAGGAGGAGGTGATGGGTTAGGGTTAGGAGGAGCAGAGGAGGAGGTGATGGTTAGGGTTAGGAGGAGGAGAGGAGGAGGAGGAGGAGGAGAGGAGGAGGTGAGGGGGGGGGGTTTAATGAATATTAAAATAATAAAACCATTTGTTGAAATAAAGTTTGGTTGATTTGAGATTTATTAACCCTTCAGACTCTCAGCCAATCAGAACGCTGCTCTCAGTTGTTCAGGTGTGAAATGACATGAAACGAAACATCTGATTGGCTGATGACATCACATGTCTACAGTTTGATGAATCCCTGGATGTAATGGACACAGCTCAGCTTGTTGGATTTGTCAGGATGAAATATGTCCGTGATAATGAATCCTCATTCACAACCTGGTGGTAATTACTACTGATGGAGCTCCAGCGATGTGCGGTTTACTACTGATGGAGCCCCAGCGATGTGCGGTTTACTACTGATGGAGCCCCAGCGATGTGTGGTTTACTACTGATGGAGCCCCAGCGATGTGAGGTTTACTAGTGATGGAGCTCCAGCGATGTGCGGTTTACTACTGATGGAGCCCCAGCGATGTGCGGTTTACTAGTGATGGAGCTCCAGCGATGTGCGGTTTACTACTGATGGAGCTCCAGCGATGTGCGGTTTACTACTGATGGAGCCCCAGCGATGTGTGGTTTACTACTGATGGAGCCCCAGCGATGTGCGGTTTACTACTGATGGAGCCCCAGCGATGTGCGGTTTACTACTGATGGAGCCCCAGCGATGTGCGGTTTACTACTGATGGAGCTCCAGCGATGTGCGGTTTACTACTGATGGAGCCCCAGCGATGTGCGGTTTACTACTGATGGAGCTCCAGCGATGTGCGGTTTACTACTGATGGAGCCCCAGCGATGTGCGGTTTACTAGTGATGGAGCTCCAGCGATGTGCGGTTTACTACTGATGGAGCCCCAGCGATGTGAGGTTTACTAGTGATGGAGCTCCAGCGATGTGCGGTTTACTAGTGATGGAGCCCCAGCGATGTGCGGTTTACTACTGATGGAGCTCCAGCGATGTGCGGTTTACTACTGATGGAGCTCCAGCGATGTGCGGTTTACTAGTGATGGAGCCCCAGCGATGTGCGGTTTACTAGTGATGGAGCCCCAGCGATGTGCGGTTTACTACTGATGGAGCCCCAGCGATGTGCGGTTTACTACTGATGGAGCCCCAGCGATGTGCGGTTTACTACTGATGGAGCTCCAGCGATGTGCGGTTTACTAGTGATGGAGCCCCAGCGATGTGCGGTTTACTACTGATGGAGCCCCAGCGATGTGCGGTTTACTAGTGATGGAGCCCCAGCGATGTGCGGTTTACTACTGATGGAGCCCCAGCGATGCGCGGTTTACTACTGATGGAGCTCCAGCGATGTGCGGTTTACTACTGATGGAGCCCCAGCGATGTGCGGTTTACTAGTGATGGAGCCCCAGCGATGTGCGGTTTACTACTGATGGAGCCCCAGCGATGTGCGGTTTACTACTGATGGAGCCCCAGCGATGTGCGGTTTACTAGTGATGGAGCCCCAGCGATGTGCGGTTTACTACTGATGGAGCTCCAGCGATGTGCGGTTTACTACTGATGGAGCTCCAGCGATGTGAGGTTTACTACTGATGGAGCCCCAGCGATGTGAGGTTTACTACTGATGGAGCCCCAGCGATGTGCGGTTTACTACTGATGGAGCCCCAGCGATGTGAGGTTTACTACTGATGGAGCCCCAGCGATGTGCGGTTTACTACTGATGGAGCCCCAGCGATGTGAGGTTTACTAGTGATGGAGCCCCAGCGATGTGCGGTTTACTACTGATGGAGCCCCAGCGATGTGCGGTTTACTACTGATGGAGCCCCAGCGATGTGCGGTTTACTAGTGATGGAGCCCCAACGATGTGCGGTTTACTAGTGATGGAGCCCCAGCGATGTGCGGTTTACTAGTGATGGAGCTCCAGCGATGTGCGGTTTACTACTGATGGAGCCCCAGCGATGAGCGGTTTACTGGTGATGGAGCTCCAGCGATGTGCGGTTTACTACTGATGGAGCCCCAGCGATGTGCGGTTTACTAGTGATGGAGCTCCAGCGATGTGCGGTTTACTACTGATGGAGCCCCAGCGATGTGCGGTTTACTACTGATGGAGCCCCAGCGATGAGCGGTTTACTGGTGATGGAGCTCCAGCGATGTGCGGTTTACTACTGATGGAGCCCCAGCGATGTGCGGTTTACTAGTGATGGAGCTCCAGCGATGTGCGGTTTACTACTGATGGAGCCCCAGCGATGTGCGGTTTACTACTGATGGAGCCCCAGCGATGTGCGGTTTACTACTGATGGAGCTCCAGCGATGTGCGGTTTACTACTGATGGAGCCCCAGCGATGTGCGGTTTACTACTGATGGAGCTCCAGCGATGTGCGGTTTACTACTGATGGAGCCCCAGCGATGTGCGGTTTACTAGTGATGGAGCTCCAGCGATGTGCGGTTTACTACTGATGGAGCCCCAGCGATGTGCGGTTTACTACTGATGGAGCCCCAGCGATGTGAGGTTTACTAGTGATGGAGCTCCAGCGATGTGCGGTTTACTAGTGATGGAGCCCCAGCGATGTGCGGTTTACTACTGATGGAGCTCCAGCGATGTGCGGTTTACTACTGATGGAGCTCCAGCGATGTGCGGTTTACTACTGATGGAGCCCCAGCGATGTGCGGTTTACTAGTGATGGAGCCCCAGCGATGTGCGGTTTACTACTGATGGAGCCCCAGCGATGTGCGGTTTACTACTGATGGAGCCCCAGCGATGTGCGGTTTACTACTGATGGAGCTCCAGCGATGTGCGGTTTACTAGTGATGGAGCCCCAGCGATGTGCGGTTTACTACTGATGGAGCCCCAGCGATGTGCGGTTTACTAGTGATGGAGCCCCAGCGATGTGCGGTTTACTACTGATGGAGCCCCAGCGATGCGCGGTTTACTACTGATGGAGCCCCAGCGATGTGCGGTTTACTACTGATGGAGCCCCAGCGATGCGCGGTTTACTACTGATGGAGCTCCAGCGATGTGCGGTTTACTACTGATGGAGCCCCAGCGATGTGCGGTTTACTAGTGATGGAGCCCCAGCGATGTGCGGTTTACTACTGATGGAGCCCCAGCGATGTGCGGTTTACTACTGATGGAGCCCCAGCGATGTGCGGTTTACTAGTGATGGAGCCCCAGCGATGTGCGGTTTACTACTGATGGAGCTCCAGCGATGTGCGGTTTACTACTGATGGAGCTCCAGCGATGTGAGGTTTACTACTGATGGAGCCCCAGCGATGTGAGGTTTACTACTGATGGAGCCCCAGCGATGTGCGGTTTACTACTGATGGAGCCCCAGCGATGTGAGGTTTACTACTGATGGAGCCCCAGCGATGTGCGGTTTACTACTGATGGAGCCCCAGCGATGTGCGGTTTACTACTGATGGAGCCCCAGCGATGTGCGGTTTACTAGTGATGGAGCCCCAACGATGTGCGGTTTACTAGTGATGGAGCCCCAGCGATGTGCGGTTTACTAGTGATGGAGCTCCAGCGATGTGCGGTTTACTAGTGATGGAGCCCCAGCGATGTGCGGTTTACTAGTGATGGAGCCCCAGCGATGTGCGGTTTACTAGTGATGGAGCCCCAGCGATGTGCGGTTTACTACTGATGGAGCTCCAGCGATGTGCGGTTTACTAGTGATGGAGCTCCAGCGATGTGCGGTTTACTACTGATGGAGCCCCAGCGATGTGCGGTTTACTAGTGATGGAGCTCCAGCGATGTGCGGTTTACTACTGATGGAGCTCCAGCGATGTGCGGTTTACTAGTGATGGAGCTCCAGCGATGTGCGGTTTACTACTGATGGAGCCCCAGCGATGTGCGGTTTACTAGTGATGGAGCTCCAGCGATGTGCGGTTTACTACTGATGGAGCCCCAGCGATGTGCGGTTTACTAGTGATGGAGCCCCAGCGATGTGCGGTTTACTAGTGATGGAGCCCCAGCGATGTGCGGTTTACTAGTGATGGAGCCCCAGCGATGTGCGGTTTACTAGTGATGGAGCCCCAGCGATGTGCGGTTTACTACTGATGGAGCCCCAGCGATGTGCGGTTTACTACTGATGGAGCCCCAGCGATGTGCGGTTTACTACTGATGGAGCTCCAGCGATGTGAGGTTTACTACTGATGGAGCTCCAGCGATGTGAGGTTTACTAGTGATGGAGCCCCAGCGATGTGCGGTTTACTAGTGATGGAGCTCCAGCGATGTGAGGTTTACTACTGATGGAGCCCCAGCGATGTGCGGTTTACTAGTGATGGAGCTCCAGCGATGTGAGGTTTACTACTGATGGAGCCCCAGCGATGTGCGGTTTACTACTGATGGAGCTCCAGCGATGTGAGGTTTACTACTGATGGAGCTCCAGCGATGTGAGGTTTACTACTGATGGAGCCCCAGCGATGTGCGGTTTACTAGTGATGGAGCTCCAGCGATGTGCGGTTTACTACTGATGGAGCTCCAGCGATGTGAGGTTTACTAGTGATGGAGCCCCAGCGATGTGCGGTTTACTACTGATGGAGCTCCAGCGATGTGAGGTTTACTAGTGATGGAGCCCCAGCGATGTGAGGTTTACTACTGATGGAGCCCCAGCGATGTGCGGTTTACTAGTGATGGAGCTCCAGCGATGTGCGGTTTACTACTGATGGAGCTCCAGCGATGTGCGGTTTACTACTGATGGAGCCCCAGCGATGTGAGGTTTACTAGTGATGGAGCCCCAGCGATGTGCGGTTTACTACTGATGGAGCTCCAGCGATGTGCGGTTTACTACTGATGGAGCCCCAGCGATGTGCGGTTTACTACTGATGGAGCCCCAGCGATGTGCGGTTTACTAGTGATGGAGCTCCAGCGATGTGCGGTTTACTAGTGATGGAGCTCCAGCGATGTGCGGTTTACTACTGATGGAGCCCCAGCGATGTGCGGTTTACTACTGATGGAGCCCCAGCGATGTGCGGTTTACTACTGATGGAGCCCCAGCGATGTGCGGTTTACTACTGATGGAGCCCCAGCGATGTGCGGTTTACTACTGATGGAGCTCCAGCGATGTGCGGTTTACTACTGATGGAGCTCCAGCGATGTGCGGTTTACTACTGATGGAGCCCCAGCGATGTGCGGTTTACTAGTGATGGAGCTCCAGCGATGTGCGGTTTACTACTGATGGAGCCCCAGCGATGTGCGGTTTACTACTGATGGAGCCCCAGCGATGTGCGGTTTACTACTGATGGAGCCCCAGCGATGTGCGGTTTACTACTGATGGAGCCCCAGCGATGTGCGGTTTACTACTGATGGAGCTCCAGCGATGTGAGGTTTACTAGTGATGGAGCTCCAGCGATGTGCGGTTTACTACTGATGGAGCTCCAGCGATGTGCGGTTTACTAGTGATGGAGCCCCAGCGATGTGCGGTTTACTACTGATGGAGCTCCAGCGATGTGAGGTTTACTAGTGATGGAGCCCCAGCGATGTGAGGTTTACTACTGATGGAGCCCCAGCGATGTGCGGTTTACTAGTGATGGAGCTCCAGCGATGTGCGGTTTACTACTGATGGAGCTCCAGCGATGTGCGGTTTACTACTGATGGAGCCCCAGCGATGTGAGGTTTACTAGTGATGGAGCCCCAGCGATGTGCGGTTTACTACTGATGGAGCTCCAGCGATGTGCGGTTTACTACTGATGGAGCCCCAGCGATGTGCGGTTTACTACTGATGGAGCCCCAGCGATGTGCGGTTTACTAGTGATGGAGCTCCAGCGATGTGCGGTTTACTAGTGATGGAGCTCCAGCGATGTGCGGTTTACTACTGATGGAGCCCCAGCGATGTGCGGTTTACTACTGATGGAGCCCCAGCGATGTGCGGTTTACTACTGATGGAGCCCCAGCGATGTGCGGTTTACTACTGATGGAGCCCCAGCGATGTGCGGTTTACTACTGATGGAGCTCCAGCGATGTGCGGTTTACTACTGATGGAGCTCCAGCGATGTGCGGTTTACTACTGATGGAGCCCCAGCGATGTGCGGTTTACTAGTGATGGAGCTCCAGCGATGTGCGGTTTACTACTGATGGAGCCCCAGCGATGTGCGGTTTACTACTGATGGAGCCCCAGCGATGTGCGGTTTACTACTGATGGAGCCCCAGCGATGTGCGGTTTACTACTGATGGAGCCCCAGCGATGTGCGGTTTACTAGTGATGGAGCCCCAGCGATGTGCGGTTTACTACTGATGGAGCTCCAGCGATGTGCGGTTTACTACTGATGGAGCCCCAGCGATGTGCGGTTTACTAGTGATGGAGCCCCAGCGATGTGCGGTTTACTAGTGATGGAGCTCCAGCGATGTGCGGTTTACTACTGATGGAGCCCCAGCGATGTGCGGTTTACTACTGATGGAGCTCCAGCGATGTGCGGTTTACTACTGATGGAGCCCCAGCGATGTGCGGTTTACTACTGATGGAGCCCCAGCGATGTGCGGTTTACTAGTGATGGAGCCCCAACGATGTGCGGTTTACTAGTGATGGAGCCCCAGCGATGTGCGGTTTACTAGTGATGGAGCCCCAACGATGTGTGGTTTACTACTGATGGAGCCCCAGCGATGTGCGGTTTACTAGTGATGGAGCCCCAGCGATGTGAGGTTTACTACTGATGGAGCTCCAGCGATGTGCGGTTTACTAGTGATGGAGCTCCAGCGATGTGCGGTTTACTAGTGATGGAGCCCCAGCGATGTGCGGTTTACTACTGATGGAGCCCCAGCGATGTGC
>JAJDFG010000150.1:810000-850000 GCA_021039105.1 Scomber colias
CAGGTTAGAGACAGACAGACAGGTTAGAGAGACAGACAGGTTAGAGACAGACAGGTAGAGAGAGACAGACAGGTAAGGACAGACCGATTAGAGACAGACAGGTTAGAGACAGACAGACAGGTTAGAGAGACAGACAGGTTAGAGACAGACAGGTAGAGAGAGACCGGTTAGAGACAGACAGGTATGGACAGACAGGTTAGAGAGACAGACAGGTAGAGACAGACAGGTAGAGACAGACAGTCAGTCAGACAGACAGACAGACAGACAGACAGACAGGTAGAGACAGACAGACAGGTAGAGACAGACAGGTAGAGACAGACAGGTAGAGACCAGGCGGGGAGTTCCTGTCCATTGAAATGAAGTCAATGGAGAAGTAACTTAGAGCTGCATTCTATCAAAAGGCCACCAGGGGGCGACCGTCTCTATACAAGTCAATGGAGAAGTAACTTAGAGCTGCATTCTATCAAACGGCCACCAGGGGGCGACCGTCTCTATACAAGTCAATGGAGAAGTAACTTAGAGCTGCATTCTATCAAAAGGCCACCAGGGGGCGACCGTCTCTATACAAGTCAATGGAGAAGTAACTTAGAGCTGCATTCTATCAAACGGCCACCAGGGGGCGACCGTCTCTATACAAGTCAATGGAGAAGTAACTTAGAGCTGCATTCTATCAAAAGGCCACCAGGGGGCGACCGTCTCTATACAAGTCAATGGAGAAGTAACTTAGAGCTGCATTCTACCAAAAGGCCACCAGGGGGCGACCGTCTCTATACAAGTCAATGGAGAAGTAACTTAGAGCTGCATTCTATCAAACGGCCACCAGGGGGCGACCGTCTCTATACAAGTCAATGGAGAAGTAACTTAGAGCTGCATTCTATCAAAAGGCCACCAGGGGGCGACCGTCTCTATACAAGTCAATGGAGAAGTAACTTAGAGCTGCATTCTACCAAAAGGCCACCAGGGGGCGACCGTCTCTATACAAGTCAATGGAGAAGTAACTTAGAGCTGCATTCTATCAAAAGGCCACCAGGGGGCGACCGTCTCTATACAAGTCAATGGAGAAGTAACTTAGAGCTGCATTCTATCAAAAGGCCACCAGGGGGCGACCCCGGTTCGACTCCCGCACCGAGCGTCTTATCCTGCATGTCACCCCCCCCCCACCTCCTGTTTCCTGTCTCTCTCTACTAACCTGCCTCTCTTTAGAGAGACAGGTAGAGACAGACAGGTAGAGAGACAGACAGACAGGTACCAGAGTCAGGTTAGAGACAGACAGACAGGTTAGAGACAGACAGACAGACAGACAGACAGGTTAGAGACAGACAGGTAGAGAGACAGACAGGTAGAGAGACAGACAGGTTAGAGACAGACAGGTAGAGAGACAGACAGGTTAGAGACAGACAGGTAGAGAGACAGACAGACAGGTAGAGAGACAGACAGACAGGTAGAGAGACAGACAGGTAGAGAGACAGACAGACAGGTAGAGAGAGACAGGTTAGAGACAGACAGGTAGAGACAGACAGACAGGTAGAGAGACAGACAGACAGGTAGAGACAGACAGACAGGTAGAGAGACAGACAGACAGGTAGAGAGACAGACAGGTTAGAGACAGACAGGTAGAGAGACAGACAGACAGGTAGAGAGACAGACAGGTAGAGAGACAGACAGACAGGTTAGAGACAGACAGGTAGAGAGACAGACAGGTAGAGAGACAGACAGGTTAGAGACAGACAGGTAGAGACAGACAGGTAGAGAGACAGACAGGTAGACAGACAGACAGGTAGACAGACAGACAGGTAGACAGACAGACAGGTAGACAGACAGGTTAGAGACAGACAGGTAGAGACAGACAGACAGAGACAGACAGGTAGAGAGACAGACAGGTAGAGAGACAGACAGGTAGAGACAGACAGGTGCCTACCAGAGTCAGGTGGACGATGACATCATAGAAGAGCCACAGCAGCGTCCATCGGTCCTCCACAGAGCTCCGCCTCCCAAACCTGGCCTCCAATAGGAACGCTGCTAGCACCTGGATGCTACATGCTAACAGGGACAACACAGAGACCTGGGACAGACCAGGACCAGGACCAGGACCAGGACCAGGACCAAGACCAGGACCAGGAGGTGCTGCAGAGTCCATCAGGATAGCAGTACTCAGCAGTACTCAGTAGTACTCAGTAGTACTCAGCAGTACTCAGTAGTACTCAGTAGTACTCAGCAGTACTCAGTAGTACTCAGTAGTACTCAGCAGTACTCAGTAGTACTCAGTAGTACTCAGCAGTACTCAGTAGTACTCAGCAGTACTCAGCAGTACTCAGTAGAACTCAGCAGTACTCTGCAGTAGTCAGTAGTACTCAGTAGTACTCTGCAGTAGTCAGTAGTACTCAGTAGTACTCAGTAGTACTCTGTAGTACTCAGTAGTACTCAGCAGTACTCAGTAGTACTCAGCAGTACTCAGCAGTACTCAGTAGTACTCAGCAGTACTCAGTAGTACTGGGCAGTACTCAGCAGTACTCAGCAGTACTCTGTAGTACTCAGTAGTACTCAGCAGTACTCAGTAGTACTCAGTAGTACTCAGTAGTACTCAGTAGTACTCTGTAGTACTCAGTAGTACTCTGCAGTAGAGGCTTCTGAGTGAAGGTGGACTGATGTTTCCGGCTCCACCCCGTAGAGCTCTATTGGCTGCCTTACTTCAAAGTCCCGCCCCTAAACTCTCATTGGCTGCCTTACTTCAAAGTCCCGCCCCCAAACTCTCATTGGCTGAAGTTGAGAACACCCCTCAGAGGTCAGAGGTCACCTCTCTCAGCAGAAACCCTCCAAACACGAGGAGAGTCTTCATGTCTCCATAAACCCTCTGTTATACATTTATATATATATATAACCCTAACCCTATATAAATATATAAATATATAAATATATAAATATATAACTATATAAATATATAAATATATAACTATATATAACTGTGTACTCTAACCCTGTCACAGGGTCTGTCTCCGTGGAAGTGGAACAGCTGATTTCAATTATTCAGATGAGTGAGTGAATACTGTTGGTGATATAGTGAATATATATGTGTATGTATGTGTATACATAAATATATAAATATATAAATATATATAAATATATACATGTGTATATATTTATATATATTTATATATTTATATAGTTATATACAGTACAGACCAAAAGTTTGGACACAGCTTCTCATTCAAAGAGTTTTCTTTATTTTCACACTGAAGCATCAAAACTATGAATGAACACACACACACACACACACACACACACACACACACACACACACACACACACACACACACACACAGATACACACAGATACACACAGACACACACACACACACACACACACACACACACACACACACACACACACACACACACAGACACACACAGACACACACACACACACACACACACACACACACACACACACACACACACACACACACACACACACACAGACACACACACACACACACACACACTCTGCATTCTCCTGATGAGCTTCAAGAGGTAGTCACCTGAACTGGTCTCCACTTCACAGGGTCAGGTTTAATAAGTGGGTCAGGGTCAGGGTCAGGTTTAATAAGTGGGTCAGGGTCAGGGTCAGGTTTAATAAGTGGGTCAGGGTCAGGGTCAGGTTTAATAAGTGGGTCAGGGTCAGGTTTAATAAGTGGGTCAGGGTCAGGTTTAATAAGTGGGTCAGGGTCAGGTTTAATAAGTGGGTCAGGGTCAGGTTTAATAAGTGGGTCAGGGTCAGGTTTAATAAGTGGGTCAGGGTCAGGTTTAATAAGTGGGTCAGGGTCAGGTTTAATAAGTGGGTCAGGGTCAGGTTTAATAAGTGGGTTAGGGTCAGGTTTAATAAGTGGGTTAGGGTCAGGGTCAGGTTTAATAAGTGGGTCAGGGTCAGGGTCAGGTTTAATAAGTGGGTCAGGGTCAGTCAGTCCGAAAAACTGGGAAAACTTTTAAAGTGTCCCCAAGTGCAGTCGCAAAAACCAGAACCTGGCTCACATGAGGACCGCCCCGGGAGGAGCGCCCCGGGAGGAGCGCCCCGGGAGGAGCGCCCCGGGAGGACCGCCCCGGGAGGAGCGCCCCGGGAGGAGCGCCCCGGGAGGACCGCCCCGGGAGGAGCGCCCCAGGAGGAGCGCCCCGGGAGGACCGGCCCATGAGGACCGCCCCGGGAGGAGCGCCCCGGGAGGACCGCCCCATGAGGACCGCCCCGGGAGGAGCGCCCCGGGAGGAGCGCCCCGGGAGGACCGCCCCGGGAGGAGCGCCCCGGGAGGAGCGCCCCGGGAGGACCGCCCCAGGAGGAGCGCCCCAGGAAAGGAAGACCATGAGTCACCTCTGCTGCGGAGGACTCACCAGCCTCAGAAAGAAGGTTAACAGCAGCTCAGATTAGAGACCAGGTCTATGCCACACAGAGTTCTAGCAGCAGACTGTGAATCAGGCCTTCATGGTAGAATAGCTGCTCGGAAACCACTGAACCACTGCTAGGCAACAAGCTGCTAGGAAACCACTGCTAGGAAACCACTGAACCACTGCTAGGCAACAAGCTGCTAGGAAACCACTGCTAGGAAACCACTGCTAAGGACAGGCAACAAGCAGCTAGGAAACCACTGCTAAGGACAGGCAACAAGCTGCTAGGAAACCACTGCTAAGGACAGGCAACAAGCAGCTAGGAAACCACTGCTAAGGACAGGCAACAAGCAGCTAGGAAACCACTGCTAAGGACAGGCAACAAGCTGCTAGGAAACCACTGCTAGGAAACCACTGCTAGGAAACCACTGCTAAGGACAGGCAACAAGCTGCTAGGAAACCACTGCTAGGAAACCACTGCTAGGAAACCACTGCTAAGGACAGGCAACAAGCTGCTAGGAAACCACTGCTAGGAAACCACTGCTAGGAAACCACTGCTAAGGACAGGCAACAAGCTGCTAGGAAACCACTGCCAGGAAACCACTGCTAAGGACAGGCAACAAGCTGCTAGGAAACCACTGAACCACTGCTAGGCAACAAGCAGCTAGGAAACCACTGCTAAGGACAGGCAACAAGCAGCTAGGAAACCACTGCCAGGAAACCACTGCTAAGGACAGGCAACAAGCTGCTAGGAAACCACTGAACCACTGCTAGGCAACAAGCAGCTAGGAAACCACTGCTAAGGACAGGCAACAAGCTGCTAGGAAACCACTGCTAGGAAACCACTGCTAGGAAACCACTGCTAAGGACAGGCAACAAGCTGCTAGGAAACCACTGCTAGGAAACCACTGCTAGGAAACCACTGCTAAGGACAGGCAACAAGCTGCTAGGAAACCACTGCTAGGAAACCACTGCTAGGAAACCACTGCTAAGGACAGGCAACAAGCTGCTAGGAAACCACTGCTAGGAAACCACTGCTAGGAAACCACTGCTAAGGACAGGCAACAAGCTGCTAGGAAACCACTGCTAGGAAACCACTGCTAGGAAACCACTGCTAAGGACAGGCAACAAGCTGCTAGGAAACCACTGCTAAGGACAGGCAACAAGCAGCTAGGAAACCACTGCTAAGGACAGGCAACAAGCAGCTAGGAAACCACTGCTAAGGACAGGCAACAAGCAGCTAGGAAACCACTGCTAACTGCAGGAGGAGGGTTAAGGTTAATACCACTGTATTATGTACACTTGCCCATCAAGTTACTGTGGAGGCAATAAGGTTTCGCTAGAAGGAGGAAATATAATATTTTTTTGTTATTATTGTATTTTTATTTATTAATGTTATTTATTATGAGCTGAGAGAGTGCCAGGGGCAAACTGTAAAGGCATGGGCATGGGCAGCATGTCATGCCTTACACTCAGGGAGGCTCAGTTGGCACTAAACTGTCTCTTTTGGACCATTCTGTGAACCACAGAGATGGTTCTGTGTGAAGATCCCAGATGATCAGCAGTCTCTGAATTACTGTGTCACATGTTCAAAGTCACTTAAAGTCCTTTATTCTCTATTCTGATGCTGTTTTTAACTTCATAGTTCAAAGAATTAACATTTATTCAGTTGACTTTATCTAGTGACTGCCCGAGAAGGGGCGGTCACCCTGTGCCCACCCTTCAAAGGGCCCCTTGAAGGCCCACCTTGTTGTTTTTGGACCCTGGTTATCTGTTTGTTATTATTACACTGTCTGTTATTTTATCCCAGACCACCAAGTCTGTTGGTACAGAGTGCTTGGCTGGATATTGTATTAACACCAGCCTTGCACATTTGTAGTTTCTTATGTGTGGATTGATTAGTAGCTTGTCTGTGTATGGTCAGAAGCAGAGCTGCAGGCCTCACTAATTAATGAGCCATTAGCTCAGCAGCCAATCAGAGCTCTGTATGAGTGAGGAGCATGAAGAGGTGAAGAGTTCACCTGCAGAGACTGGCCTGCATGAGAACATGTTCCTGAGACTTGGACAGAGACTGGCCTGCATGAGAACATGTTTCTGAGACTTGGACAGAGACTCGCCTGCATGAGAACATGTTCCTGAGACTTGGACAGAGACTGGCCTGCATGAGAACATGTTTCTGAGACTTGGACAGAGACTGGCCTGCATGAGAACATGTTTCTGAGACTTGGACAGAGACTGGCCTGCATGAGAACATGTTTCTGAGACTTGGACAGAGACTGGCCTGCATGAGAACATGTTTCTGAGACTTGGACAGAGACTCGCCTGCATGAGAACATGTTCCTGAGACTTGGACAGAGACTGGCCTGCATGAGAACATGTTCCTGAGACTTGGACAGAAACTGGCCTGCATGAGAACATGTTTCTGAGACTTGGACAGAGACTCGCCTGCATGAGAACATGTTCCTGAGACTTGGACAGAGACTGGCCTGCATGAGAACATGTTCCTGAGACTTGGACAGAGACTGGCCTGCATGAGAACATGTTCCTGAGACTTGGACAGAGACTGGCCTGCATGAGAACATGTTCCTGAGACTTGGACAGAGACTCGCCTGCATGAGAACATGTTTCTGAGACTTGGACAGAGACTCGCCTGCATGAGAACATGTTCCTGAGACTTGGACAGAGACTGGCCTGCATGAGAACATGTTCCTGAGACTTGGACAGAGACTGGCCTGCATGAGAACATGTTTCTGAGACTTGGACAGAGACTCGCCTGCATGTTAACATGTTCCTGAGACTTGGACAGAGACTGGCCTGCATGAGAACATGTTCCTGAGACTTGGACAGAGACTGGCCTGCATGAGAACATGTTCCTGAGACTTGGACAGAGACTGGCCTGCATGAGAACATGTTTCTGAGACTTGGACAGAGACTGGCCTGCATGAGAACATGTTTCTGAGACTTGGACAGAGACTGGCCTGCATGAGAACATGTTTCTGAGACTTGGACAGAGACTGGCCTGCATGAGAACATGTTCCTGAGACTTGGACAGAGACTGGCCTGCATGAGAACATGTTTCTGAGACTTGGACAGAGACTGGCCTGCATGAGAACATGTTCCTGAGACTTGGACAGAGACTGGCCTGCATGAGAACATGTTTCTGAGACTTGGACAGAGACTGGCCTGCATGAGAACATGTTTCTGAGACTTGGACAGAGACTGGCCTGCATGAGAACATGTTCCTGAGACTTGGACAGAGACTGGCCTGCATGAGAACATGTTCCTGAGACTTGGACAGAGACTCGCCTGCATGAGAACATGTTCCTGAGACTTGGACAGAGACTGGCCTGCATGAGAACATGTTCCTGAGACTTGGACAGAGACTGGGTTGCATGAGAACATGTTTCTGAGACTTGGACAGAGACTGGCCTGCATGAGAACATGTTTCTGAGACTTGGACAGAGACTGGCCTGCATGAGAACATGTTTCTGAGACTTGGACAGAGACTGGCCTGCATGAGAACATGTTTCTGAGACTTGGACAGAGACTGGCCTGCATGAGAACATGTTCCTGAGACTTGGACAGAGACTGGCCTGCATGAGAACATGTTTCTGAGACTTGGACAGAGACTGGCCTGCATGAGAACATGTTTCTGAGACTTGGACAGAGACTCGCCTGCATGAGAACATGTTCCTGAGACTTGGACAGAGACTGGCCTGCATGAGAACATGTTCCTGAGACTTGGACAGAAACTGGCCTGCATGAGAACATGTTCCTGAGACTTGGACAGAGACTGGCCTGCATGAGAACATGTTCCTGAGACTTGGACAGAGACTCGCCTGCATGAGAACATGTTTCTGAGACTTGGACAGAGACTCGCCTGCATGAGAACATGTTCCTGAGACTTGGACAGAGACTGGCCTGCATGAGAACATGTTCCTGAGACTTGGACAGAGACTGGCCTGCATGAGAACATGTTCCTGAGACTTGGACAGAGACTGGCCTGCATGAGAACATGTTCCTGAGACTTGGACAGAGACTCGCCTGCATGAGAACATGTTTCTGAGACTTGGACAGAGACTCGCCTGCATGAGAACATGTTCCTGAGACTTGGACAGAGACTGGCCTGCATGAGAACATGTTCCTGAGACTTGGACAGAGACTGGCCTGCATGAGAACATGTTTCTGAGACTTGGACAGAGACTCGCCTGCATGTTAACATGTTCCTGAGACTTGGACAGAGACTGGCCTGCATGAGAACATGTTCCTGAGACTTGGACAGAGACTGGCCTGCATGAGAACATGTTCCTGAGACTTGGACAGAGACTGGCCTGCATGAGAACATGTTTCTGAGACTTGGACAGAGACTGGCCTGCATGAGAACATGTTTCTGAGACTTGGACAGAGACTGGCCTGCATGAGAACATGTTTCTGAGACTTGGACAGAGACTGGCCTGCATGAGAACATGTTCCTGAGACTTGGACAGAGACTGGCCTGCATGAGAACATGTTTCTGAGACTTGGACAGAGACTGGCCTGCATGAGAACATGTTTCTGAGACTTGGACAGAGACTCGCCTGCATGTTAACATGTTTCTGAGACTTGGACAGAGACTCGCCTGCATGAGAACATGTTTCTGAGACTTGGACAGAGACTGGCCTGCATGAGAACATGTTTCTGAGACTTGGACAGAGACTGGCCTGCATGAGAACATGTTTCTGAGACTTGGACAGAGACTGGCCTGCATGAGAACATGTTTCTGAGACTTGGACAGAGACTGGCCTGCATGAGAACATGTTTCTGAGACTTGGACAGAGACTGGCCTGCATGAGAACATGTTTCTGAGACTTGGACAGAGACTGGCCTGCATGAGAACATGTTCCTGAGACTTGGACAGAGACTGGCCTGCATGAGAACATGTTTCTGAGACTTGGACAGAGACTGGCCTGCATGAGAACATGTTTCTGAGACTTGGACAGAGACTGGCCTGCATGAGAACATGTTCCTGAGACTTGGACAGAGACTGGCCTGCATGAGAACATGTTCCTGAGACTTGGACAGAGACTCGCCTGCATGAGAACATGTTCCTGAGACTTGGACAGAGACTGGCCTGCATGAGAACATGTTCCTGAGACTTGGACAGAGACTGGCCTGCATGAGAACATGTTTCTGAGACTTGGACAGAGACTGGCCTGCATGAGAACATGTTTCTGAGACTTGGACAGAGACTGGCCTGCATGAGAACATGTTTCTGAGACTTGGACAGAGACTGGCCTGCATGAGAACATGTTCCTGAGACTTGGACAGAGACTGGCCTGCATGAGAACATGTTTCTGAGACTTGGACAGAGACTGGCCTGCATGAGAACATGTTTCTGAGACTTGGACAGAGACTCGCCTGCATGAGAACATGTTTCTGAGACTTGGACAGAGACTCGCCTGCATGAGAACATGTTTCTGAGACTTGGACAGAGACTCGCCTGCATGAGAACATGTTTCTGAGACTTGGACAGAGACTCGCCTGCATGAGAACATGTTCCTGAGACTTGGACAGAGACTCGCCTGCATGAGAACATGTTTCTGAGACTTGGACAGAGACTGGCCTGCATGAGAACATGTTTCTGAGACTTGGATGGAGCGATTTAAAAGACGTTTGGACATTTTAAGGATTCACCACAAGAGACTATGAGGCATCAGCCAACAGCAAGGTAAGACATTTTATTTTCTCCTGTACTTATTAAAGATAAATGCTCCGGGTATTTCAGGCTAAACAGGCTAAATACTGACAGCTGTCCTTCTTAACGTTAGCCTACATCCACACTATTAGTTTTACAAGTTTATCTACTTCTCCACCTCCTGCCCACAGTACCGCCGTGTTTTAGCACTGGAAACACTGCTGACGCTGATGTAGTTTTAAAACTCCGGGGTTGTGCTTCACTAACTGATGTGGACGGACAGAAACACACACTTTCAGAGACAATGCAAATGTGATTAGAAAATTGTAAATGCAAAAGGTAACGGGGGTTTTCGCGGGATCTTAAAAAAAGAAAGTCTAAAATTGTAAAATCTAAATTTCAGGTCTTAAAAAGTCCTAAATACACTGATGTCATCAGATGCAGACGGACCACTGGAAGCTAATGATGGTAAGTAATATATGTGACAAGAAATTACATATTAGTGCATTCAAGATTAAGTTTTGAAATGTTTATATTCAGAAATCCATGTTAGAGGGCTCAGAGCTCAACTTGCAGTTTTTCATTTAGAGGTTATCTCTAAAGGTTAGAGGTTATCTTGATTTATCTTGGGGGGGGGGGGGGGGGGGTTTAAGCATGGAGAAGCAGCCTAAGTCTCCAGAGTATTTTCTAATGTTTATTGGGCAAGAAAAGGTTGCCTTCCTAAACAATGAGTGTGAGTGGTGCTTAGTGCAGATTGTTCAGTACTAATAATGCTCTCTATCTCTATCAGATGGAGATCAGCAGCACCTGTCCACCACAAGCTCACCTGTCGAGAGACGAAAGAAGACTGCTAAAAGAAGGCATGTTGATAATGCTGGAAGTGAAAGTGATGTGGGTAAGTAATTACCAACACAAGAAATGTTCTCAGTCTGAGTTCAGTATTGTTTCACTGTGTGAGTGTCATCCTTCCTAGATGATATACATGGACATTTTAGTGCTTTCACTTACTAAAATATATTTTTTCATAGATGAAGAGGAGCAACAACAGACCCCCAAAAGGCCCCCTGTTGATTGGAGTGATGATGAATGGGGTGAGTCCAAATGGACTCAGAGTTCAGTACTCTTTCACTGTGCTAGTGTAACCTTTCTCAGATTTTAATACTTACACTTTACTAAAACATTTTTTTCTCAGATGGAGAGGAGCGACACTCGATCACAGGAAAACCCCCTGTTGAGAGGCATAAGAAGAGTGCAACTACTAAAAGTGATGACTATGATGATGATGAGGAGCGTGAACACGATGTGGGTAAGTCCAGGTGTAGTCAACACAAATGTTCTCAGTCTGCATTCTGTACACAGTTGCAGATATCAGTCCTTTCACACTACTAAAACTTATTTCTTTATAGGAGAAGAGCAACAACAGACCACCAGAAGACCTCCAGCAAAGAGGCAAAAGACTACAAAGTATGATGATGCTGATGATGATGCTGATGATGACTGGAGTGATGAGAGGGGTAAGTGTAGACATTAAGAAAACTCCACTGTTAACAGGTGTTCAGCCTGGTAACTGATATTCTGTCCTGGGCAACAGATACAGAATGCACTGATTCTTGAGAAATGGGATAATGTTTAATGTTTAAATGTTTAAATTATTACTTTCAATTTCATTTAATTATTATATCAAAACTGTGACATGTACTGTCTTCCCACTGCATCTAAAAGGGGTTCAATCATTAATGTGCAAAAAAAATGGAATAAAATTGTTTTGTTTTTTAATTATTAAAAAGGTCTTGTTTGGTTAAAAGAAACATTTTATCATATCTAATATGGGATCAAAGTTGTTTTTAAAATAACACATGCATATTTTGCACGGTTTCCAAGTTGTGTCTTAAGTGTCTTGGTAGGTTGTATCAAAGCTCAGTAGCCTAGTACATGCTAGATGCATACATGTAGTTTTATTTGGTTTTATTGTCACAAAATTGAAACCTGTTTTGTCCCACTTCTCAAGAATCAGTGACTTACTTACATTATTGTATTAGTCTCTTTTGCATCCCACAATTCTACACAAGTACATTTCCTAATCATGTGGGGTCAAAATGACACTAGTACTATCCTTTTTAATGTTTTTAGAACTTGCCTCATTCACAACTTCAGCCATCATTGTTATTGGCTGGAACATTTTACTCACTACAGAAATAAATGATTAGAGGTTCAGTAGATTGGGTCACAAGACTAAAACCGTAGTGCCTACTGGTTTCAGTTTAAATCTAAAATGCATAGAATAAGACGATGCTTTGCAATTCAATTAAAAGATTATAACAGACTTGCATTTAATTTACCTTTTGCTTTCAAACTAATTATTGTGGGATACTAGATTGATGCTTCAGATGTTTACTCCTGTCTGAGGCTCATGTTCTGATGCCATGTAGTCTGTGAAATTACATCTACTGTAGTACTCTGGTCCCATGTCCACCGGCCACATGGCAAATCTACTGAGGGTTACAATAAAGAAGTATCCACAAATAAAAAAATAATATGTTCCAAAGCAGAGACTACTGTTTCACTGCTTTGATGTTTTCTTGTCAGATGGAAAGGAGCAGCCCATGAACTTTGCACCCCGTACTAAGAGGCAAAAAAAGACCTCCACTAAACAAAAAGATGACGAACATTCAGGTGATGCTACTGCCTTGTTTATAGCAGTTATGTGGTTTTGTGCTGAATTAGAAATGACCACTGCAACGGTTTGTTACTTTCAGGGCAGATATATGTTTAATCATACATATAAGTATTCTCAAATATTCCCAGAGCCACTGTATGTTGGCTAGATGTTCTAGTAAATTGAATATATTTTCTACCTGTGTGCACAGCTGTACATTCCTCTTATATGTTTTGCCAGAATGGAAGTGTTTTTTTTACAAATGACCACAAGACATGATAACACATGATATCATTACGAGGCAGGTCATTAGTGTTAAAGTAGTAAACTAAAGTGAATCATCATACAGAAAATGACAGGTGTTTGTACCTGATATGTTGCTATGCTAACAATCCAGGTGTAGGCTTCAGCATCAGTGCTGTTTCATGTGGAAAATATATACATTCAAATTCAAAAATGCAAATGAATGACTTCAGATGGAAATAGTAGCGTGGGGCTCTACTGTAGTCTGGTGTCTGAAAATGAATCATATTTCCCAGTTTGCCAATTGCTGGTAGATGTTTGATAATACAATATCAGAAATACCCCCAGTTGAAATGACCAATTTGGTATTTTAATAGCAATTTTGGAAAGGTAAAATTGGCCATCTGATTACCATATTTAAAAGTAAACAATTATCATTCATTACAGGTCATAATAATTCATATTTGATGATGAAAATGATATCCTTGTTGACCACTAAATAGGGAAGGGGGGTATTCTGGGTGAAAAATATTAAATTGTCCTTAAACATCAGTAGTAACAGTGATATACTTTGGGTTGGTAAAAACACAAACCGGTCCTCACTCTGTTGGTTAAAAACTTTTACTTGAAACTTTGTGTTTTATAAAATCTGAGCGAATGTATAGCATGGTGGTGCCACCTAGAGTTCAGAAATGCTTTCTTTGTGTTGATATCTCAGCTAGAAATGCCGGTCCTCACTTTGTGAGTGGTTTTACCCGGTCCTCACTAAGTAGCAAGTACAAGAATGTGTGTGTGTGTGTATGTGTGTGTGTGTGTGTGTGTGTGTGTGTGGAACACCTTCTGTTGAAGCTCAGATGAAACACAGAAACATAAATGTGTGTTTACAGAGATTTTATTTTTCTTTGCAGACTTCAGCTGAGTCTCTGACAGGAAACAGGAAATGTTCTTTGGCAGCAGTTTCACAATAAAAGAAAAATAAGAAAGCCAGTGAGTTCATACATGAAAGCAGCAGAGTAGTAAAGCAGTGTGAAGCAGTTCAGACGTTTGTAAGGGTTACTGTAATAAAACTCTAAATGTAATTCCATCTGAACCTCTTCAACCTGCTCTGTGCTGTTAGCGAGCTACAGGCTAGTTAGCATTTAGTGAGGCTAATACACACACACACACACACACACACACACACACACACACACACACACACACACACACACACATACACACACACACACACATACACACACACACATACACACACACACACACACACACACAATCATGTTCCAGATATTTAAAAGAGCTAAGTAGCAACACAAGAACCTCAGGGAAACATTAGAGGAACCTCAGGGGAACATTAGAGGAACCTCAGGGGAACGTTAGAGGAACCTCAGGGGAACGTTAGAGGAACCTCAGGGGAACGTTAGAGGAACCTCAGGGGAACGTTAGAGGAACCTCAGGGGAATGTTAGAGGAACCTCAGGGGAACATTAGAGGAACCTCAGGGGAACGTTAGAGGAACCTCAGGGGAATGTTAGAGGAACCTCAGGGGAACGTTAGAGGAACCTCAGGGGAATGTTAGAGGAACTTCAGGGGAACGTTAGAGGAACCTCAGGGGAACATTAGAGGAACGTTAGAGGAACCTCAGGGGAACATTTGGGGAACCTTTGGGTAAACCTCAGGAGAACGTTAGAGGAACCTCAGGAGAACGTTAGAGGAACCTCAGGGGAACATTAGGGGAACCTTTGGGTAAACCTCAGGAGAACGTTAGAGGAACCTCAGGAGAACGTTGGAGGAACCTCAGGAGAACATGTGTGTGTGTGAGAGATACATTTATTGATTACATGATAAATCAGATCTGGATTGTGATCACATCTAGGAGCGCTCCTCCTCCTCTTTCTCCTCCTCCTGTTTCTCCTCCTACTCTTTCTCCTCCTCCTCTTTCTCCTCCTCCTGTTTCTCCTCCTACTCTTTCTCCTCCTCCTCTTTCTCCTCCTCCTGTTTCTCCTCCTACTCTTTCTCCTCCTCCTCTTTCTCCTCCTCCTGTTTCTCCTCCTCCTCTTTCTCCTCCTCCTGTTTCTCCTCCTCCTCTTTCTCCTCCTACTCTTTCTCCTCCTCCTGTTTCTCCTCCTCCTCTTTCTCCTCCTCTTTCTCCTCCTACTCTTTCTCCTCCTCCTCTTTCTCCTCCTCCTGTTTCTCCTCCTCCTGTTTCTCCTCTTCATGTTTCTCCTCCTGAGGCAGCGTAGATGACAGAGCGTACTCCTGACTGACTCCCTCTGACATCACCGACAGGTTCGCCTCCACACCTGACGCCTCCTCCTCTTTCACCTCCTCCTCCTCCTTCACCTCCCTCTCCTCCTTCAGCTCCTCCTCCTTCAGCTCCTCCTCCTTCAGCTCCTCCTGCTCGGCCGGAGCCAGCAGAGCGTGGACCTCTGTGAAGGAGACTTCCTGGTCAGCAGGAAGAGACTCTTCGCTCAGAGCCGAAACCTCCGGAGGGTCTGAGGTGCTGCTGCTGCTGCGAGGCTGAGACACAGGTCAAAGGTCAGAGGTCAAACACACAGGTCAGAGGTTACAGGTCAGAGGTCAAACACACAGGTCAAAGGTCAGGGGTCAGAGGTCAGAGGTTACCTTCCTGATGCTGAAGGTGAGAGGTGTGACCTTCTGTTTGATCTTCTCTCGTTGTTCTGCAGAAACGATCTTTGTTCCGATCTTCGTCATTTTCTTCTCAATGTTCTGCTTCGAGAACGCCTTCTTCAGACTGTCTACCTGCAGAGAGAGAGACAGTTACACCTGTCTGTCTGTCTACCTGCAGAGAGAGAGACAGTTACACCTGTCTGTCTGCAGAGAGAGAGACAGTTACACCTGTCTGTCTGTCTACCTGCAGAGAGAGAGACAGTTACACCTGTCTGTCTGCAGAGAGAGAGACAGTTACACCTGTCTGTCTGTCTACCTGCAGAGAGAGAGACAGTTACACCTGTCTGTCTGCAGAGAGAGAGACAGTTACACCTGTCTACCTGCAGAGAGAGAGAGACAGTTACACCTGTCTGTCTGTCTACCTGCAGAGAGAGAGACAGTTACACCTGTCTGTCTGCAGAGAGAGAGACAGTTACACCTGTCTGTCTGTCTACCTGCAGAGAGAGAGACAGTTACCTGTCTGTCTGTCTACCTGCAGAGAGAGAGACAGTTACCTGTCTGTCTGTCTACCTGCAGAGAGAGAGACAGTTACACCTGTCTACCTGCAGAGAGAGAGACAGTTACACCTGTCTGTCTGCAGAGAGAGAGACAGTTACACCTGTCTGTCTGTCTACCTGCAGAGAGAGAGACAGTTACACCTGTCTGTCTGTCTACCTGCAGAGAGAGAGACAGTTACACCAGTCTACCTGCAGAGAGAGAGACAGTTACACCTGTCTGTCTGCAGAGAGAGAGACAGTTACACCTGTCTGTCTGTCTACCTGCAGAGAGAGAGACAGTTACACCTGTCTGTCTGTCTACCTGCAGAGAGAGAGACAGTTACACCTGTCTGTCTGCAGAGAGAGAGACAGTTACACCTGTCTACCTGCAGAGAGAGAGAGAGAGACAGTTACACCTGTCTGTCTGTCTACCTGCAGAGAGAGAGACAGTTACACCTGTCTACCTACAGAGAGAGAGACAGTTACACCTGTCTGTCTGTCTACCTGCAGAGAGAGAGACAGTTACACCTGTCTGTCTGCAGAGAGAGAGACAGTTACACCTGTCTACCTGCAGAGAGAGAGAGACAGTTACACCTGTCTGTCTGTCTACCTGCAGAGAGAGAGAGACAGTTACACCTGTCTGTCTGCAGGGAGAGAGACAGTTACACCTGTCTACCTGCAGAGAGAGAGACAGTTACACCTGTCTGTCTACCTGCAGAGAGAGAGACAGTTACACCTGTCTGTCTGCAGAGAGAGAGAGACAGTTACACCTGTCTGTCTACCTGCAGAGAGAGAGACAGTTACACCTGTCTGTCTGCAGAGAGAGAGACAGTTACACCTGTCTGTCTGTCTACCTGCAGAGAGAGAGACAGTTACACCTGTCTGTCTGCAGAGAGAGAGACAGTTACACCTGTCTGTCTGTCTACCTGCAGAGAGAGAGACAGTTACACCTGTCTACCTGCAGAGAGAGAGACAGTTACACCTGTCTGTCTGCAGGGAGAGAGACAGTTACACCTGTCTGTCTGCAGAGAGAGAGACAGTTACACCTGTCTGTCTGTCTACCTGCAGAGAGAGAGACAGTTACACCTGTCTACCTGCAGAGAGAGAGACAGTTACACCTGTCTGTCTGCAGAGAGAGAGACAGTTACACCTGTCTGTCTACCTGCAGAGAGAGAGACAGTTACACCTGTCTGTCTGTCTGTCTGCAGAGAGAGAGACAGTTACACCTGTCTACCTGCAGAGAGAGAGACAGTTACACCTGTCTGTCTGCAGAGAGAGAGACATTTACACCAGTCTACCTGCAGAGAGAGAGACAGTTACACCTGTCTGTCTGCAGAGAGAGAGACAGTTACACCTGTCTACCTGCAGAGAGAGAGACAGTTACACCTGTCTGTCTGTCTGTCTGCAGAGAGAGAAACAGTTACACCTGTCTGTCTGTCTGCAGAGAGAGAGACAGTTACACCTGTCTGTCTGCAGAGAGAGAGACAGTTACACCTGTCTACCTGCAGAGAGAGAGACAGTTACACCTGTCTGTCTGTCTGTCTGCAGAGAGAGAGACAGTTACACCTGTCTGTCTGCAGAGAGAGAGACAGTTACACCTGTCTGTCTGTCTACCCGCAGAGAGAGAGACAGTTACACCTGTCTACCTGCAGAGAGAGAGACAGTTACACCTGTCTACCTGCAGAGAGAGAGACAGTTACACCTGTCTTTCTTACCTTCTTCAAACTGGAGCGTTTCAGCTTCTCGGCTCTCGACTTCTCCATGTTCTCGAGATCTTGAGGCCACGCCTCCTCCTCATCTGGCTCCGCCTCCAGGCCGACGTCCTCATCAGATGATAGGTCGATGGTGCTGAGCCCGCCCTCCTGGGCTCGGTTACCGTCGACGACAGCAAGCGCCGCCTCGTCAGCCTCCTCCAAAATCATATCACGGGGGTACGGAGGAGGATCCTTCACAAAGACACTGGATGGGATCTCATTCTCCTCCTGCAGGAGAACATCAGGAGAACACCAGGAGAACATCAGGAGAACACCAGGAGAACACCAGGAGAACATCAGGAGAACACCAGGAGAACACCAGGAGAACATCAGGAGAACACCAGGAGAACATCAGGAGAACATCAGGAGAACATCAAGAGAACACCAGGAGAACATCAGGAGAACACCAGGAGAACATCAGGAGAACACCAGGAGAACATCAGGAGAACACCAGGAGAACATCAAGAGAACACCAGGAGAACATCACGAGAACATCACGAGAACATCAGGACTAAACACAGGACTCTTCTGCTGACTCCTACAGAACCTGGACCTGCTACAGTACTCCAGACCTGGACTGACCCTAAAACTACAAAGAATTACCTGACACTACAGACCCAGTACAGACTCAGTACAGACCCAGTACAGACTCAGTACAGACCCAGTACAGACCCAGTACAGACCCAGTACAGACTCAGTACAGACCCAGTACAGACTCAGTACAGACCCAGTACAGACAGTACAGACCCAGTACAGACTCAGTACAGACTCATTACAGACAGTACAGGCTCAGTACAGACTCAGTACGGACAGTACAGACCCAGTACAGACCCAGTAAAGACTCAGTACAGACTCAGTACAGACTCAGTACAGACTCAGTACAAACAGTAAAGACTCAGTACAGACTCAGTAAAGACTCAATACAGACTCAGTACAGACACTACAGACCCAGTACAGACTCAGTAAAGACTCAGTACAGACTCAATACAGACTCAGTACAGACTCAGTACAGACTCAGTACAGACTCAGTACAGACCCAGTACATACTCAGTACAAACAGTAAAGACTCAGTACAGACTCAGTAAAGACTCAGTACAGACTCAGTACAGACACTACAGACCCAGTACAGACTCAGTAAAGACTCAGTACAGACTCAATACAGACTCAGTACAGACTCAGTACAGACTCAGTACAGACCCAGTACATACTCAGTACAAACAGTAAAGACTCAGTACAGACTCAGTAAAGACTCAGTACAGACTCAGTACAGACTCAGTACAAACAGTAAAGACTCAGTATAGACTCAGTACAGACTCAGTACAGACTCAGTATAGACTCAGTACAGACTCAGTAAAGACTCAGTACAGACTCAGTACAGACTCAGTATAGACTCAGTACAGACTCAGTATAGACTCAGTACAGACTCAGTATAGACTCAGTACAGACCCAGTACAGACTCAGTACAGACTCAGTACAGACCCAGTACAAACAGTAAAGACTCAGTACAGACCCAGTACAGACTCAGTACAGACTCAGTACAAACAGTAAAGACTCAGTACAAACAGTAAAGACTCAGTACAGACCCAGTACAGACTCAGTACAAACAGTACAGACCCAGTACAGACTCAGTACAGACTCAGTACAGACTCAGTACAGACACTACAGACTCAGTACAGACTCAGTACAAACAGTAAAGACTCAGTACAGACTCAGTACAGACACTACAGACTCAGTACAGACACTACAGACTCAGTACAGACTCAGTACAGACTCAGTACAAACAGTAAAGACTCAGTACAGACTCAGTATAGACTCAGTACAGACTCAGTACAGACTCAGTACAAACAGTAGAGACTCAGTACAGACACTACAGACTCAGTACAGACACTACAGACTCAGTACAGACTCAGTACAGACTCAGTACAAACAGTAAAGACTCAGTACAGACTCAGTATAGACTCAGTACTGACTCAGTACAGACTCAGTACAGACCCAGTACAGGCAGTACAGACCCAGTACAGGCAGTACAGGCAGTACAGACCCAGTACAGACTCAGTACAGACCCAGTACAGACTCAGTACAAACAGTAAAGACTCAGTACAGACTCAGTAAAGACTCAGTACAGACTCAGTACAGACCCAGTACAGACTCAGTACAGACTCAGGAAAGACTCAGTACAGACTCAGTACAGACTCAGTACAGACTCAGTACAGACCCAGTACAGACTCAGTACAGACTCAGGAAAGACTCAGTACAGACTCAGTACAGACTCAGTACAGACCCAGTACAGACTCAGTACAGACACTACAGACTCAGTACAGACTCAGTACAAACAGTAAAGACAGTACAGACTCAGTACAGACCCAGTACAGACTCAGTACAGACTCAGGAAAGACTCAGTACAGACTCAGTACAGACTCAGTACAGACCCAGTACAGACTCAGTACAGACACTACAGACTCAGTACAGACTCAGTACAAACAGTAAAGACTCAGTACAGACTCAATACAGACTCAGTACAGACACTACAGACTCAGTACAGACTCAGTACAGACTCAGTATAGACTCAGTACAAACAGTAAAGACTCAGTACAGACTCAGTACAGACTCAGGAAAGACTCAGTACAGACTCAATACAGACTCAGTACAGACTCAGTACAGACCCAGTACAGACTCAGTACAGACACTACAGACTCAGTACAGACTCAGTACAGACTCAGTACAGACCCAGTACAGACTCAGTACAGACACTACAGACTCAGTACAGACTCAGTACAAACAGTAAAGACAGTACAGACTCAGTACAGACCCAGTACAGACTCAGTACAGACTCAGGAAAGACTCAGTACAGACTCAGTACAGACTCAGTACAGACCCAGTACAGACTCAGTACAGACACTACAGACTCAGTACAGACTCAGTACAAACAGTAAAGACTCAGTACAGACTCAATACAGACTCAGTACAGACACTACAGACTCAGTACAGACTCAGTACAGACTCAGTATAGACTCAGTACAAACAGTAAAGACTCAGTACAGACTCAGTACAGACTCAGGAAAGACTCAGTACAGACTCAATACAGACTCAGTACAGACTCAGGAAAGACTCAGTACAGACTCAGTACAGACACTACAGACTCAGTACAGACTCAGTACAAACAGTAAAGACTCAGTACAGACTCAATACAGACTCAGTACAGACACTACAGACCCAGTACAGACTCAGTACAGACTCAGTACAGACACTACAGACCCAGTACAGACCCAGTACAGACTCAGTACAGACTTAGTACAGACTCAGTACAGACTCAGTACAGACAGTACAGACTCAGTACAGACAGTACAGACTCAGTACGGACAGTACAGACACAGTACGGACAGTACAGACTCAGTACAGACCCAGTACAGACTCAGTGCGGACTCAGTACAGGCAGTACAGACCCAGTACAGGCAGTACAAACTCAGTGCGGACTCAGTACGGACAGTACAGACCCAGTACAGACTCAGTGCGAACTCAGTACGGACAGTACAGACCCAGTACAGACTCAGTACAAACAGTAAAGACTCAGTACAGACTCAGTACAGACCCAGTACAGACTCAGTACAGACTCAGTACAGACTCAGTACAGACCCAGTACAGACTCAGTACAGGCAGTACAGACTCAGTACAGACTCAGTAAAGACTCAGTACAGACTCAGTACAGACTCAGTACAGACTCAGTACAGACCCAGTACAGACTCAGTACAGGCAGTACAGACTCTGTACAGACTCAGTAAAGACTCAGTACAGACTCAGTACAGACCCAGTACAGACTCAGTACAGGCAGTACAGACTCAGTACAGACTCAGTAAAGACTCAGTACAGGCAGTACAGACTCAGTACAGACTCAGTAAAGACTCAGTACAGACTCAGTACAGACCCAGTACAGACTCAGTACAGACAGTAAAGACTCAGTACAGACTCAATACAGACTCAGTACAGACACTACAGACCCAGTACAGACTCAGTACAGACTCAGTACAGACACTACAGACCCAGTACAGACCCAGTACAGACTCAGTACAGACTTAGTACAGACTCAGTACAGACTCAGTACAGACAGTACAGACTCAGTACAGACAGTACAGACTCAGTACGGACAGTACAGACACAGTACGGACAGTACAGACTCAGTACAGACTCAGTACAGACCCAGTACAGACTCAGTGCGGACTCAGTACAGGCAGTACAGACCCAGTACAGGCAGTACAAACTCAGTGCGGACTCAGTACGGACAGTACAGACCCAGTACAGACTCAGTGCGAACTCAGTACGGACAGTACAGACCCAGTACAGACTCAGTACAAACAGTAAAGACTCAGTACAGACTCAGTACAGACCCAGTACAGACTCAGTACAGACTCAGTACAGACTCAGTACAGACCCAGTACAGACTCAGTACAGGCAGTACAGACTCAGTACAGACTCAGTAAAGACTCAGTACAGACTCAGTACAGACTCAGTACAGACCCAGTACAGACTCAGTACAGGCAGTACAGACTCTGTACAGACTCAGTAAAGACTCAGTACAGACTCAGTACAGACCCAGAACAGACTCAGTACAGGCAGTACAGGCAGTACAGACCCATTACAGGCAGTACAGGCAGTACAGACTCAGTACAGACTCAGTAAAGACTCAGTACAGACTCAGTACAGACCCAGTACAGACTCAGTACAGACAGTACAGACAGTACAGACTCAGTACAAACAGTACAGACTCAGTACAGACTCAGTAAAGACTCAGTAAAGACTCAGTACAGACTCAGTACAGACCCAGTACAGACAGTACAGACTCAGTACAGACCCAGTACAGGCAGTACAGACCCAGTACAGGCAGTACAGGCAGTACAGACCCAGTACAGACTGAGTACAGACCCAGTACAGACTCAGTACGGACTCGGAACAGACAGTACAGACTCAGTACAGACTCAGTACAGACAGTACAGACTCAGTACAGACCCAGTACAGACCCAGTACAGACAGTACAGACTCAGTACAGACCCAGGACAGACAGTACAGACTCAGTACAGACTCAGTACGGACTCAGTACGGACAGTACAGACTCAGTACAGACTCAGTACAGACCCAGTACAGACTCAGTACGGACTCGGAACAGACAGTACAGACTCAGTACAGACCCAGTACAGACTCAGTACAGACCCAGTACAGACAGTACAGACCCAGTACAGACCCAGTACAGACCCAGTACAGACTCAGTACAGGCAGTACAGACCCATTACAGGCAGTACAGGCAGTACAGACTCAGTACAGACAGTACAGGCTCAGTACAGACTCAGTACAGACCCAGTACAGACCCAGTACAGACTCAGTACAGACCCAGTACAGACTCAGTACAGACAGTACAGGCAGTACAGACTCAGTACAGACTAAGTACAGACCCAGTACAGACCCAGTACAGACCTAGTACAGACTCAGTACAGGCAGTACAGGCAGTACAGACCCAGTACAGACTAAGTACAGACCCAGTACAGACCCAGTACAGACAGTACAGACCCAGTACAGGCAGTACAGGCAGTACAGGCAGTACAGACCCAGTACAGACTAAGTACAGACCCAGTACAGACCCATTACAGACACTACAGACTCAGTACAGACTCAATACAGACAGTACAGACAGTACAGACTCAGTACAAACAGTACAGACTCAGTACAGACTCAGTAAAGACTCAGTACAGACTCAGTAAAGACTCAGTACAGACTCAGTACAGACCCAGTACAGACAGTACAGACTCAGTACAGACCCAGTACAGGCAGTACAGACCCAGTACAGGCAGTACAGGCAGTACAGACCCAGTACAGACTGAGTACAGACCCAGTACAGACTCAGTACAGACCCAGTACAGACTCAGTACGGACTCGGAACAGACAGTACAGACTCAGTACAGACTCAGTACAGACCCAGTACAGACCCAGTACAGACAGTACAGACTCAGTACAGACAGTACAGACTCAGTACAGACTCAGGACAGACAGTACAGACTCAGTACAGACTAAGTACAGACCCAGGACAGACAGTACAGACTCAGTACAGACCCAGTCCAGACCCAGTACAGACCCAGTACAGACTCAGTACAGGCAGTACAGGCAGTACAGACCCAGTACAGACTAAGTACAGACCCAGTACAGACCCATTACAGACAGTACAGACCTAGTACAGACCCAGTACAGACCCAGTACAGACAGTACAGACCCAGTACAGACTCAGTACAGACTCAGTACAGGCAGTACAGGCAGTACAGACCCAGTACAGACCCAGTACAGACCCAGTACAGACAGTACAGACTCAGTACAGACCCAGTACAGACTCAGTACAGGCAGTACAGGCAGTACAGACCCAATACAGACTCAGTACAGACCCAGTACAGACTCAGTACAGACCCAGTACAGACTCAGAACAGACAGTACAGACCCAGTACAGACCCAGTACAGACCCAGTACAGACAGTACAGACTCAGTACAGACAGTACAGACCCAGTACAGACCCAGTACAGACAGTACAGGCTCAGTACAGACTCAGTACAGACCCAGTACAGACCCAGTACAGACAGTACAGACCCAGTCCAGACAATACAGGCTCAGTACAGACTCAGTACAGACTAAGTACAGACCCAGTACAGACTCAGTACAGGCAGTACAGGCAGTACAGACCCAGTACAGACTAAGTACAGACCTAGTACAGACCCAGTACAGACAGTACAGACCCAGTACAGGCAGTACAGGCAGTACAGGCAGTACAGACCCAGTACAGACTAAATACAGACCCAGTACAGACAGTACAGACTCAGTACAGACCCAGTACAGACCCAGTACAGACTCAGTACAGACCCAGTACAGACTCAGTACAGGCAGTACAGGCAGTACAGACCCATTACAGGCAGTACAGGCAGTACAGACTCAGTACAGACCCAGTACAGACAGTACAGGCTCAGTACAGACTCAGTACAGACCCAGTACAGACCCAGTACAGACTCAGTACAGACAGTACAGGCTCAGTACAGACTCAGTACAGACTCAGTACAGACCCAGTACAGACCCAGTACAGACCCAGTACAGACAGTACAGACCCAGTACAGACAGTACAGGCTCAGTACAGACTCAGTACAGACTAAGTACAGACCCAGTACAGACTCAGTACAGGCAGTACAGGCAGTACAGGCAGTACAGACCCAGTACAGACTGAGTACAGACCCAGTACAGACTCAGTACAGACCCAGTACAGACTCAGTACGGACTCGGAACAGACAGTACAGACTCAGTACAGACCCAGTACAGACCCAGTACAGACAGTACAGACTCAGTACAGACAGTACAGACTCAGTACAGACTCAGTACAGACCCAGGATAGACAGTACAGACTCAGTACAGACTCAGTACAGACAGTACAGACTCAGTACAGACCCAGGACAGACAGTACAGACTCAGTACAGACCCAGTCCAGACCCAGTACAGACCCAGTACAGACTCAGTACAGGCAGTACAGGCAGTACAGACCCAGTACAGACTAAGTACAGACCCAGTACAGACCCAGTACAGACAGTACAGACCCAGTACACGCAGTACAGGCAGTACAGGCAGTACAGACCCAGTACAGACTAAGTACAGACCCAGTACAGACCCATTACAGACAGTACAGACCTAGTACAGACCCAGTACAGACCCAGTACAGACAGTACTGACCCAGTACAGACTCAGTACAGACTCAGTACAGGCAGTACAGGCAGTACAGACCCAGTACAGACCCAGTACAGACCCAGTACAGACAGTACAGACTCAGTACAGACCCAGTACAGACTCAGTACAGGCAGTACAGGCAGTACAGACCCAATACAGACTCAGTACAGACCCAGTACAGACTCAGTACAGACCCAGTACAGACTCAGTACAGACAGTACAGACCCAGTACAGACCCAGTACAGACCCAGTACAGACAGTACAGACTCAGTACAGACAGTACAGACCCAGTACAGACCCAGTACAGACAGTACAGGCTCAGTACAGACTCAGTACAGACCCAGTACAGACCCAGTACAGACCCAGTACAGACAGTACAGACCCAGTCCAGACAATACAGGCTCAGTACAGACTCAGTACAGACTAAGTACAGACCCAGTACAGACTCAGTACAGGCAGTACAGGCAGTACAGACCCAGTACAGACTAAGTACAGACCTAGTACAGACCCAGTACAGACAGTACAGACCCAGTACAGGCAGTACAGGCAGTACAGGCAGTACAGACCCAGTACAGACTAAATACAGACCCAGTACAGACAGTACAGACTCAGTACAGACCCAGTACAGACCCAGTACAGACTCAGTACAGACCCAGTACAGACTCAGTACAGGCAGTACAGGCAGTACAGACCCATTACAGGCAGTACAGGCAGTACAGACTCAGTACAGACCCAGTACAGACAGTACAGGCTCAGTACAGACTCAGTACAGACCCAGTACAGACCCAGTACAGACTTAGTACATACCCAGTACAGACTCAGTACAGACAGTACAGGCTCAGTACAGACTCAGTACAGACTCAATACAGACCCAGTACAGACCCAGTACAGACCCAGTACAGACAGTACAGACCCAGTACAGACAGTACAGGCTCAGTACAGACTCAGTACAGACTAAGTACAGACCCAGTACAGACTCAGTACAGGCAGTACAGGCAGTACAGGCAGTACAGGCAGTACAGACCCAGTACAGACTAAGTACAGACCCAGTACAGACCCAGTACAGACAGTACAGACCCAGTACAGGCAGTACAGGCAGTACAGGCAGTACAGACCCAGTACAGACTAAGTACAGACCCAGTACAGACCCAGTACAGACAGTACAGACCCAGTACAGGCAGTACAGGCAGTACAGGCAGTACAGACTCAGTACAGACTAAGTACAGACCCAGTACAGACCCAGTACAGACTAAGTACAAACCCAGTACAGACCCAGTACAGACAGTACAGACCCAGTACAGACTCAGTACAGGCAGTACAGGCAGTACAGACCCAGTACAGACCCAGTACAGACCCAGTACAGACAGTACAGACCCAGTACAGACTCAGTACAGGCAGTACAGGCAGTACAGACCCAGTACAGACCCAGTACAGACCCAGTACAGACTAAGTACAGACCCAGTACAGACCCAGTACAGACTCAGTACAGACCCAGTACAGACTCAGTACAGACCCAGTACAGACAGTACAGACTCAGTACAGACCCAGTACAGACAGTACAGACCCAGTACAGACTCAGTACAGACCCAGTACAGACCCAGTACAGACTTGTATAATGGTAATACTGTATTTCATGTTCTTTGAATTGAACTGAATCATAAACAGCAGGAAGCTGGAGACCCGCCCGCTGAGGAATGCTGGGAATGCTGAGTGTCGGTGAGAAATACACACTCAAGACTACACACAATACACAACTACACACAACTACACACACAATACACAACTGCAGACTAACTCATGATCACACTGTGGTGTTACACTCCTGCTGCTACCATGACAACCAAACCCACAAACCACATAAAGACCAGTTCTCACACACACACACACACACACACACTAAAGTTTCCACTTGACTTCCCACAGCAGCTGAGACCAAATAAGGTCTGAAAGTCTGAAAATGTGTGTTTCTCACATTAATACTCACTAATATTTCCTTTAAGGGCTTTTAAAGAATATATATAATAATATAATATGGAGTCTAAGTAAAAAGAAAAGAGTCTCAGTCACATCAGCCGCTAACTCAGATATAAATAAAGTTTATATTAAACAACTAATGAACACTGCGGATAGTACTATATATATATATATATATATACTGTATGTATATATATATATATATATATACATATATATATATATATATATATAGTACTCCTCCGGTTACACACAGATGTACAAACGTGTGTTGAACTTGTTTCTATACTGAGTTCAGATCTATCTGACCTGTAACAGTAGTTTTTCCAAGATGGCCGACAATGGCGGACGCTACTGCGCATGTGTGACTCACATCGGGTAGCGACAGCAGTGACAGAGGGCAGTATGATGTCATCAGCTCAGTGACAGTGTGATGTCATCAATAAAGATTGACTGAGGGTGATGTCATCAGCTCACCTGGAAAATCAGCACCTTGAAGTTGTTCCTGTGGATCAGGTGGGCGTGGTTGGCCTCCAGCTTCTTCACCTGGACGCCCTGACGCTCCATCTTATCACGCACCTGCAACATGAGCAGCTCTTCATCTACCTGACAGCTCACAGGTGTACAGGTGTGACAGGTGTGACAGGTGTAACAGGTGTGACAGGTGTGACAGGTGTACAGGTGTGATGTGACAGGTGTGTCAGGTGTGTCAGGTGTGAGAGGTGTGATGTGACAGGTGTGTCAGGTGTGACAGGTGTGGTGTGACAGGTGTAACAGGTGTGACAGGTGTGACAGGTGTACAGGTGTGATGTGACAGGTGTGACAGGTGTGTCAGGTGTGACAGGTGTGACAGGTGTGATGTGACAGGTGTGTCAGGTGTGTCAGGTGTACAGGTGTACAGGTGTGATGTGACAGGTGTGACAGGTGTGTCAGGTGTGTCAGGTGTGAGAGGTGTGATGTGACAGGTGTGTCAGGTGTGTCAGGTGTACAGGTGTACAGGTGTGATGTGTCAGGTGTGACAGGTGTGTCAGGTGTGTCAGGTGTGAGAGGTGTGATGTGACAGGTGTGTCAGGTGTGACAGGTGTGATGTGACAGGTGTATCAGGTGTGACAGGTGTGACAGGTGTGACAGGTGTGTCAGGTGTGACAGGTGTGACAGGTGTGTCAGTTGTGACAGGTGTGACAGGTGTGACAGGTGTGTCAGGTGTGACAGGTGTAACAGGTGTAACAGGTGTGTCAGGTGTGACAGGTGTGATGTGACAGGTGTGACAGGTGTATCAGGTGTGACAGGTGTGATGTGACAGGTGTGACAGGTGTGTCAGGTGTGATAGATGTGACAGGTGTGTCAGGTGTGTCAGGTGTACAGGTGTACAGGTGTGATGTGACAGGTGTGACAGGTGTGACAGGTGTGATGTGACAGGTGTGTCAGGTGTGACAGGTGTGATGTGACAGATGTGTCAGGTGTGTCAGGTGTGACAGGTGTGACAGGTGTGATGTGACAGGTGTGACAGGTGTGTCAGGTGTGTCAGGTGTGACAGGTGTGATGTGACAGGTGTGTCAGGTGTGTCAGGTGTGACAGGTGTGATGTGACAGGTGTGACAGGTGTGACAGGTGTGACAGGTGTGACAGGTGTGTCAGGTGTGTCAGGTGTGACAGGTGTGATGTGACAGGTGTGACAGGTGTAACAGGTGTGACAGGTGTGATGTGACAGATGTGTCAGGTGTGACAGGTGTGTCAGGTGTGACAGGTGTGTCAGGTGTGACAGGTGTGATGTGACAGGTGTGACAGGTGTGACAGGTGTGACAGGTGTGTCAGGTGTGACAGGTGTAACAGGTGTGACAGGTGTGTCAGGTGTGACAGGTGTGTCAGGTGTGATGTGACAGGTGTGACAGGTGTGACAGGTGTGACAGGTGTGTCAGGTGTGTCAGGTGTGACAGGTGTGTCAGGTGTGACAGGTGTGTCAGGTGTGTCAGGTGTGACAGGTGTGTCAGGTGTGACAGGTGTGTCAGGTGTGACAGGTGTGTCAGGTGTGTCAGGTGTGACAGGTGTGTCAGGTGTGACAGGTGTGTCAGGTGTGTCAGGTGTGACAGGTGTAACAGGTGTGACAGGTGTGATGTGACAGGTGTGTCAGGTGTGTCAGGTGTGTCAGGTGTGACAGGTGTGACAGGTGTAACAGGTGTGTCAGGTGTGACAGGTGTGTCAGGTGTGACAGGTGTGACAGGTGTGTCAGGTGTGACAGGTGTGTCAGGTGTGATGTGACAGGTGTGTCAGGTGTGACAGGTGTGTCAGGTGTGTCAGGTGTGACAGGTGTGACAGGTGTGATGTGACAGGTCTGACAGGTGTGACAGGTGTGACAGGTGTGATGTGACAGGTGTGACAGGTGTGACAGATGTGACAGGTGTGATGTGACAGGTGTGACAGGTGTGACAGGTGTGATGTGACAGGTGTGTCAGGTGTGTCAGGTGTGACAGGTGTGTCAGGTGTGACAGGTGTGACAGGTGTGACAGGTGTGACAGGTGTGATGTGACAGGTGTGACAGGTGTGACAGGTGTGATGTGACAGGTGTGTCAGGTGTGTCAGGTGTGACAGGTGTGTCAGGTGTGTCAGGTGTGTCAGGTGTAACAGGTGTGTCAGGTGTGTCAGGTGTGTCAGGTGTGACAGGTGTGTCAGGTGTGTCAGGTGTTACCTCCTTCATGGTGACGGACAGCTTGCGGCTCTTGTCCAGCAGCTTGCTGACAGTGTTGGACGTGTGACTGTGGCTCTTGGACAGTTTGGTCATATCAGCCTGGATCCCTCTGACCACGCCCTCCATCTCCACCTGGTGCACCTGAGGACAAGCAGCCAATCAGCAGTCAGCTCTGAGGACAAGCAGCCAATCAGCAGTCAGCTCAGAGCTTAATTGTCCCAAAATTGTCTTCCATTAGAAGGGTTAGGGTCTCAGTCAAACCTAACCCTTCCATACCCTAACCCTTCTATACCCTAACTCTTCCATACCCTAACCCTTCCTTACCCTAACCCTTCTATACCCTAACCCTTCCATACCCTAACCCTTCCATACCCTAACCCTTCCATACCCTAACCCTTCTATACCCTAACCCTTCCATACCCTAACCCTTCCTTACCCTAACCCTTCTATACCCTAACCCTTCTATACCCTAACCCTTCCATACCCTAACCCTTCTATACCCTAACCCTTCTATACCCTAACCCTTCCATACCCTAACCCTTCTATACCCTAACCCTTCCATACCCTAACCCTTCTATACCCTAACCCTTCTATACCCTAACCCTTCCATACCCTAACCCTTCTATACCCTAACCCTTCTATACCCTAACCCTTCCATACTCTAACCCTTCTATACCCTAACCCTTCTATACCCTAACCCTTCCATACCCTAACCCTTCTATACCCTAACCCTTCCATACCCTAACCCTTCCTTACCCTAACCCTTCTATACCCTAACCCTTCCATACCCTAACCCTTCTATACCCTAACCCTTCTATACCCTAACCCTTCCATACTCTAACCCTTCTATACCCTAACCCTTCTATACCCTAACCCTTCCATACCCTAACCCTTCTATACCCTAACCCTTCCATACTCTAACCCTTCTATACCCTAACCCTTCTATACCCTAACCCTTCCATACCCTAACCCTTCTATACCCTAACCCTTCTATACCCTAACCCTTCCATACCCTAACCCTTCCTTACCCTAACCCTTCTATACCCTAACCCTTCTATACCCTAACCCTTCCATACTCTAACCCTTCTATACCCTAACCCTTCCATACCCTAACCCTTCTATACCCTAACCCTTCCATACCCTAACCCTTCTATACCCTAACCCTTCTATACCCTAACCCTTCCATACCCTAACCCTTCTATACCCTAACCCTTCTATACCCTAACCCTTTCATACCCTAACCCTTCTATACCCTAACCCTTCCATACCCTAACCCTTCCATACCCTAACCCTTCTATACCCTAACCCTTCCATACCCTAACCCTTCTATACCCTAACCCTTCCATACCCTAACCCTTCTATACCCTAACCCTTCTATACCCTAACCCTTCCATACCCTAACCCTAACCCTTCTATACCCTAACCCTAACCCTTCTATACCCTAACCCTTCTATACCCTAACCCTTCCATACCCTAACCCTAACCCTTCTATACCCTAACCCTTCCATACCCTAACCCTTCTATACCCTAACCCTTCCATACCCTAACCCTAACCCTTCCATACCCTAACCCTTCCATACCCTAACCCTTCTATACCCTAACCCTTCTATACCCTAACCCTTCTATACCCTAACCCTTCCATACCCTAACCCTTCTATACCCTAACCCTTCCATACCCTGACCCTAACCCTTCTATACCCTAACCCTAACCCTTCCATACCCTAACCCTTCTATACCCTAACCCTTCCATACCCTAACCCTTCTATACCCTAACCCTTCCATACCCTAACCCTAACCCTTCTATACCCTAACCCTTCCATACCCTAACCCTTCCATACCCTAACCCTTCTATACCCTAACCCTAACCCTTCTATACCCTAACCCTTCCATACCCTAACCCTTCTATACCCTAACCCTTCCATACCCTAACCCTTCCATACCCTAACCCTTCCATACCCTAACCCTTCTATACCCTAACCCTTCCATACCCTAACCCTTCTATACCCTAACCCTTCTATACCCTAACCCTTCCATACCCTAACCCTTCTATACCATAACCCTTCCATACCCTAACCCTTCTATACCCTAACCCTTCTATACCCTAACCCTTCCATACCCTAACCCTTCTATACCCTAACCCTTCTATACCCTAACCCTTCCATACCCTAACCCTTCCATACCCTAACCCTTCTATACCCTAACCCTTCCATACCCTAACCCTTCTATACCCTAACCCTTCTATACCCTAACCCTTCCATACCCTAACCCTTCCATACCCTAACCCTTCCATAAAACCAAATGAATCAAAAAGTTCAATAAATAAAACATCAAAGTGTCGTTGACATTAAAAGAAAGAAGTAGAATCTCTGCAGGTCAAGTTTTTACTGATGGGAACCCCGCCCCCCATCCCTAAACCTAACCCTAACCCCCGCCCCCCACCCCTAACCCTAACCCCCACCCCCTGCCCCCCAACCCTAACCCTAACCCCCACCCCTAACCCTAACCCTAACCCTAACCCCCCAAATGAAGGAGCATGTGCCGTCACACCTCTTCACACAGTCACTGTCTGATCGTCCTGTCAGCTGTGGGGACTCCTGCAGTCAGCTGTGAGCAGACCTGCTGTAACAATACCAACAGGATGTGTGCAGTTTCCTCTCTGCTGCCTTCCTTCAAACACCCTAACCCCCCACCCCCCATCCCCGATCCCTAACCCTAACCCCCATCCCTAACCCTAACCCTTCCTTCAAACACATCAAACACTTTAGTTTTAAAAGTTTGAAAAGTTTGAAAAGTTGTAAAAGTTGTAAAAGTGTAAAAGTTTGAACTGCAGAAACAAACAGTGACAAAGTGCAGCTGTTAAATCAACAGGTTTTTACAGGAAACATGAACTTGTGTTTCTGTCTCACAGACCCGGGACCAGACCCGGGACCAGACCCGGGTCCAGGTGGACTCACTCACCTCCATCTTGTGCTGGTTCTCCTGCACAGCGTCCAGCATGTTGACCAGCTTGTCGAGCAGCGTCAGGACCGTGATGGCGTTCACGGGGCCCTGCCCCATTTTCTCCAGAGACGAAGTCGGGTTCTCCTGGTTCTCCTGGTTCTCCTGGTTCTGGAGCTGGAGCTGGTCCTGGAGGTCCTGGATCTGGTCCTGGATCTGGGGGGGAACCATGAGGTCCTGACTCTGGTGGGTCTCAGTAGTTACCATGATCCTGTCTGTCTGAAAACCGTCGAACATCAGAGAGTCTGAAACACTGAGCTCAGTGTGTGTGTGTGTGTGTGTGTGTGTACTGGGCTCTGATTGGTTGGCTCAGACTCACACTTTCCATCTAACTTCCTGGACTGGAGACGCCTGGAAACCTGTTAACTCCTTCACTGCCTCAAACACTCTGAAACCTGTTAACTCCTTCACTGCCTCAAACACTCTGAAACCTGTTAACTCCTTCACTGCCTCAAACACTCTGAGGTACAAACAGGCAGAACACTCCTTTAAAGTCTCTAAAGAAACCAATCAACCAATCAATCAACCAATCAATCAATTAAAATATCAGAAAGTATTGATTAATAAATGTACACAAACTAATAAAGGTCAATATGATGAAAATTATGTCATTTAATTAAGATTATGATGGAGTATTGATCAGCTGATTGACAGGCTGGTGTTATGGAGTATTGATCAGCTGATTGACAGGCTGGTGTTATGGAGTACTGATCAGCTGATTGACAGGCTGGTGTTATGGAGTATTGATCAGCTGATTGACAGACTGGTGTTATGGAGTACTGATCAGCTGACAGGCTGGTGTTATGGAGTATTGATCAGCTGATTGACAGGCTGGTGTTATGGAGTATTGATCAGCTGATTGACAGGCTGGTGTTATGGAGTACTGATCAGCTGATTGACAGGCTGGTGTTATGGAGTATTGATCAGCTGATTGACAGCCTGGTGTTATGGAGTATTGATCAGCTGATTGACAGGCTGGTGTTATGGAGTACTGATCAGCTGATTGACAGGCTGGTGTTATGGAGTACTGATCAGCTGACAGGCTGGTGTTATGGAGTATTGATCAGCTGACAGACTGGTGTTATGGAGTATTGATCAGCTGATTGACAGGCTGGTGTTATGGAGTATTGATCAGCTGACAGGCTGGTGTTATGGAGTACTGATCAGCTGATTGACAGGCTGGTGTTATGGAGTACTGATCAGCTGATTGACAGGCTGGTGTTATGGAGTATTGATCAGCTGATTGACAGGCTGGTGTTATGGAGTACTGATCAGCTGACAGGCTGGTGTTATGGAGTACTGATCAGCTGACAGGCTGGTGTTATGGAGTACTGATCAGCTGATTGACAGGCTGGTGTTATGGAGTATTGATCAGCTGATTGACAGGCTGGTGTTATGGAGTATTGATCAGCTGATTGACAGCCTGGTGTTATGGAGTATTGATCAGCTGATTGACAGGCTGGTGTTATGGAGTACTGATCAGCTGATTGACAGGCTGGTGTTATGGAGTACTGATCAGCTGATTGACAGGCTGGTGTTATGGAGTATTGATCAGCTGACAGGCTGGTGTTATGGAGTATTGATCAGCTGACAGACTGGTGTTATGGAGTATTGATCAGCTGATTGACAGGCTGGTGTTATGGAGTATTGATCAGCTGACAGGCTGGTGTTATGGAGTACTGATCAGCTGATTGACAGGCTGGTGTTATGGAGTATTGATCAGCTGATTGACAGGCTGGTGTTATGGAGTACTGATCAGCTGATTGACAGCCTGGTGTTATGGAGTACTGATCAGCTGATTGACAGCCTGGTGTTATGGAGTATTGATCAGCTGATTGACAGGCTGGTGTGATGGAGTACTGATCAGCTGATTGACAGCCTGGTGTTATGGAGTACTGATCAGCTGATTGACAGCCTGGTGTTATGGAGTACTGATCAGCTGATTGACAGGCTGGTGTTATGGAGTACTGATCAGCTGACAGGCTGGTGTTATGGAGTACTGATCAGCTGATTGACAGGCTGGTGTTATGGAGTACTGATCAGCTGATTGACAGGTGTTATGGAGTATTGATCAGCTGATTGACAGGCTGGTGTTATGGAGTATTGATCAGCTGATTGACAGGCTGGTGTTATGGAGTACTGATCAGCTGATTGACAGGCTGGTGTTATGGAGTATTGATCAGCTGATTGACAGGCTGGTGTTATGGAGTATTGATCAGCTGACAGGCTGGTGTTATGGAGTACTGATCAGCTGACAGGCTGGTGTTATGGAGTATTGATCAGCTGATTGACAGGCTGGTGTTATGGAGTACTGATCAGCTGATTGACAGGCTGGTGTTATGGAGTACTGATCAGCTGATTGACAGGCTGGTGTTATGGAGTACTGATCAGCTGATTGACAGGCTGGTGTTATGGAGTACTGATCAGCTGATTGACAGGCTGGTGTTATGGAGTACTGATCAGCTGATTGACAGGCTGGTGTTATGGAGTACTGATCAGCTGATTGACAGGCTGGTGTTATGGAGTATTGATCAGCTGATTGACAGGCTGGTGTTATGGAGTATTGATCAGCTGACAGACTGGTGTTATGGAGTATTGATCAGCTGATTGACAGGCTGGTGTTATGGAGTATTGATCAGCTGATTGACAGGCTGGTGTTATGGAGTACTGATCAGCTGATTGACAGGCTGGTGTTATGGAGTACTGATCAGCTGACAGGCTGGTGTTATGGAGTATTGATCAGCTGATTGACAGGCTGGTGTTATGGAGTACTGATCAGCTGATTGACAGGCTGGTGTTATGGAGTACTGATCAGCTGATTGACAGGCTGGTGTTATGGAGTACTGATCAGCTGATTGACAGGCTGGTGTTATGGAGTACTGATCAGCTGATTGACAGACTGGTGTTATGGAGTACTGATCAGCTGATTGACAGGCTGGTGTTATGGAGTACTGATCAGCTGTTGTTGGGACTCTGAGCTGCAGTGAAGGGGTTAACTCTCTCTGCAGCTCACGCCCAGAAGGGAAGGGGGGGAGGGGGTTACCATGGCGACAGCTGTGTATGTTGCATGCTTTCAGGGTGAGGTCACTTTTCCTCTCTTTGTGTTTTCGTGTCTTCATGAGAAACATACAATGTCTCTGACAGCAACGAAGAAAGTTAGAGTCAGAGTTCAAATGTTAAAACATTAAAGAGTTTAAATGTTAAAGACTTTAAATCTTAAAGAGTTTAAATGTTAAAGACTTTAAATCTTAAAGAGTTTAAATGTTAAAGACTTTAAATATTAAAGACTTTAAATGTTAAAGAGTTAAAAAAAATGTTGGCATAACTAGCACAGCCACATCATCTGTTTTTGTCACAGCTCTTCCTCTTTTGTTTTCTTCTTCCTGGTGTTTGGAGGGTCTGCCTGTTTATGTGTAAATAAATATTTATTACACTTTCTGCTTGCCGCTGATTTACTGTTACACCATAACATACTATTACTGCAGGGCTCCAGCAGCTCCAGCAGGGGGAGCGGTGGTGTAGTTACTGCAGGGCTCCAGCAGAGGGAGAGGTGGTGTAGTTACTGCAGGGCTCCAGCAGCTCCAGCAGAGGGAGCGGTGGTGTAGTTACTGCAGGGCTCCAGCAGAGGGAGAGGTGGTGTAGTTACTGCAGGGCTCCAGCAGAGGGAGAGGTGGTGTAGTTACTGTAGGGCTCCAGCAGAGGGAGAGGTGGTGTAGTTACTGCAGGGCTCCAGCAGGGGGAGCGGTGGTGTAGTTACTGCAGGGCTCCAGCAGAGGGACCGGTGGTGTAGTTACTGCAGGGCTCCAGCAGAGGGAGAGGTGGTGTAGTTACTGCAGGGCTCCAGCAGAGGGAGAGGTGGTGTAGTTACTACAGGGCTCCAGCAGAGGGAGAGGTGGTGTAGTTACTGCAGGGCTCCAGCAGGGGGAGAGGTGGTGTAGTTACTGCAGGGCTCCAGCAGGGGGAGAGGTGGTGTAGTTACTGCAGGGCTCCAGCAGGGAGAGAGGTGGTGTAGTTACTGCAGGGCTCCAGCAGAGGGAGTAGTGGTGTAGTTACTGCAGGGCTCCAGCAGAGGGAGAGGTGGTGTAGTTACTGCAGGGCTCCAGCAGAGGGAGCGGTGGTGTAGTTACTGCAGGGCTCCAGCAGGGGGAGAGGTGGTGTAGTTACTGCAGGGCTCCAGCAGCTCTAGCAGAGGGAGGGTGGTAAAGCAGCAGAAGAAGAAGTGAGATCAGCTGACGGAGCTAACGGCAGCTAACGGCAGCTAACAGTCAACATGGCGTTCATCACCGCCAGCTGGAACCCGCTGGGAGACGCTTTCTACCGGTCAGTGTGTCTCCTTTTCTCCGGTCAGACTAACCCTGGAGCCGCTAGCCGCTAGCAGCTAGCAGCTAGCAGCTAGCCGCTAACACTCTGCAGGTTACAGCTCAGTGCTAGCCGCTAGCTGCTAGCACTGAGCTGTGTTTATGTTAGCTAGTCATGTGACTCATGCTAAGTTTATATTAATGGTGTGTGTGTGTGTGTGTGTGTGTGTGTGTGTGTGTGTGTGTGTGTGTGTGTGTACGTGTACGTGTACAGTAAGACAGAGCTGTATGAGATGTGTTGGAGTCTGAGGGACGGACTCAGAGACTGTTTGGTGGCTGCAGCTCCATATGGAGGACCGATAGGTAACACACACACACACACTCAAAGACATACACACACACACACACACTCACTCACTCACTCACTCACTCACTCACTCACTCAAAGACACACACACACACACATACACACACACATACACACACTCACTCAAAGACACACACACACACACACACACACACTCACTCACTCACTCACTCACTCACTCAAAGACACACACTCACTCACTCACTCACTCACTCAAAGACACACACACACACACATACACACACACATACACACACTCACTCAAAGACACACACACACACACACACACACACTCACTCACTCACTCACTCACTCACTCAAAGACACACACACACACACACACACACACACATACACACACTCACTCAAAGACACACACACTCACTCACTCACTCACTCACTCACTCACTCACTCAAAGACACACACACACACACACACACACACACACACACATACACACACTCACTCAAAGACACACACACACACACACACACACACACACTCACTCAAAGATGCTGAAAGCATCTCACTGGTTAATATTGTTGCTATGGTAACCCAAGCATAAGGACAGGGTTAGGGTTAACCCCCCTGAGGGCCCCCCCTTTCTCTACCTGTCTGTCTGTCTCTCTAACCTGTCTGTCTGTCTCTAACCTGTCTGTCTGTCTCTTGTCTACCTGTCTGTCTGTCTCTCTAACCTGTCTGTCTGTCTCTAACCTGTCTGTCTGTCTCTTGTCTATCTGTCTGTCTCTAACCTGTCTGTCTGTCTCTAACCTGTCTGTCTGTCTGTCTCTAACTTGTCTGTCTAACCTGTCTGTCTGTCTCTAACCTGTCTGTGTGTCTCTAACCTGTCTGTCTGTCTCTAACTTGTCTGTCTAACCTGTCTGTCTGTCTCTAACCTGTCTGTCTGTCTGTCTGTCTCTAACTTGTCTGTCTAACCTGTCTGTCTGTCTGTCTGTCCCTAACCTGTCTGTCTGTCTCTAACCTGTCTGTCCCTAACCTGTCTGTCTGTCTGTCTCTAACCTGTCTGTCTCTAACCTGTCTGTCTGTCTGTCCCTAACCTGTCTGTCTGTCTCTAACCTGTCTGTCTGCCTGTCTCTAACCTGTCTGTCTCTAACCTGTCTGTCTCTAACCTGTCTGTCTGTCTCTCTAACCTGTCTGTCTGTCTCTAACCTGTCTGTCTGTCTCTTGTCTACCTGTCTGTCTGTCTCTCTAACCTGTCTGTCTGTCTCTAACCTGTCTGTCTGTCTCTTGTCTATCTGTCTGTCTCTAACCTGTCTGTCTGTCTCTAACCTGTCTGTCTGTCTGTCTCTAACTTGTCTGTCTAACCTGTCTGTCTGTCTCTAACCTGTCTGTGTGTCTCTAACCTGTCTGTCTGTCTCTAACTTGTCTGTCTAACCTGTCTGTCTGTCTCTAACCTGTCTGTCTGTCTGTCTGTCTCTAACTTGTCTGTCTAACCTGTCTGTCTGTCTGTCTGTCCCTAACCTGTCTGTCTGTCTCTAACCTGTCTGTCCCTAACCTGTCTGTCTGTCTGTCTCTAACCTGTCTGTCTCTAACCTGTCTGTCTGTCTGTCCCTAACCTGTCTGTCTGTCTCTAACCTGTCTGTCTGCCTGTCTCTAACCTGTCTGTCTCTAACCTGTCTGTCTCTAACCTGTCTGTCTGTCTGTCTCTAACCTGTCTGCCTGTCTCTAACCTGTCTGTCTCTAACCTGTCTGTCTCTAACCTGTCTGTCTCTAACCTGTCTGTCTGTCTGTCTGTCTCTAACTTGTCTGTCTCTAACCTGTCTGTCTGTCTCTAACCTGTCTGTCTGTCTCTAACCTGTCTGTTTCTAACCTGTCTGTCTGTCTGTCTCTAACCTGTCTGTCTGTCTCTAACCTGTCTGTCCCTAACCTGTCTGTCTCTCCCTGTCTCCCAGCTCTCCTGAGAGAACCTCTGAGACGTTCTCCGAGTTCTCGTCCTCAGTTGGAGATCTATTCTGCGTCTGGAGGTTCTATCGCCAGCTTCCTGGTACACACACACCTGTTAGATCATCAGCCAATCAGCTTCAGTCCTGCCAATTAACCTGACCTGTCTGTCTCTCCCTGT
>JAJDFG010000150.1:855000-890000 GCA_021039105.1 Scomber colias
TAAGACTCTGTACGGACCAACATGAACCTGCTCGTTAAGACTCTGTAGGGACCAACATGAACCTGCTCGTTAAGACTCTGTAGGGACCAACATGAACCTGCTCGTTAAGGCTCTGTACGGACCAACATGAACCTGCTCGTTAAGACTCTGTAGGGACCAACATGAACCTGCTCGTTAAGGCTCTGTAGGGACCCTAACCCAGCTCGTTAATACTCTGTAGGGACCAACATGAACCTGCTCGTTAAGGCTCTGTAGGGACCCTAACCCAGCTCGTTAATACTCTGTAGGGACCAACATGAACCTGCTCGTTAAGACTCTGTAGGGACCAACATGAACCTGCTCGTTAATACTCTGTAGGGACCAACATGAACCTGCTCGTTAAGACTCTGTAGGGACCAACATGAACCTGCTCGTTAAGACTCTGTAGGGACCAACATGAACCTGCTCGTTAAGACTCTGTAGAGACCAACATGAACCTGCTCGTTAAGACTCTGTAGAGACCAACATGAACCTGCTCGTTAAGGCTCTGTAGGGACCAACATGAACCTGCTCGTTAAGACTCTGTAGGGACCAACATGAACCTGCTCGTTAAGGCTCTGTACGGACCGACATGAACCTGCTCGTTAAGACTCTGTAGGACCAATTAATACATGAACCTGCTCGTTAAGGCTCTGTAGGACCAATTAATACATGAACCTGCTCGTTAAGGCTCTGTAGAGACCAACATGAACCTGCTCGTTAAGACTCTGTAGGACCAATAAATTCATGAACCTGCTCGTTAAGACTCTGTAGGGACCAACATGAACCTGCTCGTTAAGACTTTGTAGGACCAATTAATACATGAACCTGCTCGTTAAGACTCTGTAGGGACCAACATGAACCTGCTCGTTAAGGCTCTGTAGGACCAATTAATACATGAACCTGCTCGTTAAGACTTTGTAGGACCAATTAATTCATGAACCTGCTCGTTAAGGCTCTGTAGGGACCAACATGAACCTGCTCGTTAAGGCTCTGTAGAGACCAACATGAACCTGCTCGTTAAGGCTCTGTAGGGACCAACATGAACCTGCTCGTTAAGGCTGTGTAGGGACCAACATGAACCTGCTCGTTAAGGCTCTGTAGGGACCAACATGAACCTGCTAGTTAAGACTCTGTAGGGACCAATTAATTCATGAACCTGCTCGTTAAGACTCTGTACGGACCAACATGAACCTGCTCGTTAAGGCTCTGGAGGGACCAACATGAACCTGCTCGTTAAGGCTCTGTAGGGACCAACATGAACCTGCTCGTTAAGGCTCTGTAGGGACCAACATGAACCTGCTCGTTAAGACTCTGTAGGGACCAACATGAACCTGCTCGTTAAGACTCTGTAGGGACCAACATGAACCTGCTCGTTAAGACTCTGTAGGGACCAACATGAACCTGCTCGTTAAGACTCTGTAGAGACCAACATGAACCTGCTCGTTAAGGCTCTGTACGGACCAACATGAACCTGCTCGTTAAGACTCTGTAGAGACCAACATGAACCTGCTCGTTAAGGCTCTGTAGGGACCAACATGAACCTGCTCGTTAAGACTCTGTAGGGACCAACATGAACCTGCTCGTTAAGACTCTGTAGAGACCAACATGAACCTGCTCGTTAAGACTCTGTAGGGACCAACATGAACCTGCTCGTTAAGGCTCTGTACGGACCAACATGAACCTGCTCGTTAAGACTCTGTAGGACCAATTAATACATGAACCTGCTCGTTAAGGCTCTGTAGGACCAATTAATACATGAACCTGCTCGTTAAGGCTCTGTAGAGACCAACATGAACCTGCTCGTTAAGACTCTGTAGGACCAATAAATTCATGAACCTGCTCGTTAAGACTCTGTAGGGACCAACATGAACCTGCTCGTTAAGACTTTGTAGGACCAATTAATACATGAACCTGCTCGTTAAGACTCTGTAGGGACCAACATGAACCTGCTCGTTAAGGCTCTGTAGGACCAATTAATACATGAACCTGCTCGTTAAGACTTTGTAGGACCAATTAATTCATGAACCTGCTCGTTAAGGCTCTGTAGGGACCAACATGAACCTGCTCGTTAAGGCTGTGTAGGGACCAACATGAACCTGCTCATTAAGACTCTGTAGGGACCAACATGAACCTGCTCGTTAAGGCTCTGTAGGGACCAACATGAACCTGCTCGTTAAGACTCTGTAGGGACCAACATGAACCTGCTCGTTAAGGCTCTGTAGGGACCAACATGAACCTGCTCGTTAAGGCTCTGTAGGGACCAACATGAACCTGCTCGTTAAGACTCTGTAGGGACCAACATGAACCTGCTCGTTAAGGCTTTGTAGGACCAATTAATACATGAACCTGCTCGTTAAGGCTCTGTAGGGACCAACATGAACCTGCTCGTTAAGACTCTGTAGGGACCAACATGAACCTGCTCGTTAAGGCTCTGTAGGGACCAACATGAACCTGCTCGTTAAGGCTCTGTAGGGACCAACATGAACCTGCTCGTTAAGGCTCTGTAGGGACCAATTAATTCATGAACCTGCTCGTTAAGACTCTGTAGGGACCAACATGAACCTGCTCGTTAAGGCTCTGTAGGGACAACATGAACCTGTTCGTTAAGGCTCTGTAGGGACCAACATGAACCTGCTCGTTAAGGCTCTGTAGAGACCAACATGAACCTGCTCGTTAAGACTCTGCAGGGACCAACATGAACCTGCTCGTTAAGGCTCTGTAGAGACCAACATGAACCTGCTCGTTAAGGCTCTGTAGAGACCAACATGAACCTGCTCGTTAAGGCTCTGTAGGGACCAACATGAACCTGCTCGTTAAGGCTCTGTAGAGACCAACATGAACCTGCTCGTTAAGACTGTGTAGGGACCAACATGAACCTGCTCGTTAAGGCTCTGTAGAGACCAACATGAACCTGCTCGTTAAGGCTCTGCAGGGACCAATTAATACATGAACCTGCTCGTTAAGACTCTGTAGGGACCAATTAATTCATGAACCTGCTCGTTAAGGCTCTGTAGGGACCAACATGAACCTGCTCGTTAAGGCTCTGTAGGGACCAACATGAACCTGCTCGTTAAGACTCTGTAGGGACCAATTAATTCATGAACCTGCTCGTTAAGGCTCTGTAGGGACCAACATGAACCTGCTCGTTAAGGCTCTGTAGGGACCAACATGAACCTGCTCGTTAAGGCTCTGTAAGGACCAACATGAACCTGCTCGTTAAGACTCTGTAGGGACCAATTAATACATGAACCTGCTCGTTAAGACTCTGTAGGGACCAACATGAACCTGCTCGTTAAGACTCTGTAGGGACCAACATGAACCTGCTCGTTAAGGCTCTGTAGGGACCAATTAATTCATGAACCTGCTCGTTAAGGCTCTGTAGGGACCAATTAATTCATGAACCTGCTCGTTAAGGCTCTGTAGGGACCAATTAATACATGAACCTGCTCGTTAAGGCTCTGTAGGGACCAACATGAACCTGCTCGTTAAGGCTCTGTAGGGACCAACATGAACCTGCTCGTTAAGGCTCTGTAGGGACCAACATGAACCTGCTCGTTAAGACTCTGTAGGGACCAACATGAACCTGCTCGTTAAGGCTCTGTAGGGACCAACATGAACCTGCTCGTTAAGACTCTGTAGGGACCAACATGAACCTGCTCGTTAAGGCTCTGTAGGGACCCTAACCCAGCTCATTAAGGTGATGTCAGTTCTTAGGTCAGGTGATGTTTGACCCTTGACCCTGGCTCAGGTTCCCATTGGACGATCAGTGTGTGTGTGTGGGCGAGCTGGACGGCGTGCGGATCATCAGCTCGTCCAATCAGGAGCTGCTGCAGGAGGTTCCTCTGGTCTGTCAGGACATCTTTAAAATCGCCTCCATGGCGCCCGGAGCCCTGCTGCTGGAGGCCCACCGCGAGTATGAGGTACACCTGTCTGTCTGTCACCTGTCTGTCTGTCACCTGTCTGTCACCTGTCACCTGTCTGTCACCTGTCTGTCTGTCTGTCACCTGTCTGTCTGTCTGTCACCTGTCTGTCTGTCTGTCACCTGTCTGTCTGTCTGTCACCTGTCTGTCACCTGTCTGTCTGTCTGTCACCTGTCTGTCTGTCTGTCACCTGTCTGTCTGTCTGTCACCTGTCTGTCACCTGTCTGTCTGTCACCTGTCTGTCACCTGTCTGTCTGTCTGTCACCTGTCTGTCACCTGTCTGTCTGTCTGTCACCTGTCTGTCACCTGTCTGTCTGTCTGTCACCTGTCTGTCTGTCTGTCACCTGTCTGTCACCTGTCTGTCTGTCTGTCACCTGTCTGTCTGACTGAATGTGTGTGTGTGTGTGTCTGTGTTTTAATATGTGTGTGTGTGTGTGTGTGTGTGTGTGTGTAGAAGTGTAGTCAAAAGGCTGATGAGTACCTGCGGGAGATCAAGGAGCAAAGCATGCTGGGAGAAGCAGTGAGACAGTGTGTGGAGGCAGCAGGACACGAGTACGACTCCAATACCCAGAAGTCCCTGCTGAGGGTGAGAACACACACACACACACACACTCACTCACACTCACACACACACACACACACACACACACACTCACACAAACACATACACACTCACTCACACTCACACACACACACACACATATATATATATGTGTGTGTGTGTGTGTGTGTGGTAATGCCTCCTTTGTCCACCAGGCGGCGTCCTTTGGGAAATGTTTCCTCACAGATTTCAGCGCTGAGTCGTTCGTGTCGACGTGCCGAGAGCTGCGAGTGCTGAACGCCGTCAGAGACGCTGCGGTCGCTCTGCCGCTCACACACACTCAGTATCCTACCCTGCTGCATCATGGGAAATGTAGGAGATCACACCTGAATGCTGACCAATCAGCTATCAGATCACAATCACTGTAATAAACCTCCTTGACCTTTGACCTCAGATTCAAACAGATGACTCTGCAGGTGCTGATCGACAGGTGAGTCAACCTGTCTGTCTGTCTCACCTGTCTGTCTGCCTTTCACCTGTCTGTCTGTCTACCTGTCTGTCTCATCTGTCTGTCTGCCTTTCACCTGTCTGTCTGCCTTTCAACTGTCTGTCTCACCTGTCTGTCTGCCTTTCACCTGTCTGTCTCACCTGTCTGTCTGCCTTTCACCTGTCTGTCTGTCTACCTGTCTGTCTCATCTGTCTGTCTGCCTTTCACCTGTCTGTCTGCCTTTCAACTGTCTGTCTCACCTGTCTGTCTGCCTTTCACCTGTCTGTCTGTCTACCTGTCTGTCTCACCTGTCTGTCTACCTGTCTGTCTGTCTACCTGTCTGTCTGTCTCACCTGTCTGTCTCACCTGTCTGTCTAGCTGTCTGTCTCACCTGTCTGTCTGCCTTTCACCTGTCTGTCTGTCTCACCTGTCTGTCTGCCTGTCTGTCTGTCTGCCTTTCACCTGTCTGCCTTTCACCTGTCTGTCTGCCTTTCGTCTGTCTGTCTCACCTGTCTGTCTACCTGTCTGTCTGTCTACCTGTCTGTCTGTCTCACCTGTCTGTCTACCTGTCTGTCTGCCTGTCTGTCTGCCTGTCTCACCTGTCTGTCTGCCTGTCTGTCTGCCTTTCACCTGTCTGTCTGCCTGTCTGTCTGTCTGCCTTTCACCTGTCTGCCTTTCACCTGTCTGTCTGCCTTTCGTCTGTCTGTCTCACCTGTCTGTCTACCTGTCTGTCTGTCTCACCTGTCTGTCTACCTGTCTGTCTGCCTGTCTGTCTGCCTGTCTGTCTGCCTTTCACCTGTCTGCCTTTATCCTGTCTGTCTGCCTTTCACCTGTCTGTCTCACCTGTCTGTCTACCTGTCTGTCTCACCTGTCTGTCTACCTGTCTGTCTGTCTCACCTGTCTGTTTACCTGTATGTCTCACCTGTCTGTCTACCTGCCTGTCTGCCTTTCACCTGTCTGCCTTTATCCTGTCTGTCTGCCTTTCACCTGTCTGTCTCACCTGTCTGTCTGTCTGCCTGTCTGTCTGCCTGTCTGTCTGCCTGTCTGTCTGCCTGTCTGTCTGCCTTTCACCTGTCTGCCTTTATCCTGTCTGTCTGCCTTTCACCTGTCTGTCTCACCTGTCTGTCTCACCTGTCTGTCTACCTGTCTGTCTGTCTACCTGTCTGTCTGTCTCACCTGTCTGTTTACCTGTATGTCTCACCTGTCTGTCTACCTGCCTGTCTCACCTGTCTGTCTGTCTCACCTGTCTGTCTACCTGTCTGTCTGCCTGTCTGTCTGTCTGTCACCTGTCTGCCTGTCTGTCTGCCTGTCTGTCTGCCTTTCACCTGTCTGCCTTTCACCTGTCTGTCTGCCTTTCGTCTGTCTGTCTCACCTGTCTGTCTACCTGTCTGTCTCACCTGTCTGTCTACCTGTCTGTCTGCCTGTCTGTCTGCCTTTCACCTGTCTGTCTGCCTTTCACCTGTCTGCCTTTCACCTGTCTGTCTGCCTTTCACCTGTCTGTCTACCTGTCTGTCTCACCTGTCTGTCTACCTGTCTGTCTGTCTCACCTGTCTGTTTACCTGTATATCTCACCTGTCTGTCTACCTGCCTGTCTCACCTGTCTGTCTACCTGTCTGTCTGTCTACCTGCCTGTCTCACCTGTCTGTCTACCTGCCTGTCTCACCTGTCTGTCTGTCTCACCTGTCTGTCTACCTGTCTGTCTGTCTACCTGTCTGTCTCACCTGTCTGTCTCTCTGCAGGTTGGTGTATCGGCAGTTTTATCCGCTAGCGATAGAAATCTGTCGTTATCTGAAGATTCCAGATTATCAAGGAGTCAGCCGAGTCCTCAAACACTGGGCTTCCTGCAAGGTACCTGACCCCCCCCCCTTTGCTCACCTGACCCCCCCTCTGCTCACCTGACCCCCCCCCCACCTGACCTAACAAGAGACGTGTGTGTGTGTGTGTGTCTCTGTGTGTGTGTGTGTGTGTGTGTCTCTCTGTGTGTGTGTGTGTGTGTGTGTGTGTGTCTCTGTGTGTGTGTGTGTGTGTGTGTGTCTGTGCGTGTCTGTGTGTGTGTCTCTGTGTGTGTCTGTGTCTGTGTGTGTGTCTGTGTGTGTGTGTGTCTGTGTGTGTCTCTGTGTGTGTGTGTGTGTGTGTGTGTGTGTGTGTCTCTGTGTGTGTGTGTGTGTGTGTGTGTGTCTGTGTGTGTGTCTGTGTCTGTGTGTGTGTCTGTGTGTGTGTGTGTCTGTGTGTGTCTCTGTGTGTGTGTGTGTGTGTGTGTCTCTGTGTGTGTGTGTGTGTCTGTGTGTGTGTCTCTGTGTGTGTGTGTCTGTGTGTGTGTGTGTCTGTGTGTGTGTGTGTGTGTGTGTGTGTGTCTCTGTGTGTGTGTGTGTGTGTGTGTGTGTGTGTGTGTGTGTCTGTCTCTGTGTGTGTGTGTGTGTGTGTGTGTGTGTGTCTCTGTGTCTCTGTGTGTGTGTGTGTGTGTGTGTGTGTGTGTGTGTGTGTGTGTGGGGGCGGGGCCAGGTGCAGCAGAAGGACCTATCAGATGAGGCTATATCCAGAGCGGTGTGTGTGAAGGTAGGAGACTCAGCTGGAGTCTCGTACTCTGACATCGCTGCTAAAGCCTTCGAGTGTGGACGCACAGAGCTCGCCATCAAGGTACGTCAGGGTCAGGGTACGGGTCAATAACTGATCAATAACTGATCAATAACCGATCAATAACTACCATCAAGGTACGTTAGGGTCAGGGTACGGGTCAATAACTGATCAATAACCGATCAATAACTGATCAATAACCGATCAATAACTGATCAATAACTACCATCAAGGTATGTACGGGTCAGGGTACGGGTCAATAACCGATCAATAACTGATCAATAACTGATCAATAACTGATCAATAACCCTAACTATACCCATCAATAGTTAGGGTTATTGATCAGTATAGTTAGGGTTATTGATCAGTATAGTTAGGGTTAGGGTTATTGATCAGTATAGTTAGGGTTATTGATCAGTATAGTTAGGGTTATTGATCAGTATAGTTAGGGTTAGGGTTATTGATCAGTATAGTTAGGGTTATTGATCAGTATAGTTAGGGTTAGGGTTATTGATCAGTGTAGTTAGGGTTATTGATCAGTATAGTTAGGGTTAGGGTTATTGATCAGTGTAGTTAGGGTTAGGGTTATTGATCAGTATAGTTAGGGTTATTGATCAGTATAGTTAGGGTTATTGATCAGTATAGTTAGGGTTATTGATCAGTATAGTTAGGGTTAGGGTTATTGATCAGTATAGTTAGGGTTATTGATCAGTATAGTTAGGGTTATTGATCAGTATAGTTAGGGTTATTGATCAGTATAGTTAGGGTTATTGATCAGTATAGTTAGGGTTAGGGTTATTGATCAGTATAGTTAGGGTTATTGATCAGTATAGTTAGGGTTAGGGTTATTGATCAGTATAGTTAGGGTTATTGATCAGTATAGTTAGGGTTAGGGTTATTGATCAGTATAGTTATTGATCAGTATAGTTAGGGTTATTGATCAGTATAGTTAGGGTTATTGATCAGTATAGTTAGGGTTATTGATCAGTATAGTTAGGGTTATTGATCAGTATAGTTAGGGTTAGGGTTATTGATCAGTATAGTTAGGGTTAGGGTTATTGATCAGTATAGTTAGGGTTAGGGTTATTGATCAGTATAGTTAGGGTTATTGATCAGTATAGTTAGGGTTAGGGTTATTGATCAGTATAGTTAGGGTTATTGATCAGTATAGTTAGGGTTAGGGTTATTGATCAGTATAGTTAGGGTTATTGATCAGTATAGTTAGGGTTATTGATCAGTATAGTTAGGGTTATTGATCAGTGTAGTTAGGGTTATTGATCAGTATAGTTAGGGTTATTGATCAGTATAGTTAGGGTTATTGATCAGTATAGTTAGGGTTATTGATCAGTATAGTTAGGGTTAGGGTTATTGATCAGTATAGTTAGGGTTATTGATCAGTATAGTTAGGGTTATTGATCAGTATAGTTAGGGTTATTGATCAGTATAGTTAGGGTTAGGGTTATTGATCAGTGTAGTTAGGGTTATTGATCAGTATAGTTAGGGTTATTGATCAGTGTAGTTAGGGTTATTGATCAGTATAGTTAGGGTTAGGGTTATTGATCAGTATAGTTAGGGTTATTGATCAGTATAGTTAGGGTTAGGGTTATTGATCAGTATAGTTAGGGTTAGGGTTATTGATCAGTGTAGTTAGGGTTAGGGTTATTGATCAGTATAGTTAGGGTTATTGATCAGTATAGTTAGGGTTATTGATCAGTGTAGTTAGGGTTATTGATCAGTATAGTTAGGGTTAGGGTTATTGATCAGTATAGTTAGGGTTATTGATCAGTATAGTTAGGGTTATTGATCAGTATAGTTAGGGTTATTGATCAGTATAGTTAGGGTTATTGATCAGTATAGTTAGGGTTATTGATCAGTATAGTTAGGGTTATTGATCAGTATAGTTAGGGTTATTGATCAGTATAGTTAGGGTTATTGATCAGTATAGTTAGGGTTAGGGTTATTGATCAGTATAGTTATTGATCAGTATAGTTAGGGTTAGGGTTATTGATCAGTATAGTTAGGGTTATTGATCAGTATAGTTAGGGTTAGGGTTATTGATCAGTATAGTTAGGGTTATTGATCAGTATAGTTAGGGTTATTGATCAGTATAGTTAGGGTTAGGGTTATTGATCAGTATCAGTATATAAAGTATTGATGAGTGTTGGTCTTACCTGTGGCAGCTGCTGGACTACGAGGCTCGCTCAGGTGAGCAGGTCCCTCTGCTGCTGAAGATGAAGAGGAGTCAGCTGGCTCTGAGTAAAGCTGTGGAGAGTGGAGACACTGACCTGGGTAAGTCTGTTAGCCCCGCCCCTTCCTGTACCTGTACCTGTACCTGAGCCCCTACCTGTACCTGTACCTGTACCTGTACCTGAGCCTCTACCTGTACCTGAGCCCCTACCTGTACCTGAGCCCCTACCTGTACCTGAGCCCCTACCTGTACCTGTACCTGTACCTGAGCCTCTACCTGTACCTGAGCCCCTACCTGTACCTGAGCCCCTACCTGTACCTGAGCCCCTACCTGTACCTGTACCTGTACCTGAGCCCCTACCTGTACCTGTACCTGTACCTGAGCCCCTTCCTGTACCTGTACCTGAGCCCCTACCTGTACCTGAGCCCCTACCTGTACCTGTACTTGACCTGAGCCCCTACCTGTACCTGAGCCCCTACCTGTACCTGACCCCCTACCTGTACCTGTACCTGAGCCCCTACCTGTACCTGAGCCCCTACCTGTACCTGTACCTGTACCTGAGCCCCTTCCTGTACCTGAGCCTCTACCTGTACCTGTACCTGAGCCCCCGCCCCTACCTGAGCCCCTACCTGTACCTGTACCTGAGCCCCTTCCTGTACCTGTACCTGAGCCCCTACCTGTACCTGAGCCCCTACCTGTACCTGTACCTGTACCTGAGCCCCTACCTGTACCTGTACCTGAGCCCCTACCTGTACCTGAGCCCCTTCCTGTACCTGAGCCTCTACCTGTACCTGTACCTGAGCCCCTTCCTGTACCTGAGCCCCTACCTGAGCCCCTACCTGTACCTGTACCTGTACCTGAGCCCCTACCTGTACCTGAGCCCCTTCCTGTACCTGAGCCTCTACCTGTACCTGTACCTAAGCCCCTTCCTGTACCTGAGCCCCTACCTGAGCCCCTACCTGTACCTGTACCTGTACCTGAGCCTCTACCTGTACCTGTACCTGAGCCCCTTCCTGTACCTGAGCCTCTACCTGTACCTGTACCTGAGCCCCTTCCTGTACCTGAGCCCCTACCTGAGCTCCTACCTGTACCTGTACCTGTACCTGAGCCTCTACCTGTACCTGTACCTGAGCCCCTTCCTGTACCTGAGCCCCTACCTGTACCTGTACCTGTACCTGAGCCCCTTCCTGTACCTGAGCCTCTACCTGTACCTGTACCTGAGCCCCTTCCTGTACCTGAGCCCCTACCTGAGCCCCTACCTGTACCTGTACCTGTACCTGAGCCTCTACCTGTACCTGTACCTGAGCCCCTTCCTGTACCTGAGCCTCTACCTGTACCTGTACCTGAGCCCCTACCTGTACCTGTACTGTACCTGAGCCCCTACCTGTACCTGTACCTCTGTACCTGTACTGTACCTGAGCCCCTACCTGGACTCACCTGAACCCCCCCCCCCCCCCCCCGTGTGTGACAGTGTACACGGTGGTGAGCTACCTGAAGAACGAGATGAACAGAGGTGATTTCTTTATGACTCTGAGGAACCAGCCGGTCGCTCTCAGCCTCTACAGACAGGTAATCTTCATCACTACCCTCTTCTTCATCAGTGCACACACATACACTGGGAGCGGTGCACTGAGTGTGTGTGTGTGTGTGTGTGTGTGTGTGTGTGTGTGTGTGTGTGTGTGTGTGTGTGTGTGTGTGTATGTGTGTGTGTGTGTCAGTTCTGTAAGCTGCAGGAACAGGAAACGCTGAAGGATCTTTATAACCAGGATGACGACCACCAGGAGCTCGCTAATTACTACGTTACTGTCAGTTACAGAGAAAAGGTAACACACCTGAACTCACCTGGTCACACACACACACCTGAACTCACCTGGTCACACACACACCTGAACTCACCTGGTCACACACACACACCTGAACTCACCTGGTCACACACACACCTGAACTCACCTGGTCACACACACACACCTGAACTCACCTGGTCACACACACACACCTGAACTCACCTGGTCACACACACACACCTGAACTCACCTGGTCACACACACACCTGCACTCACCTGGTCACACACACACCTGCACTCACCTGGTCACACACACACACCTGAACTCACCTGGTCACACACACACCTGCACTCACCTGGTCACACACACACCTGAACTCACCTGGTCACACACACACACCTGAACTCACCTGGTCACACACACATCTGCACTCACCTGGTCACACACACACCTGCACTCACCTGGTCACACACACACCTGAACTCACCTGGTCACACACACACCTGAACTCACCTGGTCACACACACACTGACAGCTGAACTCACCTGGTCACACACACACACCTGAACTCACCTGGTCACACACACACACTGACAGCTGAACTCACAGTGAGTTAGAGGATGAAGGAACTAACCAGGTGTGTGTGTGTGTGTGTGTGTGTGTGTGTGTGTGTGTGTGTGTGTGTGTGTGTGTGTGTGTGTGTGTGTGTGTGTGTAGCGGTTGGAGAGTCGGCTGTCCCTTCTGCAGACGGCTGTGGACGAATTCAATAAGGCCAAGAACGAGTTCGCTGCCAAGGTAACACTGTGAGGATGTCAGTGATTGGACAGCTGATCACATGACTGCTGTCAGACAGCTGATCACATGACTGCGGTCAGACAGCCAATCAGAGCTCAGGTGCAGGACTGACTTTTTAAAACTTTGTGTACCTGCAGGCCACCGAAGAAGAGATGAAACTGCTGCGATTCCAGAGAAAACTGGATGATGAGAAAGGGGCGGGGCTACTGGGACTGTCTCTACAGGTAAACACAGGGGGCGGGGCTACTGGGACTGTCTCTACAGGTAAACACAGGGGGCGGGGCTACTGGGACTGTCTCTACAGGTAAACACAGGGGGCGGGGCTACTGGGACTGTCTCTACAGGTAAACACAGGGGGCGGGGCTACTGGGACTGTCTCTACAGGTAAACACAGGGGGCGGGGCTACTGGGACTGTCTCTACAGGTAAACACAGGGGGCGGGGCTACTAGGAATGTCTCTACAGATAAACGGGGCGGGGCTACTGGGACTGTCTCTACAGGTAAACAGGGGGCGGGGCTACTGGGACTGTCTCTACAGGTAAACACAGGGGGCGGGGCTACTGGGACTGTCTCTACAGGTAAACACAGGGGGCGGGGCTACTGGGACTGTCTCTACAGGTAAACAATTAACAGCCAGTATTTGCCTTGTGATGTCACGTCCTGTGTGTTGCCAGGCAACCATGGAGGCTCTGCTGGCATTAGGACTTCAAAAACAGGCGGAGCAGCTTTACAGAGACTTCAGAGTCCCTGATAAGAGGTGAGACACCTGTCTGTCTCTCTCTACCTGTCTCTGTCTCTCACCTGTCTGTCTTTCTCTACCTGTCTCTGTCTCTCACCTGTCTGTCTCTCTCTACCTTTCTCTCAACTGTCTGTCTCTCTCTACCTTTCTCTCAACTGTCTGTCTCTCTCTACCTGTCTCTGTCTCTCTCTACCTGTCTCTCTCACCTGTCTCTCTCTCACCTGTCTGTCTCTCTACTTGTCTCTCTCTACCTGTCTGTCCACCTGTCTCTCTCTCACCTGTCTCTGTCACCTGTCTGTCTCTCTACTTGTCTCTCTCTACCTGTCTCTCACCTGTCTGTCCACCTGTCTCTCTCTCACCTGTCTCTCTGTCACCTGTCTGTCTCTCTAACTGTCTCTCTACCTGTCTGTCTCTCTTTACCTGTCTGTCTCTCACCTGTCTGTCTCTCTCTACCTGTCTCTCACCTGTCTGTCTCTCTACCTGTCTGTCTCTCTACCTGTCTCTCTCACCTGTCTGTCTCTCTACCTGTCTCTCTCTCACCTGTCTTTCTCTACATGTCTGTCTCTACATGTCTCTCTCTCACCTGTCTTTCTCTACATGTCTGTCTCTACATGTCTCTCTCACCTGTCTTTCTCTCTCTCACCTGTGTCTGTCTCTCTCTACCTGTCTGTCTCTCACCTGTCTCTCTCTACCTGTCTGTCTCTCACCTGTCTGTCTCTCTACCTGTCTCTCACCTGTCTGTCTCTCTACCTGTCTGTCTCTCTACCTGTCTGTCTCTCACCTGTCTGTCTCTCTACCTGTCTGTCTCTCTACCTGTCTGTCCTCACCTGTCTCTCTCACCTGTCTCTCTCACCTGTCTGTCTCTCTGCAGGTACTGGTGGCTCAAACTGAAGTCTTTGGCAGAGAAGGAGGAGTGGGAGGAGTTAGAAAAGTTCTCTAAGAGTAAGAAGTCTCCTATTGGCTACCTGGTAAGTCCCGCCCCCTGTTCACCCGGTCATTTTAAATAAAGATTATATTTCCCATGAGTCTTAGCGCTGTGTCTTCTTCAGGCCTTCGTGGAAGTCTGCATGAAGAGTAACAACAAGTATGAAGCCAAGAAGTACGTTACCAAGGTGACGCCTGAGCAGAGGGTCAAAGCTCACCTGGCCATCAGGTAAGAGGTTTACCTGCTCCAGATTACTACCTGTCAACCAATCAGATCACTGCAAATAAAGAGTCTTCAGGTGAGGACAGACAGGTGAGAGACAGACAGGTGGGGATAGACAGGTGAGAGACAGGTGAGAGACAGACAGGTGAGAAAGAGACAGGTGAGAGACAGACAGGTGAGGACAGACAGGTGGGGACAACCAGGTGAAAGACAGACAGGTGAGAGACAGGTAGACAGACAGGTGAGAGACAGGTAGACAGACAGGTGAGGAGAGACAGGTAGACAGACAGGTGAGAGACAGACAGGTAACCTCTTGTCCTCCCCTCAGTGACCTGGAGGGGGCAGACAGACAGGTGAGAGACAGACAGGTAGACAGACAGGTAACCTCTTGTCCTCCCCTCAGTGACCTGGAGGGGGCAGCGGAGGAGTGAATCAGAGATGGGGGCAGACAGGTAGACAGACAGGTGAGAGACAGGTAGACAGACAGGTGAGGACAGGCAGGTAGACAGACAGGTGAGAGACAGACAGGTAGACAGACAGGTGAGAGACAGGTAACCTCTTGCTCTCCCCTCAGTAACCTGGAGGGGGCAGACAGGTAGACAGGCAGGTAGACAGACAGGTGGGGACAACCAGGTGAAAGACAGACAGGTAGACAGACAGGTGAGGACAGGCAGGTAGACAGACAGGTGAGAGACAGACAGGTAGACAGACAGGTAATCTCTTGTCCTCCCCTCAGTGACCTGGAGGGGGCAGCGGAGGAGTGAATCAGAGATGGGGGCAGACAGGTAGACAGACAGGTAGACAGACAGGTGAGAGACAGGTAGACAGACAGGTGAGGACAGGCAGGTAGACAGACAGGTGAGAGACAGACAGGTAGACAGACAGGTAATCTCTTGTCCTCCCCTCAGTGACCTGGAGGGGGCAGCAGAGGCAGCGATGGAGCGGAGGAGTGAATCAGAGATGGGGGCGGTCCTCTCCAGATGCTCCGACTCTGACCGGCTGTTGATCGACAGGCTGAACCGAGCCAAAGCCTCCGCTGCCAAAAAGTGATCGCCCGGTTACCATAGCAACCAGTTTGATCACCCCGGTACCATAGCAACCAGTTTGTTCTTTATTTATTGATGTGTGCTAATAAATCATTGATTATTAATCATCAGTCCAGACCAATCAGAAGAGGCCTTGCAGGTGACCTCGATATGACCTCACCTGTCTTTTATTAACTGATCCCAGACCTGTATTATTAACTCTGCACTAAATGAACTTTATTAATTATTAAATGTTTTGTGTGTGAAAGGTTAACCCTAACCCTCCATAATAAATACATGAATGTCCCAGATCTGCCTCGTCCTCGTTTTTCATTATTAGAAATGTGTGTAGATCTCAGGCGGGGAGTTCCTGTCCTCTGAAAAGAAGCCAATGGAATAGTAACTTAGAGCTGCATTCTATCAAACGGCCACCAGGGGGCGACCGTCTCTATACAAGTCAATGGAGAAGTAACTTAGAGCTGCATTCTATCAAACGGCCACCAGGGGGCGACCGTCTCTATACAAGTCAATGGAGAAGTAACTTAGAGCTGCATTCTATCAAACGGCCACCAGGGGGCGACCGTCTCTATACAAGTCAATGGAGAAGTAACTTAGAGCTGCATTCTATCAAAAGGCCACCAGGGGGCGACCGTCTCTATACAAGTCAATGGAGAAGTAACTTAGAGCTGCATTCTATCAAAAGGCCACCAGGGGGCGACCGTCTCTATACAAGTCAATGGAGAAGTAACTTAGAGCTGCATTCTATCAAAAGGCCACCAGGGGGCGACCGTCTCTATACAAGTCAATGGAGAAGTAACTTAGAGCTGCATTCTATCAAAAGGCCACCAGGGGGCGACCGTCTCTATACAAGTCAATGGAGAAGTAACTTAGAGCTGCATTCTATCAAAAGGCCACCAGGGGGCGACCGTCTCTATACAAGTCAATGGAGAATTCACCAACTTCTCACTTGATTTCTAACCTCAGTGTGTAGATCTGTGTGTGTGGATCTAGGTGTGTAGATCTGTGTGTGTGGATCTATGTGTGTAGATCTAGGTGTGTGTGGATCAATGTGTGTAGATCTGTGTGTGTGGATCTATGTGTGTGTGGATCTATTTGTGGATCTTGGTGGGTGCGCGTGGGAGAGTGGGCCGGTTGGTCTTTGGGGGGCGGAGCTTGTGGCAGAATAAAAAAGGAAACTTTTCAGCGCGAGGACCGGAAGTTGCTACAGGTGAGTGTTTAATCACGCGCTGCTTTGGTCATATGGAAACTGTCCGCGTGCATCTGAGTACTTTTAGGCCGGATGTGCACGCGGCTGTGCACGTCCACTAAACTGCTAGAAGTGGTCTCGCGATTTTAAAACCAGTTTGAAGACTTTTAAAAACTGACTGAAGTGCGCGTGACATGGACATTGCTCAGGCAGGAGGCACGTGACACAGTCAGCTGTTATCCACAGCGCTGTGTAGGCAGGGGGGGATTACTCTGAGACAACAAGGGAAGCTCGCCTTCCCTTAAAATGTCATCAAATAAATTGTCACGTGTCATATTAAATTCACACTAAAATTATAATTTACATCAAATCTGCACTTGAATGTGTTCAATTTTACAAATATGACACTTCCTGTAACCAGCTGACTTCCTGTAACCAGCTGACTTCCTGTAACCAGCTGTTTATGTCCCTATCACGCGCTGACAGTCTGCGCAGACTCAGAGCTTCAGATGTTCAGTGAGGGCGGGACAAGCTGGGATAAGACGCTCATTGGCTGCCACTGGTCATAGGGTTAGTAGTACTACTGCAGTACTGAAGTACTACTAGTACTGAAGTACTACTAGTACTGAAGTACTACTAGTACTACTAACCTTAGTAGTACTACTACAGTACTGAAGTACTACTAGTACTGAAGTACTACTAGTACTACTACGGTTAGTAGTACTACTACGGTTAGTAGTACTACTACAGTACTGAAGTACTACTAGTACTGAAGTACTACTAGTACTACTAAGGTTAGTAGTACTACTACAGTACTGAAGTACTACTAGTACTGAAGTACTACTAGTACTACTATGGTTAGTAGTACTACTACGGTTAGTAGTACTACTAGTACTACTAAGGTTAGTAGTACTACTACAGTACTGAAGTACTACTAGTACTACTACAGTACTGAAGTACTACTAGTACTGAAGTACTACTAGTACTACTACGGTTAGTAGTACTACTACGGTTAGTAGTACTACTAGTACTACTAAGGTTAGTAGTACTACTAGCTAGTAGTAACTAAAACTAGTAGTACTAGTAGTAACTAAAACTAGTAGTACTAGTACTACTAGTTTTAGTTACTACTAGTACTACTAAGGTTAGTAGTACTACTAGTACTACTAAGGTTAGTAGTACTACTACAGTACTGAAGTACTACTAGTACTGAAGTACTACTAGTACTACTACGGTTAGTAGTACTGCTAAGGTTAGTAGTACTAGTAGTACTTCAGTACTACTAGTACTACTAAGGTTAGTAGTACTACTACAGTACTGAAGTACTACTAGTACTGAAGTACTACTAGTACTACTACGGTTAGTAGTACTACTAAGGTTAGTAGTACTAGTAGTACTTCAGTACTACTAGCTAGTAGTAACTAAAACTAGTAGTACTAGTACTACTAGTGTTAGTTACTACTAGTACTACTAACCTTAGTAGTACTACTAGTACTACTAAGGTTAGTAGTACTACTAGTACTACTAAGGTTAGTAGTACTAGTAGTACTACTAAGGTTAGTAGTACTACTAGTACTACTAAGGTTAGTAGTACTAGTAGTTTAGGTACTACTAGTGTTAGTTACTACTAGTACTACTAACCTTAGTAGTACTACTAGTACTACTAAGGTTAGTAGTACTAGTAGTAACTAAAACTAGTAGTTAGTAGTACTAGTAGTACTACTAAGGTTAGTAGTACTACTAGTACTACTAAGGTTAGTAGTACTAGTAGTTTAGGTACTACTAGTGTTAGTTACTACTAGTACTACTAACCTTAGTAGTACTACTAGTACTACTAAGGTTAGTAGTACTACTACAGTACTGAAGTACTACTAGTACTGAAGTACTACTAGTACTACTACGGTTAGTAGTACTACTAAGGTTAGTAGTACTAGTAGTACTTCAGTACTACTAGCTAGTAGTAACTAAAACTAGTAGTACTAGTACTACTAGTGTTAGTTACTACTAGTACTACTAGTTTTAGTTACTACTAGCTAGTAGTACTACTAGTACTACTAAGGTTAGTAGTACTACTAGTACTACTAAGGTTAGTAGTACTAGTAGTACTACTAACCTTAGTAGTACTAGTAGTACTACTAACCTTAGTAGTACTAGTAGTACTACTAAGGTTAGTAGTACTACTAGTACTACTAAGGTTAGTAGTACTAGTAGTACTACTAAGGTTAGTAGTACTACTAGTACTACTAAGGTTAGTAGTACTAGTAGTTTAGGTACTACTAGTGTTAGTTACTACTAGTACTACTAACCTTAGTAGTACTACTAGTACTACTAAGGTTAGTAGTACTAGTAGTAACTAAAACTAGTAGTTAGTAGTACTAGTAGTACTACTAAGGTTAGTAGTACTACTAGTACTACTAAGGTTAGTAGTACTAGTAGTTTAGGTACTACTAGTGTTAGTTACTACTAGTACTACTAACCTTAGTAGTACTACTAGTACTACTAAGGTTAGTAGTACTACTACAGTACTGAAGTACTACTAGTACTGAAGTACTACTAGTACTACTACGGTTAGTAGTACTACTAAGGTTAGTAGTACTAGTAGTACTTCAGTACTACTAGCTAGTAGTAACTAAAACTAGTAGTACTAGTACTACTAGTGTTAGTTACTACTAGTACTACTAACCTTAGTAGTACTACTAGTACTACTAAGGTTAGTAGTACTAGTAGTTTAGGTACTACTAGTGTTAGTAGTACTAGTTACTTAATGAGTATGAATATTAATGACTCCTCATGAATATTAATGAGTCTGTATGAATATTAATGAGTCTGTATGAATATTAATGAGTCTGTATGAATAGTAATATATTTTTATTGTTTCCATGGAAACAGAGTGACAGGTGTGTCCTCCTCAGTGATTGGTTCAGAGGTGATGATGTCATCAGTGAAGGTGGAGTGCGTGGTGAAGGAGAGTGCTCTGATTGGTGAAGGGCCGGTGTGGGAGGAGTCAGAGCAGACGCTCCTATTCGTCGACATCGTCGGGAGGAAAATCCACCGCTGGAGTCCAACGACCAATCAGATCCAGTCTGTGGAAACAAGTCAGCCAATCAACACGCTAGAAACTGTCTCTCACCTGTCTCGCCTGTCTCACCTTCGCCTGTCTCACTCTCGTCTGTCTCGTCTGTCTCACCTGTCTCACCTGTCTCTCCTGTCTCACCTTCGCCTGTCTCACTCTCGTCTGTCTCGCCTGTCTCACCTGTCTCACCTTCGCCTGTCTCACTCTCGTCTGTCTCGTCTGTCTCACCTGTCTCACCTTCGCCTGTCTCACCTTCGCTGTCTCACCTTCGCCTGTCTCATCTTCGCCTGTCTCACTCTCGTCTGTCTCGCCTGTCTCACCTGTCTCACCTTCGCCTGTCTCTCCTGTCTCACCTTCGCCTGTCTCGCTCTCGTCTGTCTCGTCTGTCTCACCTGTCTCACCTTCGCCTGTCTCACCTGTCTCACCTGTCTCACCTTCGCCTGTCTCACTCTCGTCTGTCTCTCCTGTCTCACCTTCGCCTGTCTCACCTGTCTCACCTGTCTCACCTTCGCCTGTCTCACTCTCGTCTCTCTCGCCTGTCTCACTCTCGTCTGTCTCGCCTTTCTCACCTGTCTCACCTTCGCCTGTCTCACTCTCGTCTCTCTCGCCTGTCTCACCTGTCTCACCTTCGCCTGTCTCACTCTCGTCTCTTTCGCCTGTCTCACCTGTCTCGCCTGTCTCACCTGTCTCGCCTGTCTCACCTGTCTCACCTTCACCTGTCTCAGTCTCGTCTGTCTCACCTGTCTCACCTTCGCCTGTCTCACCTGTCTCACCCTCACCTGTCTCGTCTGTGTCACCTGTCTCACCTTCGCCTGTCTCACTCTCGTCTGTCTCGCCTGTCTCACCTGTCTCACCTTCGCCTGTCTCACTCTCGTCTCTCTCGCCTGTCTCACCTGTCTCACCTTCGCCTGTCTCACCCTCACCTGTCTCGCCTGTCTCACCTGTCTCGCCTGTCTCACCTTCACCTGTCTCAGTCTCGTCTGTCTCACCTGTCTCACCTTCGCCTGTCTCACCTGTCTCACCCTCACCTGTCTCGCCTGTCTCGTCTGTCTCACTTGTCTCACCTTCGCCTGTCTCACTCTCGTCTGTCTCGCCTGTCTCACCTGTCTCACCTGTCTCACCTTCGCCTGTCTCACTCTCGTCTCTCTCGCCTGTCTCACCTGTCTCACCTTCGCCTGTCTCACCCTCGCCTGTCTCGCCTGTCTCGCCTGTTTCACCTTCACCTGTCTCAGTCTCGTCTGTCTCACCTGTCTCACCTTCGCCTGTCTCACTCTCGTCTCTCTCGCCTGTCTCACCTTCGCCTGTCTCACCTTCACCTGTCTCACTCTCGTCTGTCTCGCCTGTCTCACCTTCGCCTGTCTCACCTTCACCTGTCTCAGTCTCGTCTGTCTCACCTGTCTCACCTGTCTCACCTTTGCCTGTCTCGCCTGTCTCACCTTCGCCTGTCTCACTCTCGTCTGTCTCACCTGTCTCACTCTCGTCTGTCTCACCTGTCTCACTCTCGTCTGTCTCACCTGTCTCACCTGTCTCACCCTCACCTGTCTCACCTGTCTCACCCTCGCCTGTCTCACTTGTCTCACCTGTCTCACCTGTATGGCGTCATTTCAGTTCCAAATACCGCGCATAAAGACCACTCTCTCTGCATGCTCGCGGTAGGGCTAACCCTAATACTCTCTGTATGCTCGCGGTAGGGCTAACCCTAATACTCTCTGTATGCTCGCGGTAGGGCTAACCCTAATACTCTCTGTATGCTCGCGGTAGGGCTAACCCTAATACTCTCTGTGCGCTCGCGGTAGGGCTAACCCTAATACTCTCTGTGTGCTCGCGGTAGGGCTAACCCTAACACTCTCTGTATGCTCGCGGTAGGGCTAACCCTAACACTCTCTGCATGCTCGCGGTAGGGCTAACCCTAACACTCTCTGTATGCTCGCGGTAGGGCTAACCCTAATACTCTCTGTGTGCTCGCGGTAGGGCTAACCCTAACACTCTCTGCATGCTTGCGGTAGGGCTAACCCTAACACTCTCTGCATGCTCGCGGTAGGGCTAACCCTAATACTCTCTGTGTGCTCGCGGTAGGGCTAACCCTAACACTCTCTGTATGCTCGCAGTAGGGCTAACCCTAATACTCTCTGTGCGCTCGCGGTAGGGCTAACACTCTCTGTATGCTCGCGGTAGGGCTAACCCTAACACTCTCTGTATGCTCGCGGTAGGGCTAACCCTAATACTCTCTGTATGCTCGCAGTAGGGCTAACCCTAACACTCTCTGTGTACACGCTCGCGGTAGGGCTAACCCTAATACTCTCTGTGTACACGCTCGCGGTAGGGCTAACCCTAATACTCTCTGTGTGCTCGCGGTAGGGCTAACCCTAATACTCTCTGTATGCTCGCGGTAGGGCTAACCCTAATACTCTCTGTATGCTCGCGGTAGCACCATCCTAACCCTAACCTCTGATCACAGTGGAGGAGACCTGGCAGAGAGAGAGTGGTCTTTATGCGCTCTGTATTTGGAACAGAAATGACGCCATACTCCTGTCTCACCTGTCTCACCTTCGCCTGTCTCACCTGTCTCACCTTCGCCTGTCTCACCTGTCTCTCCTTCGCCTGTCTCTCCTGTCTCACCTGTCTCACCTTCGCCTGTCTCTCCTGTCTCTCGTGTTTCTCACCTATCTCTCACCTGTCTCACCTGTCTCTCCTTCGCCTGTCTCTCCTGTCTCACCTGTCTCACTCTCACCTGTCTCTCCTGTCTCTCGTGTTTCTCACCTATCTCTCACCTGTCTCACCTGTCTCACTCTCACCTGTCTCACCTGTCTCTCCTTCGCCTGTCTCTCCTGTCTCACCTGTCTCACTCTCACCTGTCTCTCCTGTCTCTCCTGTCTCTCACCTGTCTCACCTGTCTCTCCTGTCTCACCTGTCTGTCTGCAGGTCACATGGTGGGCTTTGCGGTTCCTCGGAGGTCAGGTGGTTACGTTGCAGGTGTGGGCCGCAGCATTGTGGCTGTTGATTGGTCGACTCAGACGATGACATCATTGGCGGAAGTGGACGAAGACAAACCGAACAATCGTCTGAACGACGGGAAGGTGGATCCTCTGGGACGTCTGCTGGCAGGTGTGTCTCCAGCTGTTGCCGTGGTAACACTGTTCTGTCTCCAGCTGTTGCCACGGTAACAGTGTTCTGTCTCCAGCTGTTGCCACGGTAACAGTGTTCTGTCTCCAGCTGTTGCCACGGTAACAGTGTTCTGTCTCCAGCTGTTGCCATGGTAACAGTGTTCTGTCTCCAGGGACGATGTCGATGATGGAGGGTTCGGCGGAGTTTGAGAAACAGCAGGGGTCACTGTTCTCCCTGACCTCTGACCTCACTCTCACCAAACACCTGAGCCAGGTAACCTGTCTGTCTGTCTCTCACCTGTCTGTCTTTACCTACCTGTCTGTCTCTGTCTGTCTCTCACCTGTCTGTCTCTGTCTGTGTCTCTACCTGTCTGTCTCTGTCTGTCTCTCACCTGTCTGTCTCTACCTGTCTGTCTCTACCTGTCTGTCTCTCACCTGTCTGTCTGTCTCTGCCTGTCTCTGTCTGTCTCTACCTGTCTGTCTCTGTCTGTCTCTACCTGTCTGTCTCTGTCTGTCTCTCACCTGTCTGTCTCACCTGTCTGTCTCTACCTGTCTGTCTCTGTCTGTCTCACCTGTCTGTCTCTACCTGTCTGTCTCTCAGGTGGACATCTCTAACGGGATGGACTGGTCTTTGGATCAGAAGACGTTTTTCTACATTGACAGTTTGTCTCTGAGTGTCGACGCGTTTGATTACGACTCCACCACCGGACAGCTGGGTGTGTACTTATACTCTCTATCTGTGTACTTATACTCTCTATCTGTGTACTTATACTCTATCTGTGTACTTATACTCTCTATCTGTGTACTTATACTCTGTAACTGTGTACTTATACTCTCTATCTGTGTACTTATACTCTGTAACTGTGTACTTATACTCTATCTGTGTACTTATACTCTCTATCTGTGTACTTGTACTTATACTCTCTATCTGTGTACTTATACTCTCTATCTGTGTACTTATACTCTCTATCTGTGTACTTATACTCTCTAACTGTGTACTTATACTCTCTATCTGTGTACTTATACTCTCTAACTGTGTACTTATACTCTCTATCTGTGTACTGTGTGTGTGTTTGTGTGTGTCTCTGTGTGTACTGTGTGTGTGTGTATTGCGTTGCCTAGGTAACCGCCGTGTGGTGTACCGCCTGCAGGAGGGGGAGGGGCTTCCTGACGGGATGACAGCTGATGCTGACGGTCGTCTGTGGGTGGCGTGCTACAACGGAGGCCGGGTTCTCCACATAGACCCCACTACTGGTGAGTTCTACTGGTTCTACTGGTTCTACTGGTTTTACTGGTGAGTTCTACTGGTTCTACTGGTCCTACTGGTCCTACTGGTGAGTTCTACTGGTTCTACTGGTTCTACTGGTTTTACTGGTGAGTTCTACTGGTTCTACTGGTCCTACTGGTCCTACTGGTGAGTTCTACTGGTTCTACTGGTCCCACTGGTGAGTTCTACTGGTTCTACTGGTTCTACTGGTCCTACTGGTGAGTTCTACTGGTTCTACTGGTTCTACTGGTTTTACTGGTGAGTTCTACTGGTTCTACTGGTTCTACTGGTCCTACTGGTTCTACTGGTGAGTCCTACTGGTTCTACTGGTCCCACTGGTGAGTTCTACTGGTTCTACTGGTTCTACTGGTCCTACTGGTGAGTTCTACTGGTTCTACTGGTTTTACTGGTTCTACTGGTGAGTTCTACTGGTGAGTCCTACTGGTTCTACTGGTCCTACTGGTTCTACTGGTGAGTTCTACTGGTTCTACTGGTTCTGCTGGTTATTAACGTGTGTGTATCAGGTTCTACTGGTTCTACTGGTTCTGCTGGTTATTAACAGTTCTGCTGGTTCTGCTGGTTCCAGGTGTGCGGCTGCAGACCGTCCCCCTCCCGGTGATGAAGACCACCTCGTGCTGCTTCGGAGGTCCAGATTACTCCGACCTCTACGTGACCTCGGCCCGTCTGGGTCTCAGCGAGGAAGAACAGAGACAGCAGCCTTCAGCTGGAGCCACGTTCAGGGTGAGTCCCACCTGACTCACCTGACTCACCTGACTCACCTGTATCACCTGTATCACCTGACTCCCCTGACCCACCTGTATCACCTGACCCACCTGACCCACCTGTATCACCTGACTCACCTGACTCACCTGACCCACCTGACTCACCTGACTCACCTGTATCACCTGACTCACCTGACTCACCTGACTCCCCTGACTCCCCTGACTCACCTGTATCACCTGACCCACCTGTATCACCTGACCCACCTGACCCACCTGTATCACCTGACTCACCTGACCCACCTGACCCACCTGTATCACCTGACCCACCTGACCCACCTGTATCACCTGACCCACCTGACCCACCTGACCCACCTGACTCATCTGTATCACCTGACTCACCTGACTCCCCTGACTCCCCTGACTCACCTGACCCACCTGTATCACCTGACCCACCTGTATTACCTGTCCCACCTGACTCACCTGACCCACCTGAGTCACCTGACCCACCTGACCCACCTGACCCACCTGACTCACCTGACCCACCTGTATCACCTGACTCACCTGACCCACCTGACCCACCTGACCCACCTGTATCACCTGACTCACCTGACTCACCTGACCCACCTGACCCACCTGACTCACCTGACCCACCTGTATCACCTGACCCACCTGACTCACCTCACCCACCTGTATCACCTGACCCACCTGACTCACCTGTATTACCTGACTCACCTTTATCACCTGACCCACCTGACTCACCTGACCCACCTGACTCACCTGACTCACCTCACCCACCTGACCCACCTGTATCACCTGACCCACCTGTATCACCTGACTCACCTGACCCACCTGTATCACCTGACCCACCTGTATCACCTGACCCACCTGACTCACCTGACCCACCTGACCCACCTGATTCACCTGTATCACCTGACCCACCTGTATCACCTGACTCACCTGACTCACCTGACCCACCTGTATCACCTGACTCACCTGTATCACCTGACCCACCTGACTCACCTGACCCACCTGTATCACCTGTATCACCTGACCCACCTGACCCACCTGTATCACCTGACTCACCTGACCCACCTGACCCACCTGACTCACCTGACTCACCTGTATCACCTGACTCACCTGACTCACCTGACTCCCCTGACTCCCCTGACTCACCTGACCCACCTGTATCACCTGACCCACCTGTATTACCTGTCCCACCTGACTCACCTGACCCACCTGACCCACCTGACCCACCTGACCCACCTGACTCACCTGACCCACCTGTATCACCTGACTCACCTGACTCACCTGACCCACCTGACCCACCTGACCCACCTGTATCACCTGACTCACCTGACTCACCTGACCCACCTGACCCACCTGACTCACCTGACCCACCTGTATCACCTGACCCACCTGACTCACCTCACCCACCTGTATCACCTGACCCACCTGACTCACCTGTATTACCTGACTCACCTTTATCACCTGACCCACCTTTATCACCTGACCCACCTGACTCACCTGACCCACCTGACCCACCTGATTCACCTGTATCACCTGACCCACCTGTATCACCTGACTCACCTGACTCACCTGACCCACCTGTATCACCTGACCCACCTGACTCACCTGACCCACCTGAGTCACCTGACCCACCTGTATCACCTGACTCACCTGTATCACCTGTATCACCTGACCCACCTGACTCACCTGACCCACCTGTATCACCTGACCCACCTGACTCACCTGTATCACCTGACCCACCTGACTCACCTGACCCACCTGTATCACCTGACCCACCTGATTCACCTGACCCACCTGACTCACCTGTATCACCTGACCCACCTGACTCATCTGTATCACCTGACCCACCTGACCCACCTGACTCATCTGTATCACCTGACCCACCTGACCCACCTGTATCACCTGACTCACCTGTATCACCTGACCCACCTGACTCACCTGTATCACCTGACCCACCTGACTCACCTGACCCACCTGTATCACCTGACCCACCTGATTCACCTGTATCACCTGACCCACCTGACTCACCTGACCCACCTGTATCACCTGACCCACCTGTATCACCTGACCCACCTGACTCACCTGTCCCTCCTGTATCACCTGACCCACCTGTAGCACCTGACCCGCCTGATTCACCTGTATCACCTGACCCACCTGACTCACCTGACCCACCTGACCCACCTGACTCACCTGACCCACCTGTATCACCTGACCCACCTGACTCACCTGACCCACCTGTATCACCTGACCCACCTGACTCACCTGTATCACCTGACCCACCTGACCCACCTGACTCACCTGACCCACCTGTATCACCTGACCCACCTGACTCACCTGTATCACCTGACTCACCTGACCCACCTGACTCACCTGTGTGTGTGTTTGCAGGTGACTGGTCTCGGGGTCAAAGGTCGTCCTTCCAACTCGTTCTCTGGATGATCGTCAGGACCCGAACAGCCAATCACAGAACAGATTGATTAATGTTAACAGTTAATCTCTCAGCTGCTAGTGATGAATAATTATATAATATATATATATAAAAATACATTATATATATTATATAACCTTATTAATAAATTAATGAGGTTTATTAATAAAGGGTTAATAAGGTTTTAGCTCTTTAATGAACGCTGATTTGCATAATGAAACAAACCTGTATCAGAAAGAAATGATGACAGCCAATCAGAAACAAGGAAACTGTAACCTGCAGCCAATCAAATGATCCATATTCTGACATGTGACTTTGTCTAATTAATGAAAATAAAATAAAACTTGAGCAACATCAGACCCGTGAACTCACTTCGGACAGACGCTGAGGATTATGGGTAATGTAGTTTAATCACCTGACCCACCTGACCCACCTGACCCACCTGACCCACCTGACTCACCTGACCCACCTGTATCACCTGACTCACCTGACTCACCTGACCCACCTGACCCACCTGACCCACCTGTATCACCTGACTCACCTGACTCACCTGACCCACCTGACCCACCTGACTCACCTGACCCACCTGTATCACCTGACCCACCTGACTCACCTCACCCACCTGTATCACCTGACCCACCTGACTCACCTGTATTACCTGACTCACCTTTATCACCTGACCCACCTTTATCACCTGACCCACCTGACTCACCTGACCCACCTGACTCACCTCACCCACCTGACCCACCTGTATCACCTGACCCACCTGACTCACCTGACCCACCTGACCCACCTGATTCACCTGTATCACCTGACCCACCTGTATCACCTGACTCACCTGACTCACCTGACCCACCTGACCCACCTGAGTCACCTGACCCACCTGTATCACCTGACTCACCTGTATCACCTGTATCACCTGTATCACCTGACCCACCTGACTCACCTGACCCACCTGTATCACCTGACCCACCTGACTCACCTGTATCACCTGACCCACCTGACTCACCTGACCCACCTGTATCACCTGACCCACCTGATTCACCTGACCCACCTGACTCACCTGTATCACCTGACCCACCTGACTCATCTGTATCACCTGACCCACCTGACCCACCTGACTCATCTGTATCACCTGACCCACCTGACCCACCTGTATCACCTGACTCACCTGTATCACCTGACTCACCTGTATCACCTGACCCACCTGACTCACCTGACCCACCTGTATCACCTGACCCACCTGATTCACCTGTATCACCTGACCCACCTGACTCACCTGACCCACCTGTATCACCTGACCCACCTGTATCACCTGACCCACCTGACTCACCTGTCCCTCCTGTATCACCTGACCCACCTGTAGCACCTGACCCGCCTGATTCACCTGTATCACCTGACCCACCTGACTCACCTGACCCACCTGACCCACCTGACTCACCTGACCCACCTGTATCACCTGACCCACCTGACTCACCTGACCCACCTGTATCACCTGACCCACCTGACTCACCTGTATCACCTGACCCACCTGACCCACCTGTATCACCTGACCCACCTGACTCACCTGACCCACCTGTATCACCTGACCCACCTTACTCACCTGACCCACCTGTATCAGCTGACCCACCTGACTCACCTGACTCACCTGACCCACCTGTATCACCTGACCCACCTGACTCACCTGTATCACCTGACTCACCTGACCCACCTGACTCACCTGTGTGTGTGTTTGCAGGTGACTGGTCTCGGGGTCAAAGGTCGTCCTTCCAACTCGTTCTCTGGATGATCGTCAGGACCCGAACAGCCAATCACAGAACAGATTGATTAATGTTAACAGTTAATCTCTCAGCTGCTAGTGATGAATAATTATATAATATATATATATATACATTATATATATTATATAACCTTATTAATAAATTAATGAGGTTTATTAATAAATTAATGAGGTTTATTAATAAATTAATGAGGTTTATTAATAAAGGGTTAATAAGGTTTTAGCTCTTTAATGAACGCTGATTTGCATAATGAAACAAACCTGTATCAGAAAGAAATGATGACAGCCAATCAGAAACAAGGAAACTGTAACCTGCAGCCAATCAAATGATCCATATTCTGACATGTGACTTTGTCTAATTAATGAAAATAAAATAAAACTTGAGCAACATCAGACCCGTGAACTCACTTCGGACAGACGCTGAGGATTATGGGTAATGTAGTTTAACAGTGAATACAGACGCTGAGGATTATGGGTAATGTAGTTTAACAGTGAATACAGACGCTGAGGATTATGGGTAATGTAGTTTAACAGTGAATACAGACGCTGAGGATTATGGGTAATGTAGTTTAACAGTGAATACAGAAGTTCACGTTAAATTCAGTTTAGTTTTTTTTAATTGTTTCTTTTTCTGTTAAACATTTAAACATCAGAACGCTATGAAGGGAAACGTAGCTTGTCACAAGCCGTTAGATATTCAGGTGAATGCATTTAAAGAGTCTCCCGGAGAGCACAGAGGGATCAGACTGCTCAGAGATGATCCCCAGCCCAAGGGGGGTCGGCTGGTGAGATTACTGCCACTACGAGACTGGACTAATATCAGGCTCTCAGCTACACAAGCTACACTCCAGGTTGGACCTTTTCCTGATGAATATTATAGACAGACACGAGTGCATTGGAACAGCCGATATATATCCGATCACCGTCACCGTTACTGTCCTCGTCCTCTTATCCGGGGTCGGGTCTCGGGGGGCAGCAGCCTAAGCAGGAAGCCCAGACTTCCCTCTCCCCAGCCACTTCATCCAGCTCTTCCCGGGGGATCCCGAGGCGTTCCCAGGCCAGCCGAGAGACATAGTCTCTCCAGCGTGTCCTGGGTCTCCTACCGGTGGGACGGGCCCTGAACACCTCACCAGGGAGGCGTCCGGGAGGCATCCTGACTAGATGCCCGAGCCTCCTCATCTGGCTCCTCTCAACGTGGAGGAGCAGCGGGTCTACTCCGAGCTCCCTCCGGATAACTGAGCTTCTCACCCTATCTCTAAGGGAGAGCCCAGCCAGCCTACGGAGGAAGCTCATTTCAGCCGCTTGTACCCGCGATCTCGTTCTTTGGGTCACGACCCAAAGCTCATGACCAGAGGTGAGGGTAGGAACCAAGACCGACTGGTAAATCCAGAGCTTTGCCTTTCGGCTCAGCTCTCTCTTCACCACGACGGATCTGTGCAGAGTCCGCATTACTGCAGACTCCGCACCGATCCGCCTGTCGGTCTCACGCTCCATCCTTCCCTCACTGTGAACAAGACCCCGAGGTACTTGAACTCCTCCACTTGGGGCAGGATCTCATCCCCGACCCGGAGAGTGCACTCCACCCTTTTCCGGTTGAGGACCATGGACTCGGATTTGGAGGTGCTGATTCTCATCCCGGCCGCTTCACACTCGGCTGTGAACCGATCCAGTGAGAGTTGGAGGTCACGGTCTGATGAAGCCAACAGGACCACATCATCTGCAAAAAGCAGTGACCCAATCCTGAGGTCACCAAACCGGAACCCCTCCACACCCTGGCTGCTCCTAGAAATCCTGTCCATAAAGATTATGAACAGGATCGGTGACAAAGGGCAGCCCTGGCGGAGTCCAACCCTCACTGGAAACAAGTCCGACTTATTACCGGCGATGCGGACCAAGCTCTGACACCGGTCATACAGGGAACGGATGGCCCGTATCAGGGGGTCCGGTACCCCGTATTCCCGGAGAACCCCCCACAGGACTCCCCGAGGGACACGGTCGAATGCCTTCTCCAAGTCCACAAAACACATGTGGACTGGTTGGGCCCCATGCACCCTCAAGGATCCTGCAGAGGGTGTAGAGCTGGTCCACAGTTCCACGGCCTGGACGAAAACCACACTGCTCCTCCTGAATCCGAGGTTCGACTATCCGACGGACCCTCCTCTCCAGCACCCCCGAATAGACCTTACCAGGGAGGCTGAGGAGTGTGATCCCCCTGTAGTTGGAACACACCCTCCGGTCCCCCTTCTTAAAAAGAGGGACCACCACCCCAGTCTGCCAATCCAGAGGCACTGCCCCCGATGTCCACGCAATGCTGCAGAGTCGTGTCAACCATGACAGCCCCACAACATCCAGGGCCTTGAGGAACTCGGGGCGGATCTCATCCACCCCCGGGGCCCTCCCACCGAGGAGCTTTTTAACCACCTCGGTGACCTCCACCCCAGAGATAGGAGAGCCCACACCCGAGTCCCCCGGCCCTGCTTCCTTACCGGAAGGCGTGTCGGTGGGATTGAGGAGGTCTTCAAAGTATTCCTTCCACCGATCCACAACGTCCTGAGTCGAGGTCAGCAGCGCCCCGTCCCCCCCGTACACAGTGTTGACGATGCACTGCTTCCCCCTCCTGAGACGCCGGATGGTGGTCCAGAATCTCTTCGAAGCCGTCCAGAAGTCGTTCTCCATGGCCTCACCGAACTCCTCCCATGTCCGGGTTTTTGCCTCAGCGACCGCCCTAGCTGCGCTCCGCTTCGCCTGCTGGTACCTGTCTGCTGCCTCCGGAGTCCCACAGGCCAATAAGGTCCTGTAGGACTCCTTCTTCAGCTTGACGGCATCCCTCACCGCCGGTGTCCACCAGCGGGTTCGGGGATTGCCGCCCCGACAGGCACCGACCACCTTGCGGCCACAGTTCCTGTCGGCCGTCTTAACAATGGAGGCACGGAACATGGCATGGGAACAATGTCCCCCGCCTCCCCCGGTACATGGTCGAAGCTCTCCCGGAGGTGTGAGTTGAAACTCTCTGACAGGAGACTCTGCCAGACGTTCCAAGCAGACCCTCACAATACGTTTGGGTCTGCCAGGTCTGACCGGCATCCTCCCCCCCCCACCATCGGAGCCAACTCACCACCAGGTGGTGATCAGTTGACAGCTCCGCCCCTCTCTTCACCCGAGTGTCCAAGACATGCGGCCGCAAGTCCGACGCCACGACTACAAAGTCAATCATCGAACTGCAGCCTTGGGTGTCCTGGTGCCAAGTGCACATATGGACCCCCCCCCCCCCCCCCCCATGCTTGAACGTGGTGTTCGTTATGGACAACCTGTGACGAGCACAGAAGTCCAATAACAGAACACCGCTCGGGTTCAGATCGGGGGGGCCGTTCCTCCCAATCACACCCCTCCAGGTCTCACTGTCTCTGCCAACGTGGGCGTTGAAGTCCCCCAGCAGAACGAGGGAATCCCCAGGGGGAGCACGCTCCAGCCCCCCCTCGAAGGAGTCCAGGAAGGGTGGATACTCTGAGCTGCTGTTTGGACCATAGGCACAAACAGCAGTCAGGATCCGTCCCCCCACCCGAAGGCGGAGGGAGGCTACCCTCTCGTCTACCGGGGTAAACTCCAACATACAGGCACCAAGCCGGGGGGCAATAAGTATTGCCACCCCTGCCCGGCGCCTCTCACCAGTGGCAACTCCAGAGTGGACCAGAGTCCAACCCCTCTCGAGGAGACTGGTTCCAGACTGGTTCCAGACTGGTTCCAGAGCCCTTGCTGTGCGTCGAGGTGAGACCGACTATATCTAGCCAGAACTTCTCAACCTCGTGCACCAGCTCAGGCTCCTTCCCCACCAGAGAGGTGACGCTCCACGTCCCTAGAGCTAGCTTCTGCTGCCGAGGGTCGGACCGCCAAGGTCCCCGCCTTCGGCTGCCGCCCAGCTCACACTGCACCCGACCCCTTTGGCCCCCCACTGGTGGTGGGTCTCTGGGAGCGGGGTCCCATGTTCCCTTTACGGGCTGTGCCCGGCCGGGCCCAATGGGTGAAGGCCCGGCCACCAAGCGCTCGCCTCCGAGCCCCACCCCCAGGCCTAGCTCCAGGGGGGGGCGCCGGTGACCCGCGTCCGGGCAAGGGACACGAAATACCAATTATGTTGCTCATCATTGGGGTTTTCTGGGGTTTTAACGTGAAACTCAGTTTAGTGAAACTCAGTTTAGTTAAAGTGAAACTCAGTTTAGTTAAAGTGAAACTCAGTTTAGTTAAACTCAGTTTATTTAAACTCAGTTGAGTTAACGTGAAACTCAGTTTAGTTAAACTCAGTTTAGTTAAACTCAGTTTAGTTAAACTCAGTTTAGTTAACGTGAAACTCAGTTTAGTTAAACTCAGTTTAGTTAAAGTGAAACTCAGTTTAGTTAAACTCAGTTGAGTTAACGTTAAACTCAGTTGAGTTAACGTTAAACTCGGTTTAGTTAACGTTAAACTCAGTTGAGTTAACGTTAAACTCGGTTTAGTTAACGTTAAACTCGGTTTAGTTAACGTTAAACTCAGTTTAGTTAACGTTAAACTCGGTGTAGTTAACGTTAAACTCAGTTGAGTTAAGGTTAAACTCGGTTTAGTTAACGTTAAACTCGGTTTAGTTAACGTTAAACTCAGTTGAGTTAACGTTAAACTCGGTGTAGTTAACGTTAAACTCGGTTTAGTTAACGTTAAACTCGGGTTAGGGTTAGTTGTGTTGAGTTGTGTGTTTAAATGAAAGTCAGACAGCAGCATCATGTCGACATGGAGGTGTTTAATTTACACCATCAATGCAGAATCACCAACATCCAACAAACACTGAACAGAACGACGCTACAGAGCTTTCTAGAAAACATATATACACATAGAAAACTTTGTGCTGTTTCATTTTTTGTCTTCACTTTGATTCAGTTGTTGAAATCATGTTGAAGGTGTGAAATGAAGGGAAAAGGGAAAAGGTGGTCTGTGCAGGTCTCACCAGCAGACTGAGTCCAACACAGTTTCATTACGTTGAATTCAGTTTAAACATGATCATGTGACATCATCCAGGTAAACTCACTTTAGGTGTTTCAGTTCTCACCTGAGTCCTCAGCTTCAGGTAAGACATTTATACTAAATGAATTCATCGCTGTGCTCTCACATGTCCTCGTGTGTCTGGATGATCTCTGCTGCTGGTTGTGCTCGTCTGTTAGCTAGCAGCAGCTAGCAGCTAACAGCAGCTAGCAGCAGCTAACAGACTGGGATTCATTGATAGCAGACAAACAGGTTGTCTGAATGCTAATGCTTGTAGCTAACACTGTTTCTGGTAATGGGAATAAATACAGTAGAAAACAACAGAACACACCGTAGTGAAAGGACGAGAACCCTGTACAAGATCCAGTTAAATAGCCAGAACAACCACAGACCTGCTGACCCCGACAGAACCAGGACTGAGTCTGGCTTTCAAAGACACTTTTGGACCTGCTGACCTCTGACACAGGAAGCGTTTCACCGCTTGAGTGATTAGTCCCAGATTAAAGTGACTCTTTGACCCCCAACAGGTTTCAACATCATGTAGATTATCAGCATGATGCTGTAACTGTTATTAGTAGTCATCTTGTCTCTCTCAGCCCGGCTAGGGTTAACCCTAACCCTAACCCTAACCCTGGACCTGTACCTGTACCTCTGCTCAGGTACCTGCTGATCTGGTTCTGACTCGACTGTTTGATTCAGCAGCTGTTTGACAGCTGTTCACTTTTATCAGTTAAGAAACAAAAACACTTTATTCTCCTGCATCTGGACGGAGGTCAGAGGTCAGAGGTCAGGGGTCTGTGACAAACTGTCAAATAAAATAACATACAGTAACATGTCATTGGTTCACATCGAGTGGTAAGAAATGTTCAAAGTGCTGATTGGTCCCATCGATTAGACGTTGGCGTGACCAGCTGAAGAGCTTCTTCAAACCTGCTCGTCACGTCTCTGATGTCACATCTCTCTGTGATGTCATCTGTCTCTCTGTGATGTCATCTGTCTCTCTGTGATGTCATCTGTCTCTCTGTGATGTCATCTGTCTCAGTAGTGCTCCTCAGAGTGGGCGGGGTCACAGAAAAAACGAGAGCTGCGTTTGGCTGATCGAGCCGTGAAGGGGACGGTCTTCAGAGCTGCAGGTAAGAAAATAACATGGTTACCTGTGAAGATGA
>JAJDFG010000150.1:897500-900000 GCA_021039105.1 Scomber colias
ATGCACTGGGCTCCTCTCACCTCCTCCCTCTCTCTCTCTATCCATCCATCTATCCTCTCTCCTCCTCCCTCTCTCTCTCTATCCATCCATCTATCCTCTCTCCTCCTCCCTCTCTCTCTCTATCCATCCATCTATCCTCTCTCCTCCTCCCTCTCTCTCTCTATCATCCATCTATCCTCTCTCCTCCTCCCTCTCTCTCTCTATCCATCCATCTATCCTCTCTCCTCCTCCCTCTCTCTCTCTATCCATCCATCTATCCTCTCTCCTCCTCTCCCTCTCTCTCTATCCATCCATCTATCCTCTCTCCTCCTCCCTCTCTCTCTCTATCCATCCATCTATCCTCTCTCCTCCTCCCCTCTCTCTCTCTATCCATCCATCTATATCTCTCCTCCTCCCTCTCTCTCTCTATCCATCCATCTATCCTCTCTCCTCCTCTCTCTCTCTCTATCCATCCATCTATCCTCTCTCCTCCTCCCTCTCTCTCTCTATCCATCCATCTATCCTCTCTCCTCCTCCCTCTCTCTCTCTATCCATCCATCTATCCTCTCTCCTCCTCCCTCTCTCTCTATCCATCCATCTATATCTCTCCTCCTCCCTCTCTCTCTCTCTCTATCCATCCATCTATCCTCTCTCCTCCTCCCTCTCTCTCTCTATCCATCCATCTATCCTCTCTCCTCCTCCCTCTCTCTCTCTATCCATCCATCTATCCTCTCTCCTCCTCCCTCTCTCTCTCTATCCATCCATCTATCCTCTCTCCTCCTCCCTCTCTCTCTCTATCCATCCATCTATCCTCTCTCCTCCTCCCTCTCTCTCTCTATCCATCCATCTATCCTCTCTCCTCCTCCCTCTCTCTCTCTCTATCCATCCATCTATCCTCTCTCCTCCTCCCTCTCTCTCTCTATCATCCATCTATCCTCTCTCCTCCTCCCTCTCTCTCTCTATCCATCCATCTATCCTCTCTCCTCCTCCCTCTCTCTCTCTATCCATCCATCTATCCTCTCTCCTCCTCCCTCTCTCTCTCTATCCATCCATCTATATCTCTCCTCCTCCCTCTCTCTCTCTATCCATCCATCTATCCTCTCTCCTCCTCTCTCTCTCTCTATCCATCCATCTATCCTCTCTCCTCCTCCCTCTCTCTCTCTATCCATCCATCTATCCTCTCTCCTCCTCCCTCTCTCTCTATCCATCCATCTATATCTCTCCTCCTCCCTCTCTCTCTCTCTCTATCCATCCATCTATCCTCTCTCCTCCTCCCTCTCTCTCTCTATCCATCCATCTATCCTCTCTCCTCCTCCCTCTCTCTCTCTATCCATCCATCTATCCTCTCTCCTCCTCCCTCTCTCTCTCTATCCATCCATCTATCCTCTCTCCTCCTCCCTCTCTCTCTCTCTATCCATCCATCTATCCTCTCTCCTCCTCCCTCTCTCTCTCTATCATCCATCTATCCTCTCTCCTCCTCCCTCTCTCTCTCTATCCATCCATCTATCCTCTCTCCTCCTCCCTCTCTCTCTCTATCCATCCATCTATCCTCTCTCCTCCTCCCTCTCTCTCTCTATCCATCCATCTATCCTCTCTCCTCCTCCCTCTCTCTCTCTATCCATCCATCTAAACTTCTTCCCCAGAGTTGTCTGTGCTTTCTGGTCTCACAGGTAATCTGGGCCTGGAGACGTCCGGATGACAGATTCCAGTCCCAGACCTTCAATGTGCTTCTCTCTCCTCTCCTTCCTCTCTCTCCTCTCCTTCCTCTCCTTCCTCTCTCTCCTCTCCTTCCTCTCCTTCCTCTCTCTCCTCTCCTTCCTCTCTCTCCTCTCCTTCCTCTCTCTCCTTCCTCTCTCTCTCCTCTCCTTCCTCTCTCTCCTCTCCTTCCTCTCTCTCCTTCCTCTCCTTCCTCTCTCTCTCTCTCTCCTATCCTTCCTCTCTCTCCTCTCCTTCCTCTCTCTCTCCTCTCCTTCCTCTCCTTCCTCTCTCTCTCCTCTCCTTCCTCTCTCTCTCCTCTCCTTCCTCTCTCTCCTCTCCTTCCTCTCTCTCCTCTCCTTCCTCTCTCTCCTCTCCTTCCTCTCTCTTCTCCTTCCTCTCCTTCCTCTCCTTCCTCTCTCTCCTCTCCTTCCTCTCTCTCCTCTCCTTCCTCTCTCTTCTCCTTCCTCTCCTTCCTCTCCTTCCTCTCTCTCCTCTCCTTCCTCTCTCTCCTCTCCTTCCTCTCTCTTCTCCTTCCTCTCCTTCCTCTCCTTCCTCTCTCTCCTCTCCTTCCTCTCTCTCCTCTCCTTCCTCTCTCTCCTCTCCTTCCTCTCTCTCCTCTCCTTCCTCTCCTTCCTCTCCTTCCTCTCTCTCCTCTCCTTCCTCTCTCTCCTCTCCTTCCTCTCCTTCCTCTCTCTCCTCTCCTTCCTCTCCTTCCTCTCTCTCCTCTCCTTCCTCTCCTTCCTCTCTCTCTCCTCTCCTTCCTCTCTCTTCTCCTTCCTCTCCTTCCTCTCCTTCCTCTCTCTCCTCTCCTTCCTCTCTCCTT
>JAJDFG010000150.1:902500-916580 GCA_021039105.1 Scomber colias
ATATGTATGTATGTGTGTATAATAATAATAATAACGTACAGAATAACTTGAGTGGACCCTCTGTGAGCAGAATGAGAGAAAAACACATTTGGTTAATGACATCAAACGATACACAGGTTTTACATAATCAAGATAAACTGTAAAGGAAAGATGTACTATGTACTGGACCATAGTCCTCTGATCATATGTTTCTATAATCGGAGCCAGAGAGAACATGTTGAACAGAACAGGAAGTCCATGTCAGTTGTGTCTGCTGACCTACAGACACGAAGTAGTTCAGACCACTTTCATGCTGTGGTGTTCACGGCCTCTTCTGTAACATCGTTCATTACCGTTCATTAACCTTAACCCTAAGTTCAGGTTACTCCGTCTTGTTTCAGTGGACACATTGAATTATTATTATTATTTTTAATGTAGTATCAAACTGCATGTTAGTGATACTACAGAGGTTATACACTGTTTACTGCTTACTATCACCTCTTAATATTGTTGGATTGTTCATGAACGCACCAACATGGAGAATTGTCCCAACATTTATGATTTTAAAAGAAATGATAATCATTATAAGAACTGATCACCAGAAAATAGGCAGAAATGTAAAATGCAAATGTTAAAATTAACTTTATATATTTCACAAACTGGAAATTACAGTTTTACAAGCATCACCTGAACACATCACCGAAAATGTCTCACCTGCCAATCCGGAGTTAAAGATGACGGTGGGGGATCCCCCTGACCCCGGCAGAGGGGGAGCAACAGGGGGAGGAGGGGGGGGCATGGGGACAGAGGAAGAGAGCTCACTGGTCCGACAAGGTGGAGGCGGTGGAGGGGGGGGGGGGGAGGAGGAGCAGGGGGGGGAGGGGCAGGGTACGGCCCATTGGGCACTTTAAAGAAGGAGAAGAAAAAGCTGTTACTGTTTCCTGTCAGACACAAAGTTATACTTCATAAAGTTATTATATTTATTATATTTTACTAACGTTATATGTATTGTCCTTTATCTTACTCATAATTATTATACTTTATTATATTCATACTTATTATACTTGAGGTATAGTTGGTGATGATATTTATGCTTGGCTGATGATACCAAACACAAACTAACAGTACACACTCATTTTCTGCTCTCTTTGCAGTTATTGATCAAACCTTATTCATATTTTATGCATCAGTATAATCAGCCTTCTGATTGGTTGAGCTCACACTCACTGGTTCCCAGCATTGGAGGTGGAGGAGGAGGAGGAGGCGGGACTGGCATATCTGGAGCTCCACCCATCCCTGGTCCCATGCTGTGATAGGCTACGGTCTCAGGACTGCAGGGTGGAATCATCAGGTAGTCAATAGAAATCATTTCAACCAATGTTTTCTCTTATTTTGGGTAATGTATGTGTCTCTGGGATCATAAATGTTCAACGTTACTTAACTTACTTAAAGATGTATATTTAATATTTAATGTGAAGTTCAGAAACATCCTTCAGGCACACTGCTAACAAACTACAACATCTATGGATCACCCCTGCAGGAGTGTTTCCATCTGACATGATGTTCAATTAATGATCCATAACTCAGAAATATCATCAATGCATGTTTTTAGCAGAGAACCCTAACCCCACCGACCGTGAAGGTCTAACCTCTGATCCAAACCACACCGACTGAAGCTGAACCAATGTCCTACCTGGGGGAGAGGTTGGGGCAGGGAGGAGGAGAGGGGGAGGCAGAGTCGGCCACGCCCCCGTCACCCTCTCCTCTCTGGGGTTGAGGAGCTCCAGGGCCCCCTGCCTGCTGGGCCTCCTGGGCCTGACGCTCTAGACGACTCTGACGCCGGATGGTCTGATCCTTCTCCCGAACCATCCGCCGCAGAGTGTGCACCTGTGTGTTGGCGCTGGTGTACACCTCCTGCAAAGGTGACAGCTGTTTGTTAGTGTTACTACGGAAGCAGCATCATTCAAAAATAGATTTCATGTTATTTTGTGAAACTGAAGGTGGATGTTCATCTGTTATAAATCACTTGGATCTGGTTTCCATAGAAACAGCACTGACCCGCATGTTGTCCAGCTCCTTGTTGGTCTGCATCAGCTGTTTCTCCAGTTCAACGATCTTCAGCATCGCTTCATTCTCTACATCCAGCAGACGCTCTGACATCTGAAGACAAAGACAGGTTAGTATCATACCTGTCTGTCTGGCTGCCTGTCTCTCTCTCCACCTGTCAGTCTTACCGTGGTCAGGTTCTCCTCCAGCTCCTCCACTCTCTCCAGAGCAGCAGTTTTTGTCTCGGCGTCCTCCAGCAGCGTCCCCACGTCGAACACGTTGTCCAGGTATGCTTGAATCTGCACCTGCAGTCTGTCGCTCTCTGTGTGCTTCAACCTCTGGGGTGAGACAGGTGTGGTAGGTGTTGTATTAATAAAGTTCAGGAAGTTTGAATGTGGTGAAGCTAATGTGATGACGTCAGAGGTCAGATGACTGGCAGGTGAGTGTTACCTCCAGGTGTTCGTCCAGGTTCAGTTTGGTGAAGTCGTACTGTAGATGGACTCTGAAGTTCATATCTTCCACTGAGTGAACCACGATGTTGATAAACTGCATGCAGGCCACCTGATTTCCATGGCAACAGACAAGAAATAGTAATTAAGTGACCTTCTGAGGTTTCCATGTCAACTCATTCACTGTTGACATCTAGGTGATTTATGTTCATATTAATGAGGTTCAGATTGTTTAAAGGTAAAAGGTCATATTATTATTATCATTATTTCATGTTTTATAATAAGTGACACATTATTGTTTTCTACGGAAGTGAGTTTGTGGTTTGAAATGATGTTAAAAACAGTTCTGATAAATTCTCATACCAAGAAGTCGATGTTGTCGTCTTCATTCTTGAAATGTTCCATCAACTTCTCAAATCGCATCGACTCTGAACACACCTGCAAGAGATCAACCAGTTATCGATCAGTCATCTATTAAAGCAATAATCAATTCTACCTGCCAATACGAGACAGGTGGAGTTAATACACAGTACAGGTGTGAGGTCAGACAGGTGGAGTTAATACACAGTACAGGTGTGAGGTCAGACAGGTGGAGTTAATACACAGTACAGGTGTGAGGTCAGACAGGTGGAGTTAATACACAGTACAGGTGTGAGGTCAGACAGGTGGAGTTAATACACAGTACAGGTGTGAGGTCAGACAGGTGGAGTTAATACACAGTACAGGTGTGAGGTCAGACAGGTGGAGTTAATACACAGTACAGGTGTGAGGTCAGACAGGTGGAGTTAATACACAGTACAGGTGTGAGGTCAGACAGGTGGAGTTTTTACCGTCTTAAAATTGTCAAAGGCAGACAGGATGATCTCGTGTCCTCCTCTAACCAAACACACTGCTGCCAGCAACTCCAACACTAGAGCCTTCGTCCTAAGGACAAGAGACACAGACAGTAAGAGAGACAGGTAGACAGAACAGTAGAGAGACAGGTAGACAGAACAATAGAGAGACAGGTAGACAGAACAATAGAGAGACAGGTACAGAACAATAGAGAGACAGGTACACAGAACAGTCGAGAGACAGGTAGACAGAACAATAGAGAGACAGGTAGACAGAACAGTAGAGAGACAGGTAGACAGAACAGTAGAGAGACAGGTAGACAGAACAATAGAGAGACAGGTAGACAGAACAATAGAGAGACAGGTACAGAACAATAGAGAGACAGGTAGACAGAACAATAGAGAGACAGGTACAGAACAGTAGAGAGACAGGTACAGAACAATAGAGAGACAGGTAGACAGAACAATAGAGAGACAGGTACAGAACAATAGAGAGACAGGTAGACAGAACAGTAGAGAGACAGGTACAGAACAATAGAGAGACAGGTAGACAGAACAATAGAGAGACAGGTACAGAACAGTAGAGAGACAGGTAGACAGAACAATAGAGAGACAGGTAGACAGAACAATAGAGAGACAGGTACAGAACAGTAGAGAGACAGGTAGACAGAACAATAGAGAGACAGGTACAGAACAATAGAGAGACAGGTACAGAACAATAGAGAGACAGGTAGACAGAACAATAGAGAGACAGGTACAGAACAGTAGAGAGACAGGTAGACAGAACAATAGAGAGACAGGTAGACAGAACAATAGAGAGACAGGTACAGAACAGTAGAGAGACAGGTAGACAGAACAATAGAGAGACAGGTACAGAACAGTAGAGAGACAGGTAGACAGAACAGTAGAGAGACAGGTAGACAGAACAGTAGAGAGACAGGTAGAGAACAATAGAGAGACAGGTAGACAGAACAGTAGAGAGACAGGTAGACAGAACAGTAAGAGAGACAGGTACAGAACAGTAGAGAGACAGGTAGACAGAACAGTAGAGAGACAGGTACAGAACAGTAGAGAGACAGGTAGACAGAACAATAGAGAGACAGGTACAGAACAATAGAGAGACAGGTAGACAGAACAGTAGAGAGACAGGTACAGAACAATAGAGAGACAGGTACAGAACAGTAGAGAGACAGGTACAGAACAATAGAGAGACAGGTACAGAACAATAGAGAGACAGGTACAGAACAATAGAGAGACAGGTACAGAACAGTAGAGAGACAGGTAGACAGAACAGTAAGAGAGACAGGTAGACAGAACAGTAGAGAGACAGGTAGACAGAACAGTAAAGAGACAGGTAGAGAACAATAGAGAGACAGGTACAGAACAGTAGAGAGACAGGTACAGAACAGTAGAGAGACAGGTAGACAGAACAGTAGAGAGACAGGTAGACAGAACAATAGAGAGACAGGTACAGAACAGTAGAGAGACAGGTAGACAGAACAGTAGAGAGACAGGTACAGAACAGTAGAGAGACAGGTACAGAACAATAGAGAGACAGGTAGACAGAACAATAGAGAGACAGGTACAGAACAATAGAGAGACAGGTAGACAGAACAGTAGAGAGACAGGTAGACAGAACAATAGAGAGACAGGTACAGAACAGTAGAGAGACAGGTAGACAGAACAGTAGAGAGACAGGTACAGAACAGTAGAGAGACAGGTACAGAACAATAGAGAGACAGGTAGACAGAACAATAGAGAGACAGGTACAGAACAATAGAGAGACAGGTAGACAGAACAGTAGAGAGACAGGTAGACAGAACAATAGAGAGACAGGTACAGAACAGTAGAGAGACAGGTAGACAGAACAGTAGAGAGACAGGTACAGAACAGTAGAGAGACAGGTACAGAACAATAGAGAGACAGGTAGACAGAACAATAGAGAGACAGGTACAGAACAATAGAGAGACAGGTAGACAGAACAATAGAGAGACAGGTAGACAGAACAGTAGAGAGACAGGTACAGAACAGTAGAGAGACAGGTACAGAACAGTAGAGAGACAGGTACAGAACAGTAGAGAGACAGGTACAGAACAATAGAGAGACAGGTACAGAACAGTAGAGAGACAGGTACAGAACAATAGAGAGACAGGTACAGAACAATAGAGAGACAGGTACAGAACAGTAGAGAGACAGGTAGACAGAACAATAGAGAGACAGGTACAGAACAGTAGAGAGACAGGTAGACAGAACAGTAGAGAGACAGGTAGACAGAACAGTAGAGAGACAGGTAGAGAACAATAGAGAGACAGGTAGACAGAACAGTAGAGAGACAGGTAGACAGAACAGTAAGAGAGACAGGTACAGAACAGTAGAGAGACAGGTAGACAGAACAGTAGAGAGACAGGTACAGAACAGTAGAGAGACAGGTAGACAGAACAATAGAGAGACAGGTACAGAACAATAGAGAGACAGGTAGACAGAACAGTAGAGAGACAGGTACAGAACAATAGAGAGACAGGTACAGAACAGTAGAGAGACAGGTACAGAACAATAGAGAGACAGGTACAGAACAATAGAGAGACAGGTACAGAACAATAGAGAGACAGGTACAGAACAGTAGAGAGACAGGTAGACAGAACAGTAAGAGAGACAGGTAGACAGAACAGTAGAGAGACAGGTAGACAGAACAGTAAAGAGACAGGTAGAGAACAATAGAGAGACAGGTACAGAACAGTAGAGAGACAGGTACAGAACAGTAGAGAGACAGGTAGACAGAACAGTAGAGAGACAGGTAGACAGAACAATAGAGAGACAGGTACAGAACAGTAGAGAGACAGGTAGACAGAACAGTAGAGAGACAGGTACAGAACAGTAGAGAGACAGGTACAGAACAATAGAGAGACAGGTAGACAGAACAATAGAGAGACAGGTACAGAACAATAGAGAGACAGGTAGACAGAACAGTAGAGAGACAGGTAGACAGAACAATAGAGAGACAGGTACAGAACAGTAGAGAGACAGGTAGACAGAACAGTAGAGAGACAGGTACAGAACAGTAGAGAGACAGGTACAGAACAATAGAGAGACAGGTAGACAGAACAATAGAGAGACAGGTACAGAACAATAGAGAGACAGGTAGACAGAACAATAGAGAGACAGGTAGACAGAACAGTAGAGAGACAGGTACAGAACAGTAGAGAGACAGGTACAGAACAGTAGAGAGACAGGTAGACAGAACAGTAGAGAGACAGGTAGACAGAACAATAGAGAGACAGGTAGACAGAACAGTAGAGAGACAGGTACAGAACAGTAGAGGAGACAGGTAGACAGAACAATAGAGAGACAGGTAGACAGAACAGTAGAGAGACAGGTACAGAACAGTAGAGAGACAGGTACAGAACAGTAGAGAGACAGGTACAGAACAGTAGAGAGACAGGTACAGAACAATAGAGAGACAGGTACAGAACAGTAGAGAGACAGGTACAGAACAATAGAGAGACAGGTACAGAACAATAGAGAGACAGGTACAGAACAATAGAGAGACAGGTACAGAACAATAGAGAGACAGGTACAGAACAGTAGAGAGACAGGTAGACAGAACAGTAAGAGAGACAGGTAGACAGAACAGTAGAGAGACAGGTAGACAGAACAGTAAAGAGACAGGTAGAGAACAATAGAGAGACAGGTACAGAACAGTAGAGAGACAGGTACAGAACAGTAGAGAGACAGGTAGACAGAACAGTAGAGAGACAGGTAGACAGAACAATAGAGAGACAGGTACAGAACAGTAGAGAGACAGGTAGACAGAACAGTAGAGAGACAGGTACAGAACAGTAGAGAGACAGGTACAGAACAATAGAGAGACAGGTAGACAGAACAATAGAGAGACAGGTACAGAACAATAGAGAGACAGGTAGACAGAACAGTAGAGAGACAGGTAGACAGAACAATAGAGAGACAGGTACAGAACAGTAGAGAGACAGGTAGACAGAACAATAGAGAGACAGGTAGACAGAACAATAGAGAGACAGGTACAGAACAGTAGAGAGACAGGTACAGAACAATAGAGAGACAGGTAGACAGAACAATAGAGAGACAGGTACAGAACAATAGAGAGACAGGTAGACAGAACAATAGAGAGACAGGTAGACAGAACAGTAGAGAGACAGGTACAGAACAGTAGAGAGACAGGTAGACAGAACAGTAGAGAGACAGGTAGACAGAACAATAGAGAGACAGGTAGACAGAACAATAGAGAGACAGGTACAGAACAGTAGAGAGACAGGTAGACAGAACAATAGAGAGACAGGTAGACAGAACAGTAGAGAGACAGGTACAGAACAGTAGAGAGACAGGTACAGAACAGTAGAGAGACAGGTACAGAACAGTAGAGAGACAGGTACAGAACAATAGAGAGACAGGTACAGAACAGTAGAGAGACAGGTACAGAACAATAGAGAGACAGGTAGACAGAACAGTAGAGAGACAGGTACAGAACAATAGAGAGACAGGTAGACAGAACAGTAGAGAGACAGGTAGACAGAACAGTAAAGAGACAGGTAGACAGAACAGTAGAGAGGACAGGTACAGAACAGTAGAGAGACAGGTACAGAACAATAGAGAGACAGGTAGACAGAACAGTAGAGAGACAGGTAGACAGAACAGTAGAGAGACAGGTAGACAGAACAATAGAGAGACAGTAGTAGTGTGTAGTTTATATAACGTATTACTCACCAGGGTTAGTGTGAGGGTGTGTAGTGTGTAGTGTGTAGTGTGAGCGTGTGTAGTGTGAGGTTGTGTAGTGTGTAGTGTGAGGTTGTGTAGTGTGTAGTGTGAGGTTGTGTAGTGTGTAGTGTGAGGTTGTGTAGTGTGAGGTTGTGTAGTGTGTAGTGTGAGGTTGTGTAGTGTGAGGTTGTGTAGTGTGAGGTTGTGTAGTGTGTAGTGTGAGGTTGTGTAGTGTGAGCTTGTGTAGTGTGTAGTGTGAGCTTGTGTACTGTGTAGTGTGAGGTTGTGTAGTGTGTAGTGTGAGGTTGTGTAGTGTGTAGTGTAGTGTGTAGTGTGCAGTGTGAGGTTGTGTAGTGTGTAGTGTGAGGGTGTGTAGTGTACTGTGTAGTGTGCAGTGTGAGGTTGTGTAGTGTGAGGTTGTGTAGCATGTAGTGTGAGGTTGTGTAGTGTGAGGTTGTGTAGTGTGTAGTGTGAGGTTGTGTAGTGTACTGTGTAGTGTGCAGTGTGAGGTTGTGTAGTGTGTAGTGTGAGGTTGTGTAGTGTGTAGTGTGAGGTTGTGTAGTGTACTGTGTAGTGTGTAGTGTGAGGTTGTGTAGTGTGTAGTGTGAGGTTGTGTAGTGTACTGTGTAGTGTGTAGTGTGAGGTTGTGTAGTGTGTAGTGTGAGGTTGTGTAGTGTACTGTGTAGTGTGCAGTGTGAGGTTGTGTAGTGTGCAGTGTGAGGTTGTGTAGTGTGTAGTGTGAGGTTGTGTAGTGTGTAGTGTGAGGTGTGTAGTACTCACCGGGGGTTCCTGTTGTTGAGACTCAGGGCGATTTCATTGACAGCGTGAGGATGAGACATGACCATGTTGAACCCGTACTGAAGAAGAGAACCGAGAGGAAGGGTTAGTCAGGGTTAGTCAGGGTTAGTCTGGGTTAGTCAGGGTTAGTCAGCGTTAGTCAGGGTTAGTCAGGGTTAGTCAGGGTTCGTCAGGGTTCGTCAGGGTTAGTTAGGGTTAGTTAGGGTTAGTCTGGGTTAGTCAGGGTTAGTCAGCGTTAGTCAGGGTTAGTCAGGGTTAGTCAGGGTTAGTCAGGGTTAGCTAGGGTTAGTCAGGGTTAGTCAGGGTTAGTTAGGGTTAGTCAGGGTTAGTTAGGGTTAGTCAGGGTTAGTCAGGGTTAGTTAGGGTTAGTCAGCGTTAGTCAGGGTTAGTCAGGGTTAGTTAGGGTTAGTCAGCGTTAGTCAGGGTTAGTCAGGGTTAGTCAGGGTTAGTTAGGGTTAGTCAGCGTTAGTCAGGGTTAGTTAGGGTTAGTCAGGGGTTAGTCAGGGTTAGTCAGGGTTAGTTAGGGTTAGTCAGGGTTCGTTAGGGGTTCGTTAGGGTTAGTAAGGGTTCGTCAGGGTTAGTCAGCGTTAGTCAGGGTTAGTCAGGGTTAGTCAGCGTTAGTCAGGGTTCGTTAGGGTTAGTCAGGGTTAGTCAGGGTTCGTCAGGGTTAGTTAGGGTTAGTTAGGGTTAGTTAGGGTTAGTCTGGGTTAGTCAGCGTTAGTCAGGGTTAGTCAGCGTTAGTCAGGGTTCGTTAGGGTTAGTCAGGGTTAGTCAGGGTTCGTCAGGGTTCGTCAGGGTTAGTTAGGGTTAGTTAGGGTTAGTCTGGGTTAGTCAGCGTTAGTCAGGGTTTAGTCAGCGTTAGTCAGGGTTAGTCAGCGTTAGTCAGGGTTAGTCAGGGTTAGTCAGGGTTAGTCAGGGTTAGTTAGGGTTAGTCAGGGTTAGTCAGGGTTAGTCAGCGTTAGTTAGAGTTAGTCAGGGTTAGTCAGGGTTAGTTAGGGTTAGTCAGCGTTAGTCAGGGTTAGTTAGGGTTAGTCAGGGTTAGTCAGGGGTTAGTCAGCGTTAGTTAGGGTTAGTAAGGGTTAGTCAGGGTTAGTCAGGGTTAGTTAGGGTTAGTCAGCATTAGTCAGGGTTAGTCAGGGTTAGGGTTTACACGTTAAAATAAGATCTGATGTTAAAGTCTGACCTGGTAGTTCATGATGGCTCGGAGACACATGACGCAGACGTGGACGTCGTCTTTTTTACAGACGAGTCGTGAATTCTTCAGAGTGCGGCGACTCGGCAGCGTGTTGGAGCGAGTCACCAGCGTCGAGCTACAGAGACACGGGTTGGGGGGGGGGGGTTAGGGTTAGGGTTAGGCTTACCCCTAACCCTAACCCTTTCCTTTCTTACCTGATGGAGTGTCGTGCTGCTCTGGGTGCAGAGGAGGATGGGGAAGGAAGGCTGCAGTCACCATGGAGATCCTCTATGGACCGACTCCAGGGAGAGTCGATGGACGACACGTCTCCTCCAGCCTCCAGCTGCTCGCCATCAAACCTGCACACAGATATACATGTGTTTGATACAATCATTAGACTCAGCCACAAACACTACAATGGGAAAGTCAAAGGAGCTCAGCACGGATCTGAAAAAGCGAATCATTGAGTTGAACAAGTCAGGATAGTCACGTGCTGCCATTTCAAAGCAGCTACAGATCCCAAGAGCAACAAGTATAAAGTGCATGGCACAGTTGTGTCACTGCCACGATCAGGAAGAAAACGCAAGCTATCACCTGCTTCTGAGAGAAAATTGGTCAGGATGGTCAAGAGTCAACCGAGAACCACCAAAAAAGCAGGTCTGCAATGCATCAGAAGCTGCTGGAACACAGATGTCCACAGTCAAGCGTGTTTTACATCTCCATGGACTCAGAGGAAGCCCTCGCTCCAGAAGAGGCACCTTAAGGCTCAACTGAAGTTTGCTGCTTATCACATGGACAAAGATAAAACCTTCTGGAGGAAAGTTCTGTGGTCAGATGAAACAAAAATTGAGCTGTTTGGCCACAAAACCCAGCATTTATTTGGAGGAGAAAAGGTGAGGCCTTTAACCCCAAGAACACCAAGAACACCAGGGCCGACCGTTCCAGCATGGTGGTGGTACTGTTATGCTCTGGGCCTGTTTTGCTGCCAATGGAACTGGTGCTTTATAGAGAGTAAATGGGATAATGAAGAAGGAGGATTACCTCCAAATTCTTCAAGATAACCTAAAATCATCAGCCCGAAGGTTGGGGTCTTGGGCGCAGTTGGGTGTTCCAACAGTACAATGACCCCAAACACACATCAGCGGTGATGGAATGGCTCAATCAGGCTAAGGTTTTAAGTCCTGACTTAAATCCCCAACATCCCTAACCCATCGAGAACATGCTGAAGAAACAAGTCCACGTCAGAAAGCCAAAAAATGTTCTTTACAAGTGTAGATATACATGTGTAGTGTGTAGTGTGTAGTGTGTAGTGTGTAGATGTGTAGTGTGAGGTTGTGTAGTGTGTAGATGGGTTAGGTGTAGTGTGTAGTGTGAGGTTGTGTAGTGTGTAGTGTGTAGATGTGTAGTGTGTAGTGTGAGGTTGTGTAGTGTGTAGATGTGTAGATGTGTAGTGTGTAGATGTGTAGTGTGTAGTGTGTAGATGTGTAGTGTGTAGTGTGTAGTGTGTAGTGTGTAGTGTGAGGTTGTGTAGTGTGTAGATGTGTAGATGTGTAGTGTGTAGATGTGTAGTGTGTAGTGTGTAGATGTGTAGTGTGTAGTGTGTAGTGTGTAGATGTGTAGTGTGTAGTGTGTGTAGATGTGTAGTGTGTAGTGTAGTGTGTAGATGTGTAGTGTGTAGTGTGTAGTGTGTAGATGTGTAGTGTGTAGATGTGTAGTGTGTAGTGTGTAGGTTGTGTAGTGTGTAGATGGGTTAGGTAGTGTGTAGTGTTGAGGTTGTGTAGTGTGTAGTGTGTAGATGTGTAGTGTGTAGTGTGTAGATGGGTTAGGTGTAGTGTGTAGTGTGAGGTTGTGTAGTGTGTAGTGTGTAGATGTGTAGTGTGAGGTTGTGTAGTGTGTAGATGGGTTAGGTGTAGTGTGTAGTGTGAGGTTGTGTAGTGTGTAGTGTGTAGATGTGTAGTGTGTAGTGTGTAGATGTGTAGTGTGTAGTGTGTAGATGGGTTAGGTGTAGTGTGTAGTGTGTAGTGTGTAGATGTGTAGTGTGTAGTGTGTAGATGGGTTAGGTGTAGTGTGTAGTGTGAGGTTGTGTAGTGTGTAGTGTGTAGATGTGTAGTGTGAGGTTGTGTAGTGTGTAGATGGGTTAGGTGTAGTGTTGTAGTGTGAGGTTGTGCAGTGTGTAGTGTGTAGATGGGTTAGGTGTAGTGTGTAGATGTGTAGTGTGTAGTGTGAGGTTGTGCAGTGTGTAGTGTGTAGATGGGTTAGGTGTAGTGTGTAGATGTGTAGTGTGTAGTGTGAGGTTGTGCAGTGTGTAGATGTGTAGTGTGTAGTGTGTAGATGGGGTTAGGTGTAGTGTGTAGTGTGAGGTTGTGCAGTGTGTAGTGTGAGGTTGTGCAGTGTGTAGATGTGTAGATGTGTTAGTGTGTAGATGGGTTAGGTGTAGTGTGTAGATGTGTAGTGTGTAGTGTGAGGTTGTGCAGTGTGTAGTGTGTAGATGGGTTAGGTGTAGTGTGTAGATGTGTAGTGTGAGGTTGTTGTAGTGTGTAGATGTGTAGTGTGTAGTGTGTAGATGGGTTAGGTGTAGTGTGTAGTGTGTAGTGTGAGGTTGTGCAGTGTGTAGTGTGTAGATGGGTTAGGTGTAGTGTGTAGATGTGTAGTGTGTAGATGTGTAGTGTGTAGTGTGAGGTTGTGTAGTGTGTAGTGTGTAGATGTGTAGTGTGTAGTGTGGGGTTGTGTAGTGTGTAGTGTGTAGATGGGTTAGGTGTAGTGTGTAGTGTGTAGTGTGTAGATGGGTTAGGTGTAGTGTGTAGATGTGTAGTGTGTAGTGTGTAGATGTGTAGTGTGAGGTTGTGTAGTGTGTAGTGTGTAGATGTGTAGTGTGTAGATGGGTTAGGTGTAGTGTGTAGATGGGTTAGGTGTAGTGTGTAGATGTGTAGTGTGTAGTGTGAGGTTGTGCAGTGTGTAGTGTGTAGATGGGTTAGGTGTAGTGTGTAGATGTGTAGTGTGTAGTGTGAGGTTGTGCAGGTGTGTAGTGTGTAGATGGGTAGGGTGTAGTGTGTAGATGTGTAGTGTGTAGTGTGAGGTTGTGCAGTGTGTAGTGTGTAGATGGGTTAGGTGTAGTGTGTAGATGTGTAGTGTGTAGTGTGAGGTTGTGCAGTGTGTAGTGTGTAGATGGGTTAGGTGTAGTGTGTAGATGATTGTAGTGTGTAGTGTGAGGTTGTGTAGTGTGTAGTGTGTAGATGTGTAGTGTGTAGATGGGTTAGGTGTAGTGTGTAGATGTGTAGTGTGTAGATGGGTTAGGTTGTAGTGTGTAGATGTGTAGTGTGTAGATGGGTTAGGTGTAGTGTGTAGATGGGTTAGGTGTAGTGTGTAGATGGGTTAGGTGTAGTGTGTAGATGGGTTAGGTGTGTAGTGTGAGGTTTGTGTAGTGTGTAGTGTGTAGATGTGTAGTGTGTAGATGTGTAGTGTGAGGTTGTGTAGTGTGTAGATGGGTTAGGGGTAGTGTGTAGATGTGTAGTGTGTAGTGTGAGGTTGTGTAGTGTGTAGTGTGTAGATGTGTAGTGTGTAGATGTGTAGTGTGTAGATGGGTTAGGTGTAGTGTGTAGTGTGTAGTGTGAGGTTTGTGCAGTGTGTAGTGTGTAGATGGGGTTAGGTGTAGTGTGTAGTGTGTAGTGTGAGGTTGTGTAGTGTGTAGTGTGTAGATGTGTAGTGTGTAGTGTGTAGATGGGTTAGGTGTAGGTGTGTAGTGTGAGGTGTAGTTGTAGTGTGTAGATGTGTAGTGTGTAGTGTGTAGATGGGTTAGGTGTAGTGTGTAGTGTGTAGTGTGAGGTTGTGCAGTGTATAAGTGTGTAGATGGGTTAGGTGTAGTGTGTAGATGTGTAGGTGCTGTAGTGTGAGGTTGTGTGTGTAGTGTGTAGTGTGTAGATGTGTAGTGTGTAGATGGGTTAGGTGTAGTGTGTAGATGTGTAGTGTGTAGATGGGTTAGGTGTAGTGTGTAGATGTGTAGTGTGTAGATGGGTTAGGTGTAGTGTGTAGATGGGTTAGGTTGTAGTGTGTAGATGTGTAGTGTGTAGGTGTGG
>JAJDFG010001500.1:0-2500 GCA_021039105.1 Scomber colias
AAACAATCAAATCAGCTATAGAAACTTGTGTATATTCGTTTTAAGCTGATTGACGAGTCGATTAATTGACTTATCTTTTATAAATCTGCTCCGTATGAAAGATGAGCATCTGATCCGGCATTAAAACCCAACGTAGAGTCTGATCTGCTCTCCATTCACCGTCACCTCGAATGACCTCGCTCAGCACTGCTCTGTACAGCGTCACATTTTAACACTACATCACTCTTATTGATCCAAAAACATTTGCAGGTTGAAGAAGATGAAGATGAGGAGGAGGAAGAGGAAGAGGGGCGTGTTCGAGCTTTACACTCTCGCCCAGATACTGTATATATGTAAACCTCAGCTGTGGGTTTTGTCGTCTCTCGCTCCTGTTGCTGTGACTTCTCAGAAGCAAGAGGTCAACAGACATATGACGGTTTGAAAAGCAGAGGGAGAGAGGGAGAGAGAGAGAGAGAGAGAGAGAGAGAGAGAGAGAGAGAGAGAGAGAGAGAGAGAGAGACAGAGAGAGAGAGAGAGAGAGAGAGAGAGAGACAGAGAGACAGACAGACAGAGAGAGAGAGAGAGAGAGAGACAGAGACAGAGACAGAGAGAGAGAGAGAGACAGACAGAGAGACAGAGAGACAGAGAGAGACAGACAGAGAGACAGAGAGAGACAGAGAGAGAGAGAGAGAGAGAGAGAGAGGAGAGAGAGAGAGAGAGAGAGAGAGAGGAGAGAGAGAGAGAGAGAGAGAGAGAGAGAGAGAGAGAGAGAATCCATCATCAGCGGAGACACATTTAACCCTCGGTGACAAGAGAGCGGAGACAGACAGGAAGTAGTGCTGAAGGAAAGGAAAGGCGGCGGCGACGATGAAGTTAAACTTTGGCAGGCAGATGTCAGCGGAGATGAGTGACAGGTGTAAAAAAAAAAAAAAAAAGAAAAAAAAGATACGCTGAAGTGAGTGAGTGAGTGAGTCGGAGGTGACACGGTGAATCACGACTGCTGAGATGCTGCGACAGACACAGAGCAAAGCACACAGTCAGCACATATGAGGATGGAGGGGCTTTAAAATGCATGAGGAGGAGAGGGAGGGGGGGTGGGGTGGGGGGGGCAGACGAAAAGATGGAGGGGCGGGGGTCTTACAGGAGGTCATAGCCTTATTTTTATAGAAGAAAAATACACTAGAGCTGAGTTTAAGTATATAAAGATTTAATAATGATTATTTATTGGAAGGAAAAGGAGAGAATAACCCTTTAAACTGGTTTATTCTTTCTTTTTTAATCTCTTTTATGACACAGAAGTCACAAAAATAAACTTTTAACCTCAATGTGTCAAATGAAAGTGAAGATTTGAACATTTTTCTTTCATTTAAAGGGTAATTTACTATTATTCAACTTTGAATAAGCTATTTAGTTAATCATCTGAGGTCATTATTTAAAGCACAAAAGCTCAATATTCTCTAGTTTCAGCCGCTCAGATGTGATGATGTCATGCTTTTCTCTTTGTCATAAATGAGAGTAAACTGAATAAATTAAGATATTGGATTATTGGTTAGACAAAATGAGACATCTGAAGATATCACCTGATCATTTTTTGACTATTTGGAGGGGCTTTAAAATGCATGAGGAGGAGGGGGGCAGATGAAAAGGTGGAGGGGTGTCAAATATCTGGTGAAGGTTTGAGCATTTTTCTTTAATCTAAGGTCATGTACTACTGTTTAACTTTGCATAACAGCATGTTTTATGTTCTTTTTTACTTTAATGTGTCAAATATCTAGTGAGGAGTTTAGCATTTTTCTTAATTTCTTCATTTAAAAAGGTCATTTACTACTGTTCAACTTTGCATAAGAGTATTTTTTCTTCTTTTTGACTTTAATGTGTCAAATATCTGGTAAAGATTTGAGCATTTCTCTTCATTTCTTCACTTAAAAAGGTCATTTACTATTATTCAACTTTGCATAACAGCATTTTTCTTTAATCTAAGGTCATGTACTACTGTTTAACTTTGCATAACAGCATGTTTTATGTTCTTTTTTACTTTAGTGTGTCAAATATCTAGTGAGGATTTTAGCATTTTTCTTTCATTTAAGGTAATTTACTATTATCTAAGTTTGCATAATAATGTGTTTTTTTGTTCTTTTTGACTGAAGTGTGTTAATCTAAGGTCATGTACTACTGTTTAACTTTGCATAAGAGTATTGTTTCCTTCTTTTTGACTTTAAAGTGTCAAATATCTGGTAAAGATATGAGCATTATTCTTAATTTCTTCATTTAAAAAGGTCATTTACTTTGTAGTAACAGCATGCTTTATGTTCTTTTTGACTTTAATGTGTCAAATATCTAGTGAGGATTTTAGCATTTCTCTTAATTTCTTAATTTAAAAAGGTCATTTACTATTATTCAACTTTGCATAACAGTATTTTTCTGTCTTTTACTACTGTTTAACTTTGCATAACAGCATGTTTTATGTTCTTTTGACTTTAATGTGTCAAATATCATTTAAAAAGGTCATTTCCTACTATCC
>JAJDFG010001500.1:7500-34222 GCA_021039105.1 Scomber colias
ACAGGAAGTTTTACACACAGTGTCACCCCCCCAATCCCCCCTCCCCTCCCCCCCCCTCCCTCTCTCTCCATTGACATAAATAATATATAAGCTAAGAGAAGCTGGGAGCTTTTAGCTGACATAACAAGCCACTCTACATATTACCCTCACTCAGACGGATCACCTCACATTACCTATTCAGCAGGCGGAGGCGGAGGCAGCGCTGGATGCTGAGTCAAGAGTGGAGCAACTTAAATATCTACGTAATAAAAGATCTTTTTTTTAAATCATGCATGCTGATGGAGAAACTGTTAATACACACACACTCATTCTACTACTGACTATTTAATATGTTTTATTCTAATTAGAGGCATTAATCCTTAAACAGACGAGGAGTGGAAAATGAAATGTAATATAATTTTGGTGTTACCAGTTGCACCTAAAAATAAAACATTTCCACAAATATTATTATTATATTTTGGATTTTATGAGCTGTATCTCTCCACCGGGATTAGATGCTCCTATCAAGGTATAAAAATGGTCATAATGGTAAAAATAAGTAATGTATTATTTAATAAAGAGTAGTGATACATTCGTAGTTTCTCTGGATATTAATATCACACACACTAGTTTCTACACTGATTTTTTTTATCATTTATATATCAAAGTATAGACCTACCACAAGCTTTAATTCAACCACTTTAACCATCCTAACAAGGTGTGAAAGCATCTGTATCTCCTGCTGCACGTTAAATTTGCAGCTTTAGCTCACAAAACCATACAAATAATAGCTTTAAAAATCATGACTGCATTTATTTAGATATCTGTCTACTACATATATAAATACATGGGTTTGTGACATGCTACATTTCTCTTTATAGTATTCTGAGTTTGCTAAGTCTGATATCTGATCATGTGTTTATAAGCATAACTCAAAAAGAAACAAATAAAAATCACAATTTTATAGCTTTAAATTTGATTAACCTTTATTTTCTGTGCACAATCCATCAGCTGAGAGAGGTACGACACTACCAAGACTCGCCAGGAGGGGGCAGCACTGACCCAATTATGATCCTAGCAACCAGAGAGCCAAGAAAAGCTTCACCTCAGGCTACTGTACCAAACGTCTCCCCCCTCCACCTCCTCCCCTGGTTTAGAGAGGCTAATCCAGCCTACACACACACACACACACACACACATAGAGACACACACACACACACACACACACACACACACACACACACACATAGAGACACACACACACACACACACACACACACACACACACACACACACACACAGAGAGAGAGCTCCATTGCATTAACTCAGCTCCACTCTCCATTCATAATGCAACATGTCTACATCTCCCCTGCACTGCCACAGGGTTGTGTGCTGCGTGCTAGTTAAAATAACCATTCAGGCTATTTAAAGTCAATGGATTTGAGTCTTTGCTACAACGCCACGGCAGCTTTGCATTAGCCAACACGCACACACACACACACACACACACACACACCACACACACACACACACACGCACACACAGACATATACACATACTACCGATCTCTCTTGAGGATACACTGACTTAGTGATCCTATATATATGTGAACCACCTGAGGCTTAAGCTGTCAAAACGGCGAAGCATTCCTGCACCGAATGGGGGGATGAGCCAATCAAATGATAGCCATGTGTCATGGTAACAATCTCCAAGGAGACACGGGAGGAAAAATACAACAGGGATGGGCAGACGTGCTATCTACGATGACTGGTTTAATGAAAAAAAAGGAGAGGAGAGGAGAAGAGATGAAGGAAGACAAACAGTAGCAGTGAAATAATAATAGCTCCCTTTGCTGCGGGAGGAAGATGTGAACAGGAAACCCTGCTTTAAAAAAAAAAAGACATATTCTGGGTGTATAATGAGGAAAATGTAGGTCATGTTTGAGTGTAAAACCACAAAGAGTCAACACCACAATGTAACCGACTATTAAATACATTTTTTTTTTGTTTTTTTTTAAAGGCTTTAGAAGTGGTTGTCATGTGAGGAGACGCTGGGCAGTGACCCTGCGTCCGTCCTGCCATTACATAAACAGTCTGCCCTTGGAGGAGAAGGAGGGAGGGAGGGAGGGAGGGAGGGAGGGAGGGAGAGGGAGAGAGGAGAGGAGAAGGAAGCAGGAAGCTGGGAGCACCTACATACTCAACTCCTTTTTTTATAGCCCACAATGCATTTCACTTCCTGCACCGGCGTTACACATGCACGGCACATTAAGACTATAATAGGCATATAGGTGCACCAGGGGCGGGTCTTACATAATGACATGTCTGTAGCTGTGTGTGTGTGTGTGTGTGTGTGTGTGTGTGTGTGTGTGTGTGTGTGTGTGTGTGTGTCTGAGCTGATGATTGCCAATAAAGAAGTTGTAATGTTGTAGTCGAGTCATTTATCTAAGAGAGCATGCTTTTTAAATTTAACCAGCAGTTTTAATAATAATTGAATACTTTCGTGCTTTTATTTTGGTAAATTTTAGACAGTAGAAGAGTTGAACTATCCCTCTTGTGTCTCATACAGCAGTGTTTTATCCTCCGCTGGCTCGGGGCAGCGTGTCCACAGAGAGCATCACAGTCAAACTAAAGCAGACACTGTCCTACTTATCATCCTTTTTTTTCTTCCCCCCACATCATCCTTTAAAAAAAAAAAAAAACATGACATGAATCCATTTTTCTAGCTGCATTTTCTCACCCACAACCCTCTAATCACATGTGGTAAAAAAAAAAAAAAAAAATCAGCAGCTGAAAGGCGAGTGATTCATATTAAAATTAGTAAGGAAATAGATGGAAATGTCTCATTTTATTCTTCCTGCAGCTGAACGAGAAGTCACATCATCATCATCATCCTTCCTCACATCTATACTGAGACCAACGAAAACACCAGGAACTGACTCAACTGCAACCTATTTAGTCCTTTAACCCTCCTGTTATCCTCAGGTCAAGGAAGGAAAGGAGGAAGGAAGGAAGGAAGGAAGGAAGGAAGGAAGGAAGGAAGGAAGGAAGGAAGGAAGGAAGGAAGGAAGGAAGGAAGGAAAGGAGTAAGGAGGGATGGAGGAAAAGAGGAAGGGAGGAAGGAGAGAAGGAAGGAAGGGAGGAAAGAAGGAAGGAATGAAGGAGAGTGGGAAGGGTGGAAGGAAAGGAAGAAGGAAGGAAGGAAGGAAGTAAGGAAAGGAGGAAGGGAGGAAGGAAGGAAAGGAGGGAGGGATGAAAAGAGGAAGGAAGTAAGGAGAGAAGGAAGAGTGGAAGGAAAGGAGGAAGGGAGGAAGGATGGAGGGATGGAGGAAAAGAGGAAGGGAGGAAGAAGAGAAGGAATGACGGAAGGAAGGAAGGAAGGAAAGGAAAGGAGTAAGGGAGGAAGGAAGGAAAGAAGGACAGAGGAAAGAAGGAAGGGCGGAAGGAAAGGAAGGAAGGAATGAGGGAGGAAGGAAAAGAAGAAAGGAATGAGGGAAGGAAAGAAGGAGGGAGGGAGGAAGGAAGGACAGAAGGAAGGAAGGAAGGAGGGAGCAAAGAAAGAGGGAAGGAGGGGAAGAACAAAGGAAAAATTAAAGAAAGAGGGAGGAAAAGAAGGAACAGTCAAAAAAGATGCCGACAGGAGGGTCAAAAGCAGCACTGTGACCTAAACGAGCTGAGAAACAATAGAAGAAGAAAAACATACCACACTATTTTAAAAGAAAACAAGAGAAGTGACGTAGCGGCTGCTGCTTTTCAGGCATTCAAATGAGGATCAGATACGAGACGCGTCCTTCAATAGTTTATAAATAGGAGTGTAAACAACTAAAGAGCAGATAAGCAGATGCTAATCTGAGAGGAGAGAGAGAGCCGGCGCTGTGTGAACCCAGACTACGTCAGGCCAGGAGCAGATAATACAGACATTCAGGCTGTTAGAGGAAAGTTTGACTAGTCTGTTTTACATGATGCCGATATTTGGAGCAATGGTTCCTTCCTTCCTTCCTCCTTTCCTTCCTTCCTGCCTTCTCTCCTTCCTCTTTTCCTCCCTCCCTCCTTACTCCTTTCCTTCCTTCCGTACTTCCTTCGTCTTTTCCGCCCTCTCTCCCTCCTTTCCTTCCTACCTTCCTATTTTCCTCCATCCCTCCCTACTCCTTTCCTTCTCTCCTTCCCCCCTTCCTTCTTTCCTCCCTTCCTCCTTTCCTTCCTTCCTTCCTTCTCTCCTTACTCCATCCCTCCCTCCTTACTCCATCCCTCCTCCCTTCCTCTTTTTCTCCATCCCTCCGTACTCCTTTCCTTCTCTCCTTCCTCCCTTCCTTCTTTCCTCCCTTCCTCCTTTCCTCCCTTCCTCCTTTCCTTCCTTCCTTCTCTCCTTCCTCCCTCCCTCCTTACTCCATCCCTCCCTCCTTTCCTTCCTTACTTCCTTCCTCTTTTTCCTCCCTCCCTCCCTCCTTTCCTTCCTCCCTTCCTCCTTTCCTCCCTCCCTCCTTACTCCATCCCTCCCTCCCTCCTCATTCCTTCCTTCCTTCTTCTTTTCCTCCATCCCTCCTTACTCCCTTCCTTCCTCCCTCCCTCCTCACTCCTTACCTTCCTTCCTTCCTTCCTTCCTGAACTAATCCAGGTGAATGCAGCATTTAAAGCAGGTATTAATCACAGATGCAAATCCCTTTTTTTTTTTTATGTTTCCATATTGAGCTGCAGTGACAGGACTATAAAGATAAACAAGGCTAAACTTAGCTGCAGATTTACTTTGCAATGCATTTTTTTTTACAGTGTATATAATGTAAGAAACTGATGAAAAATGTCCATTATTAATCCCTGAAGCCTAAAATAACATATTCAAATGACCAAAAGTTAACAAAACCCCAATAGATGTTGAGTTTACTATCATGCAAAACTGAGAAAACTTGCAAATATTCACATTTTAGAGGCACGCACCAGTGAATTGTGGGTATTTGTGAGGATTTTGGAGCTGCCTTAAAAAGGACACACACACATAAAAGCTTTCATCCTTTCAGGTGTAATTTTGTGTAATTTTGGTAACGAGGACTCACCAGCAGTGGAGTTGTGCGACTGTCAGTCAGGAGCAGGGAGGCCCGGCCTGGCAGGTGGCCTCGGGTCACAGTCCTCCAGCAGAGGTCAGCCTCTAAAACACACACACACACACACACACACACACACACACACACACACACACACACACATATATATAAGATCACACCCAACTCCAAATAAAGGCATAAGAATCTATAGCGAGGGCTGAAAATGTGGAGATTTTGGTGGTTTAATGCACATCCTGGTCACACTGTAGCATTATTACTCACTTCCTGTCACACCTCAACACTGCTAACACTACTAGGGTGCTTTTTTTGATGAACACGCAGTAAACAGCTTGTCCCCTCCTTACACCTTCCTTTATGAAACGTTGGCTAATTGTAGTCTTTTGTTTTTTAGTTTTTTAAGAAAACATGGAACAAACAGACGCATTAAAACACACACACACACACACACACACACACCACTTCCTATTGTGCAACACTTCCTCTGATTCAGCGAGCTTCAGGTTTTTCTCCCTCCTCCTACAAACACCCACTCAGCCAATCCAACTCACACTTTTTCATTCAATTTAAAAAGTTTAAGGATCGAGTCAAACTTCAAACTAAAAACACATTTTTTAAAGTTGAGTTTCCTCAGCTTTACCCCCCCCCCCCCCTGCCCCCCCCCCCCATCAATGGAGAGTAAAGGCTCATTAGACTGAGACCATTAGGACCAAAAAAGGTTTTCCTTCCCTTTGCTTTCTCCTCCTCCTACAAACACTCACACACACTCTCTCTCTCTCTCTTGTTGGTCATGCATGAATGTGATCAAACTTCAGAAAACCTGCGCGAGTCAACACACGATCGAGTAAAGACATAATACGCCGTGAGAAGATAAAAATAAAGGGGGGGGGGGGGGTGTTTCTTAGAGAAGTGGACGAGACACTCGATAGAATAAATTGAATTAAAGCTGAGAAATTGTCCACCTCTCTTCTTCTTCTTCTTCTTCTTATCGTCGTATTCTGGATGCAAAACTGACTGCGACTTGCTCCTTAAATCCAGCAGACCTGACATGTCACAAGGGCGAGGGGGAGCAGAGGGTGGGGGGGGGGTTGAAGGGGGTGGGGGTGCAGTGGTGGGTGACATCTGCGGCCGGGCATCATGGGAGTCACAGACGCATCAGGCTTACAGCTGGGGGCCGTGACACGAGGACGAGCGAGTGTTTGATGGAGCACACACACACGGTCACACAGGCTCGTTAGCATCTGTAAACTACTTCATGATGAGATGATGATGATGATGAGGAAGATGATGAGATGGGGGTTTTTACTTTAGCTTAAAACTTTGAACTCTTTTTAATCCTTTTCTACTGTTCAGGGTTAAATTAGACCAATTTTCACATTTAAAATCTGTAAAAATGCTAAATACACACATTTCTTTTAGTCAGACTTGACCTAATGTGACCCCAAATATACAAAAATGGAAATAAAATACATAATTTCTTTTAAGTATTGTGCAGCTGATACACATTTATATATGCAAATGCACAAATGTGATGTGTAGTTATAACAAAATTAAAAAAAATCTACATTAAAACTTTCCTTATGTCCTATAAAATGTTCACCTGGACCATAAAATAGTGATTGTGAAAGTCTTTTTAATCAAACTGAAGGATGAATCAAACATTTATTAATGACTGATGGTGAATTTATGAATGTGAATTGATGCAGAGACTAATTATAAGTCAGAATATGAACAGTATGTAAAGGGTTAATGCTTGTTAAATTAAACACAGGATTATTTCAGCGTCGTTAAAGTCTCATTTCTGTGATTTGATGAACTTCAAGCTGAAATTAGAATAATAAAATACTGAAAAACAGAACTAGAATAAGTTTAAAGTTGAAGAAACAAGAAAAAGAAACAATAATCTTAAAATAAATATTTGTATTTAGGTTGAAAACTGATCAGCTGTGAATAAAAATGACACTTTCTATCATATCAGGCTTTAACTGAATTAAATAGAAATCATATAAAACAGTTTTATTTGGATGCCGACACCCAAATTTGACTCCTGTAACAAAGACTGCACCCGTTGAGAAGTCTAACTGTTAATTATTAATGCAACTAAAACAGCTACAAGCGTTCACTTGTTTAAATCATCCAGTGAGTCATTGACTTCCTTTAAAAAACAAAAGAAAGAAAAACACTTTTATCAGCCAGTCTTTGACAATTTTACGAGATTTTTTTTTACAAGAATTTTCATTTTCTTTGAACTTTTTTCTTGATTTTACGATTTGTCTGTTTAAATTTAAGAGGAACGATGCAAAGAGGCTCAATAAATAAAAGTTTAAACGATCACAACAATGTCACTTCAATAAAACACGCTCAAAAACTGGCAAAATGACGACAGTGGAAGTGTTTAATGACAGCTTCAGGAATACTTATGAAGACGTCTTATTGATAATTACTCAATACTACAGATTTACGGAGATATAACTAAACAAAATGACTCAGGGTCTGACTACTCACACTCAAATTACCCAAGATGCAACGTAACTTCTGAAAAAAATGGTGGTTTCAAATTAGCTACAGCGAGGGTATGTTTGCTTGTTTGCTTCCTGTTTTCAAAATAAAAGCATCAATTCTATTGTTATGGTTTTCTTAATAATAAAAGCCAACGGGTGTTTTATTTTGTGAAAATGACAAAAAGTGCGTTACTCGCTACGGCTAACTCCGAATTCTCAGGATCAAAACTTTAAACAGGTGTTATTTGGACAAATTAGCGTCACATTGTGGATCTAAAGGGCTACTTTACTTTCTTCCTAAAAAGGTTAGAAATGTGGATAAAGTGGTTTATTTACAGAGTTAGAGCTAAAATGAAATCAGCTTCAGCCTGATGATTTCAGCTCCGGTAGGAACCAAATGCATTGTGGGTTATCGTGTAATTTACTACAAAACGGTCTGCTTACTATCTGGTCCTTTAGTGTGTAGTATAGAAATATCAGTATCAGTATCAGCGGTGCTTTAACTTTACACACAAAGTACACTTCAACAAGCTGCTCCTTATTGATTTCCTGATTATAATATATGTGGTAATCATGTTATTTAAAGATATCTATATTTATATATGTGTGTGTGTGTGTGTGTGTGTGTGTGTGTGTGTGTGTGTGTGTGTGTATTTAGAGAGACTGCTTTCATTCATTCTCAGAGCTGCTGTGAGAAAAGACCCACATGATGAGATCATTTAAAAGTGTGTGTGGTGATTCAGCTTTTACTCATCCCTCCGAGCAACCATTAAACCGAACGGGGTGAGGAACTACTCCAGTCCAGATCCGTGTGTGTGTGTGTGTGTGTGTGTGTGTGTGTGTGTGTGTGTGTGTGTGTGTGAGTTCGGTGGGGGTGTTGCTACGTTTGCTGCTTCCGATTACCGTGAAGGCATCCGCTGCGTCACGTGAGAAGCTCGTTATCGTAACAAAAACTTGAAAGAAAAGGAGCGATTTAAATAAAGACAAAGTCAGTGAGGAAGAGGAGGAGGAGGATGAGGAAGATGAGGAGGAGGAGGAGGGGGGGGGGGGTAAAATTAAAGCCACAAATCTTTATCTAAATACCAGAAAAAGGAGGTTTTAAAGGTTTTTGGGGTTACTGGGAGTGTTTTTTATGAAGCTGTGCCACATCACAATCCTCCCTGACTATCATTTTAATCCTCTGTGTGTGTGTGTGTGTGTGTGTGTGTGTGTGTGTGTGTGTGTGTGTAGCTGCAATAACATTAATGTAACAACAAGTACAGTCACTGCACCACATGAAGAGGTCAATGAATGTGGGCCAACATGTGTGGGCCTGCTGCAGACTGACTGTGTGTGTGTGTGTGTGTGTGTGTGTGTGTGTGTGTGTGTGTGTGTGTGTGTGTGTGTGTGTGTGTGTGTGCGTGTGTGTGTGTGCGTGTGTGTTTTAACAGACAGTAAAAACATGTGCTGGATGTGACTACAGAGTACAGAGCTAATCAATAGGATCTATACATGGAGCCTGTCTGTCACACACACACACACACACACACACACGCGTTATTGAGTTTATCCTCTCATATGTAAATGGACAAAATAATAGAAACACCTTAAAATACTGAATATAGCAACAAAAAACATAAACTTATAACCTTCATTAAGATGCTATTCATTGCTGACTGTACAGTAGAGAGGCTGTAACCACTTATTATTTATATTAATCAATTAATCTGATCATTATTTATAAGATAAATCCATAAAATGTCAGAAAATGGTGAAAAGAATTACACATACAGACCAATATGATCTCATGTGGGCCGGATCATTAAAAAGATGGAGGGAAAGAAGGAAGGAAATAAGGAAATATGAAGGGAATGAAGGAAAGACAGGTAAAAGAAAGGATGGAAGGAAGGTAGGAAAGAGAGATAGTGAAGGAAGGAAGGAAGGACGGAAGGAAGGAAGGAAGGAAAGAAGGAAAGAAGGAAGGACAGATGGAAGGAAGGACAGAAGGAAGAAAGGAATAAAGGAACGAAGGAAGGAAAAAAGGAAGGTAGGAAGGACAGATGGAAGGAAGGACAGATGGAAGGAAGGACGGAAGGAAGGACAGATGGAAGGCAGGACAGAAGGAAGAAAGGAAGGAAGGACAGATGGAAGGAAGGACAGAAGGAAGAAAGGAAGGAAGGACAGAAGGAAAGGAAGAAAGGAATAAAGGAAGGAAGAAAGGAAAAAAGAAGGTAGGAAGGACAGATGGAAGGAAGGAAAAGAGAAGTAGATGGCAAGTGGGCCGGATCGCACCCCTCGGCCGGCCGTATCTGGCCCACGGGCCGCATGTTTGACACCCCTGCCCTAAAGTACCTTATTTTGTCTTGCCCATTAAATTTAACGCCATAGACGAGCAAAGCTACCAGAGAATATTCACATTTAAGAGACAAGACTCATCAATTCATAAAAAAATAAAAAATAAAATAATAATGAATGAATGAAAATTACTACAGATTCATTTCCAGTCAGGTCAGAAGTGAACTGAAGTGACAACGGAACATAAATCAGGTGTTAGTTTCAACAACGCTGACTAAAAACATCCATTAAAGAAAAGAAAAAAAAAACTCCAGTTGCCATGACAACCTGTAGTCTCCCCCCCTACTATGAGTCTCCCTTGTTTTTACCTGTTGGTGAGTGTGAAGCTGAGGGGGCTTAAAGGACGGATGTATAGGCTGTGTGTGTGTGTGTGTGTGTGTGTGTGTGTGTGTGTGTGTGTGTGTGTGTGTGGATGTGTGTGTGTGTGTGTGTGTGTGTGTGTGTGTGTGTGTGTGTGTGTGTGTGTGTGTGTGGATGTGTGTGTGTGTGTGTGTGAAGTTTCGGAAGCCCACGAAGCCTCAGTGGAAAAATCACTTCATTAAGAAAAACTCCCACATATCAGCGACAGAGAGACCGGAGACACTCAGACTGAAATGACTCGGAGGAGGAGGTTTGGTTTTTTTCTCAGCTGGATTTAAAGAAGGTAGAATAAATCCTGCAAGCAGAAACTCACATAAAAGGTTTATAAGCGTTATAATTATTACTTTTATTATTATATTCATTAAGGTTTTAAGCAGCTGTCGATAAACGATATTATTGTCATTTGAAGATCATTTTATACCACTGATATACCTCTTAGCTGCTAATGCTAAGTGTGTATCAAAGGTCATGCCCATGCATCATACAATAAGTCCATATATGGACATGATGATGATGATGATGATGATAAATGAGGTTATTGTACGATAAGTCGATAATTATTGACTGATAAACTGATAAATATAGTAAAGCCTTTTGATTGTTCACTAATAAAGGTCAGGGAACTGCAATTTAAAGTTATACACCGGCTCCAAATCACTCCAGTGAAACGTAACGAGTTTAATCCTCTGCTTTCAAAATACCGAACAAGTATAAAATTGACGAAGGTTCATATTTTCATTGTGTTTTTGACTATCCTTTTGTTACTGATTTCTGGTATAAAGTGTGTAATGAAATTGATGCTACCATTTACTGTATCCTGACTGTTCAGGCCACCGCAGTGAACCTTGTTCCCATCTTGCTTAACCCTTAAACAGACAACGTGCACCAGGAGATACAGACTCTTTAATCTTCCTGTTGTCCTCCCGGGTCCTTCCTCTGTCCTTCCTTCCTTCCTTCCTTCCTTCATCTGTCCTTCCTCCCTCCTTCCTTCTTTCCTTCCTTCCTTCCTCAGATCTAAGTTCAGCTGTTAGAGTAAATGTTCCCTCCTTCTGTCCTTTCTTCCTTCCTTCATCTGTCCTTCCTTTCTTCCTTCCTTCATCTGTCCTTCCTTTCTTTCTTCCTTCCTTCCTTCCTTCCTCCCTCCCTCCCTTCCTTCCTTCCTCCCTCCTTTCCTTCCTTCTTCCTCCCTCCTCCCTTTCCTCTCTCCTTCCTTTCCTTCCTTCTTCCTCCCTTCCTTCCCTTCCTTCCTTTCCTTCCTTCTTCCTTCCTTGCTTCCCTTCCTTCCTCCTTTCCTTCCTTCTTCCCTTCCTTCCTTCCTTCCTTACTTTAGGTGCAAATGACATAACTAGTAAGGCCTGTTTAAGGGTTAAGTTGCTTCAGGTGCTGTTATTTAGTGCAAGGAGATTTTATTATTATTTTTTTTTTTTTCTAATTTATTCTTGGTTAATCTAAAAATCAATAAAAAATAAGTGAAAAAAAAAGTAAAGTCTTTTTAACTATATTGTATCTGATATATTTGTTTATATTTAAATATTTATCTGTAATTAATGTTAGTTATCTCCTGCACCGCTTTGGCAATACAGACCTCTGATCTATCGATGATCTGCTGTCATTAAAACTTAAAACTTATATTAGAGTATAAGAAGAAACAACACATTGATATGAGAGCGTGTGGTTAAAGAGACGGAGGATTGAAGTGGTTTTAGTTTAGACTGTGTTGCTTCATACGCAGGTTGGTTTTAGGTCTTTTATCTTTTACATACTGCAGAGCACACACAGTATTTATATTACACACATATATTGTTTTTATTAGTACACCTTTTGGGTATTTATAGCGATACGTTCTTCCGATGGTTAGAGATGTGTCTCTATGTTATGTGCGGCTGTCTTAAGTGTGGTGAGAGTTTTTCTTGTCGTTCCTCAGCGCTAACAGGAGCCAGAAACTCAGCAATACTTTCAGTTTTTGTGTCTTTTGACAGACGACACGGTTGGAAATGTCGTCATGGGCTCTTAAATAGTGATTTTTATCTTATTTATTTGATAGATTTATAAGCATGCAGCTGTGTAAGTACAATTATTGGGTATTTTTAGTCATTACTTTTTAGCTTTTTTCCACATTGGACAGTTAAAGATGTGTTTTTATGTTGTGTTACAGTACGTGTGGATGTAGCTGCTGTAAACCAGGCAATTTACTGTGAAGTATCAATAAAGCATCTATCTATCTATCTATCTATCTATCTATTAAGGCTGAGCAATAAATCAATATAATATCTATATAATATAATATATAATATATCTATATCGCCCATATCGCCCAGACCTAATATCTATCTATCCTTTAGTTTCTGCAGCTTTAACTTAAAACATCATTATTGCATTAAAATAAAAAGCTATTTCTTTACAGCTAAGCTTTTATATATTTTATGATGGGACACATTTCCTTCCTTTTTGTGCATTTTCTCAAACAACTACATTAATGCATCTGGGGTAAAAAAAGAAAAAATTAAAAAAGGAGAAAAAAAAAAAGTGGGACAAAATTCCACCTCGGGTTTAATTTGACAGCTTTTTAACATTAATGTGAGAATGTGGAGGTTTTTTTGGGTGGTGCGGGGGCAGCAGCAGTAGCAGTAGCAGCAACAGCAACAGCGTGGCAACACTTACATGCAAAAAGAAATAAAAATGAATTTCAACCCTGCTGATTTGCCATCTGTGGCGACACCCCTGTGGTGTCCGCTGACATGTAGGCGGCCACATGAGGATGTCATGCTTTAGCCTGGTTTAACACGCTGTAATAAAATCATCATAATCAGAGTAGAAGGACTCAAATGAAAGCAGTCTTCTTTTTTTAAATAAGTCATATAGAAAGGAGCAATTTGGATTTTTTTTTACCCCCTCATATTTGAACCTGGAGGGGTTTTTAATGCATGTGTGAAACGGTGTGGGGGTAGATTTTCCTCCCTTTTGTGTAGGCTACATTATTAATAGCCTTATATATGACTCTATGAAACATCCTCTTTCTTTCTTTCCTTACATTCACTCTAACATAAGTGAAAGCATCCAGCTGAAGGCCTCTGGCAGGAGAAGAAGAAGAGAGGAGGAAGAGAAGAAGAAGAAGAAGAAGAGAGGAAGAGGAGAAGAAGAAGAAGAGAGGAAGAGGAGAAGAAGAAGAAGAGAGGAAGAGGAGAAGAAGAAGAAAGGAAGAGGAGAAGAAGAAGAGAGGAAGAGGAGAAGAAGAAGAGAGGAAGAGGAGAAGAAGAAGAGAGGAAGAGGAGAAGAAGAAGAGAGGAAGAGGAGAAGAAGAAGAAGAAGAGAGGAAGAGGAGAAGAAGAAGAAGAAGAGAGGAAGAGGAGGAGAAGAAGAAGAGAGGAGGAGGAGAAGAAGAAGAAGAAGAGACGAAGAGGAGAAGAAGAAGAAGAGAGGAAGAGGAGAAGAAGAAGAAGAAGAGAGGAAGAGGAGAAGAAGAAGAAGAAGAGAGGAAGAGGAGAAGAAGAGAGGAAGAGGAGAAGAAGAGAGGAAGAGGAGGAGAAGAAGAAGAGAGGAGGACGAGAAGAAGAAGAAGAGAGGAGGACGAGAAGAAGAAGAAGAGAGGAGGAGGAGAAGAAGAAGAGAGGAGGAGGAGAAGAAGAAAAGAGGAGGAGAAGAAGATCTCTCTCTCTCTCTCTCTCTCTCTCTCTCTCTCTCTCTCTCTCTCTCTCTCTCTCTCTCTCTCTCTCTCTCTCTCTCTCTCTCTCTCTCTCTCTCATATATATATATTAAGTGCATGCTCACGGGCGTCAGATAAAGCCAACATCACAGGACGGAAGTGAGAAAGTTGAGAGGAATGCTCCGACTTCTACGAGCAGATCAGAAACTGAGAAACTGGCACACACACACACACACACACACACACACAGAAAGACACACAGACACACACACACACACACAGACACACATATAGTGACTCATACACATCAAAACGTGTAACACTCGCCGCCCAAAAAAGGCTGCAGACACAAAAGCCACAACCAAAAAAAAAAAAAAAACCCTCCACACCTCCCCACTTCTCTTTGTATTAATCAACCAACTACTGAATGGATCTAAACTCAATGAAACACACGCAGTCTTTTTTTTTTTTTTTTTTTGCAGCTTCGTGGATTCGATGTGTAAAGTCTGTAAATTCAGCCTTGCCGTGTGCAACAGGAACAGGCTTTTTTTTTTTTTCCTCCTCCTTATACCGAGTGACTCAAGTATGTCATCATTTCTACCGTGATGTGCTTAAGAGAGAGACAAGAGCGGACACGCAGCAGAGATGCAGTAGTTGCTGAACTCTGAAGAAGCAAATGAGTAAAGTTCACAAAGAAAGAAAAAGTCTGTATTAGTCATCGAATGGTGCAAATTCAAGCTGCGCCGCAAAGCACATGTCTAAAAAGGGCAAATACGTCAATTTAACCCTCCTGTTGTCCTCGAGTCAAGGAAGGAAGGAAAGGAGGAAGGAAGGAAAGGAGGGAGGGAGGAAGGAAGGAAGGAGGAGGGTAGGGCAGGAAAGAAAGTGAAGGAGAGAGGGAGGAAGGATGGAAAGAAGGAAAAAGGGAGGGAGGGGTAGGAAAGAAGGAGTGAAGGAGGGAGGGAGAAAGGAAAAGAGTAAGGAAGGAAAGAAGGTAGGGGGGAGGAAAGAAAGAGTAAAGGAGGGAGGGAGGGAGGAAGGAAGGAGGGAGAAAGGAAAAGAGGAAGGAAGGAAGGAAGGACGGAGGAAAGAAGGAAGGAGGGAGGGAGTAGAGGAAATAAAGAGTGAAGGAGGGATGGAGGGAGGAAGAACGGAAGGAAGGAAGGAAGGAAGGAGGGACGGAGGAAGGCAGGACAGAAGGAAGGAAGGAAGAAAGGGGGATGGAAGAAGGAAAGAAGGAAGGAAGGAAGGAAGGAAAGAAAGAGAGAAGGAGGGAGGGAGGAAGGACAGATGGAAGGAAGGAAGGAAGGAACAGTCAAAACAGACGGGGTCAATTTGACCTGGGAGGATGACAGGAAGTTTAAACCTTTTTTTTTTTTTTTTTAATTTAAAACAAAGCAGTACAGAAGCTGAATGATGTTGACGCCGCCGCACACACACACACACACACACACACACACACACACACACACCTACACCTTCTGTCATGATAAAGCCGAAGAGGCCGAATCAGCAAGGAGGAAGTTAATCCCGATAACTGCACAACGCAGCATTATGCCACCAGAGAGAGGGATCAATACGGCTCTGTTGTGCATAAAGCTAAGACAGCAGCACCTGACCCAGCATGTCCCCCCCCCCCCCCCACTTCACTGTGAGAGTGTGTGTGTGTGTGTGTGTGTGTGTGTGTGTGTGTGTGTGAGAGTGTGAGAGGGTGGACACAATAACGCGAACACCATGCAATCATATAAAGCTTGATGGCAGTATGTTAGTGAGACTGTTGGTTCAAGTGTTCGTGTTATTGTGTCCACCTGTTATGGATGAAAAAGGCCCTGCAGTATGTATATATAAAAGAAATAAAAGAAATACAACCTTGATTAATAGAGAATTTAAAGAAAGGGGATTGAATGATTTTAAAAGAAAGAAAGAGGGAATGACGGAAATTAACAAAATTTAAAAAAAAAAAGAAAAATAAAGGCAAATAATAAAAGAGATGGGAAAGAAAATATAAAGAAAATAAGAAGGAAGGGAAGAAATAAAGAAAGATAAAGAAGAAATAATATTGATGATTAATAGAGAATTATTTAGAAAAAGAAAGAGGATTGAATGATTTTAAAGAAAGAAAGAAAGAAAGAGGGAATGACAATGACAGAAATTAACAAAATTCAAAAAGAGAAAAATAAAGTCAAATAATAAAATAGATGAGAAAGAAAATATAAAGAAAATAAGAAGGAAGGGAAGAAAGAAAGAAGGAAAGACAAAGAAGAAATAAAAAGAATCTAACCATATTTAGCAGCTAATCAAGAAACATGTCAGCTGCTTAAAATATAATAAAATACACAATGTTACATTAAATAAAGCATCCAGATATCACTAGAGCTGGATATCTGTACTCAATTCATTTAAAATCTGTGTAAAACAACAATAAACACCTGACATACCACAGAAAAGTGTGTTGTTAATCATCCTGTCCCCGCAAAGGATTTCAAAATATAAGAAAATTTTCTCTGCTCTCAAATGCTGTGTGCATGTCCGCCAAATGGGCCAAAACCGCTCCCATATAATTTTTTACCTGTCCATCATATCTATCACCACTATGACATGAATAATGGATGCTACGTCTTGAGCCATCAGCTGAAATAAATCGATACAGAGTAATATCCAAACGTCTCCCTTCAAACAATACCTGTAATCATAGCCGTACTCAGCATCGAGGTATTTTTCATGCTGCCCGGAGCCTCAGGACGGGAGCCAGAGCGAGCACAAACTCTTTGCTGGTCTAAAGCAAGAACCGAGGGCGGGGCTAACGTTTATTAGCCGTCTAGCGGGGGTAATGTTTATTAGCCGGCTATTAGCGGGGCTAACGTTTATTAGCCGGCTAGCGGAGGTAACGTTTATTAGCCGGCTATTAGCGGGGCTAACATTTATTAGCCGGCTAGCGGAGGTAACGTTTATTAGCCGGCTATTAGCGGGGGTAACGTTTATTAGCCGGCTAGCGGAGGTAACGTTTATTAGCCGGCTATTAGCGGGGGGTAACGTTTATTAGCCGGCTAGCGGAGGTAACGTTTATTAGCCGGCTATTAGCGGGGCTAACATTTATTAGCCGGCTAGCGGAGGTAACGTTTATTAGCCGGCTATTAGCGGGGGTAACGTTTATTAGCCGGCTAGCGTGGGTAATGTTTATTAGCCGGCTAGCGGGACATTTACAGAGGGTTACAGATTTGTTGATTAAAAGTACTATTTATATCTTTTTTTTTTTGTCAGAGCCTTCTTCTTCTTCTTTTTCTTCTTCTTCGTTTCCGGCAGGCTAGATGCCTTGCAACATGTTGCTGCCTCTCACTGGTGAATCATGTAGGAAGTGCTTCAAAGGCGCGCGCTGGCTACGTTATACAGTGACGTAATCGCTTTGCTCCTTGCTGGTGGAAAAGCAACAGGTTCATAAGAGGTGCTTGGATTGGCACCAACGGAGCACTGGCTCTAGTACTAGCTCCGAACCAGCACTGGCTCCTCCAGCTCGGTGGAAAAGTGGTATTTGACTCTCTACTGATTTTGAGCATCTTCTATTTAATAAACATTCATCATTTATAGACTTTTAAAAAGCATTTTCGTACAGAATCTAATCATTTCAATGTGGAGGAAGTCGAGGGATTTCATGCAATATAATGCTTCTATTTACATGATGAAGGGTATAAAATTAATACTCAGTTGGTATCAGTATCACTTTAACGATACCCAGTCTTAGTAATCACTCCCTCATTTACTCATTCACTACTTCTTGTACAATAATAAACACTAAATAGTCTAATCAACAGATTTCACACACTACCTAATCCTCATCATGTGATGTTAATTTTCACAGCATTAAAATGTGGAGCGTTGTATTGTGAGGTTGTTAAAGAGGAAGTGGATCTCAAGCTGTGGACAATACTTGGATATGTTTTTTTGTTTTTTTTTTACAGAGTCAGCATTCGAGACATTCACATAAATAAAATGGCGGAGGGTAAATGTAGAGCGCTGTAAAGTAAATAGGAAGTGAGTCTGGACATTGGCCTACAGCCTAACTAGACTGGATGTACAGAGTGTGTGTGAGAGAGAGAGAGAGAGAGAGAGAGAGAGAGAGAGAGAGAGAGAGACAGAGAGAGAGAGAGAGAGACAGAGAGGGAGAAAGAGACAGAGAGAGAGAGAGACAGACAGAGAGAGACAGAGAGAGACACAGAGACAGAGAGGGAGAAAGAGAGAGAGAGAGACAGATATAGAGATAGAGAGAGAGAGAGGGAGAGAGGCACAGAGAGAGAGACAGAGAGAGAGAGAGAGAGAGAGAGAGAGAGAGAGAGAGAGAGAGAGAGAGAGAGAGAGAGGATGCACTGGCTTGCCGGAAATACAATAAATAGTCTGAGTGTCAGCGGGAGGCTTGCAGTGAACCTCATACCGAGAATAACTGGAGTAACCCGACCTGCAGCCGGCGGCTCGGAGACGCCGGGTGTGTTCACAGCAGCGAGGGGTCGGACCCTTTCTTTCTGCGTGTTTGTGGACATTCCAGTGAAGCCAAGAAACTGTCCCAGAGAGAGATGTGTACTTGTTTACTCTCCCTACTGTTACTGTTATTCCTGATTAATGTGAGGACAAGATTTCAGATAAATAAACAAAATTCTTGTTCTGATGTTGGTTTGACATCTGAGCGGCTCAGCACTTAAAAAAAGAAGAAGAAAAAAAAATAAAAAAGGTCTTTGGGAGGCCTCCTGGAAAATGATTAATAATTAAAAATGTACTGCCATGACTCCCACTCTACTCACTCTACTCCTGTGTTATCACCTCAGCTACTGCTGTCCAAACATGAGCAGACATTTACTGGAGAAAATATATGCAAAAGAGGAAGGGAGGAAAGAAGGAAAGAAGGAAGGTAGGAATGAAGGAAGCAGGGAAGAAAAGAAGGAAGGACAGAAGGAAGGAAGAAAGGTGGATGGAGGAAGGAAAGAAGGAAGGGAAGAAGAAGGAAGGAAGGATGGAAGGGAGGAAGAAGAAAGGAAAGGAGGGAGGAAAGGAAAGAAGAAAGGAAAGGAGGGAGGGAGGGAGGAAGGAAGGGAGGAAAGGAAAGGAAAGAAGGAAGGAAGGTAGGAGGGAGGAAAGGAGGGAGGGCGGGAGAGAGAGAGAAAGGAAAAGAGGAAGGGAGGAAGGAAAGAAGGACAGAGGAAAGAAGGAAGAAAGGAGGAAGGAATGACAGTAGGGAGGAAGAAAGGTGGATGGAGGAAGGAAAGAAGGAAGGGAAGAAGAAGGAAGCAAAGGAGGGAGGGAGGAAAGGAAAGAAGGAAGGAGGGCGGGAGAGAGAGAGAAAGGAAAAGAGGAAGGGAGGAAGGAAGGAAAGAAGGACAGAGGAAAGAAGGGAGGAAGGAAGGAAAGAAGGACAGAGGAAAGAAGGAAGGTAGGAACGAAGGAAGGAGGGAAGGAAAGAAGAAAGGAGGAAGGCCAGACGGAAGGGTTTTATCTTTCATGCATTATGTTCTCACAATGACACAGATGTATTTTATCATATAGATGCATCTTAGTCCGTATAGTTCCTCAAGCAGCCGTAAGATAAACACTGATGTCTATCTGAAGCTTCACAGACGACGACATCGTGTCTGTTAGTGAATCTATTTCTGCTTTTTATGGTCAATGACACGACAGAGTCTGCACCAAGCTGAAAATAAGATGGTAAAAATAATTATGGACTTATCTAAGCGTCAACATTTGTCTTTTTTTTAACCCTCCTGTTGTCCTCGAGTCAAGAAAGGAAGGAAGGGAGGGAGGGAGGAGGGAAGGAAGAAGGGAGGAAAGGAAAGAAGGAAGGAAAAGAGGGAGGAAAGGAGGGAGAAAGGGAGGAAGGAAGAAGGAAGGAAAGGAGGGAGGAAGGGAAAGGAAAGGAAAGAAGGAAGGAAAGGAGGGAGAAAGGGAGGAAGGAGGGAAGGAAGAAGGGAGGAAAGGAAAGAAGGAAGGAAGAAAGGTAGGAAAGAAGGACAGAGGAAAGAAAGATAGAAGGAGGGAGGGAGGAAAGAAGGAAGGGAGGAAGGAATAAGGAAGGAAAGGAGGGGAGGAAAGGAAAGTAGGAAGAAGGAAGGGGGATGGAGGAAGTACAGACGGAAGGAAGGAAGGGAGGAAAGAAGAATAAGACGGGGTCAGTTTGACCCGGGCGGACGACACTAAAGTTTAAGACAATAACTCTGTGTCCCGTCTTCTCATTTCACGCTAATTTTTTTTAAAAAAAAGGAAAACAAACAACACTTCGAGGACAAGGGGGAAAACAGCTTTTGTATATTTACTTCCTGAAGCCAAACTTCTTTCTCTTTCTTGCCGTTAAGCAGTCTCTCTCCGTCATCGCTTTTGCAATCTTTGAGTTACTGCAACTTTGACTTCTATGCAACACTAATAAAAAGAATATAGAGTGTGTGTGAGAGAGAAGGAGAGAGAGAGAGAGAGAGAGAGAGAGAGAGAGAGAGAGAGAGAGAGAGAGGTGAGAGAGAGAGAGAGAGGGGCAGAGAGAGAGAGAGAGAGAGAGACAGAAAGAGAGAGAGAGAGAGAGAGAGAGTTTTTTTTGCGGGGGGGGGTTATACACTGAATGAAACCGTGAGAGTACAACATTGTTTCCATCTATTAAGAAAGATCTAGAAAAAAAGAAAAAAGGGGGAAAGTGACACTTCCTTCATTTTTAGTAAAATGCACAGTAGCCGATCAACCACTATTCAAATTACTAGAAACCACTTTACACTCAACAGACAGAAGAGTACAACATTATGATTAATAGGAAGGAACCAACACCCTCTTCCTCCTCCTCCTCCTCCTCCTCCTCCTCCTCATCTCATACAAACACTTTGCTTGTTTATTTTTGGTGACACGAGGAGTAAAAAAGGTCTCAGGACTTGATGGATGTGTCTAACCCGATCCCCCCCCCCCCCCCCCTCCTCGGCCAAGAGGCGATGAAATTACTTCTTCTGTGGAGTGACAGCTGAGTTATACCTGAACAGTCATCTCGGAAGGGTGGAGGGGGTTGGGGGGGGGTTATTATTTTCAGAGTCTCGCTTGCTGCTTGCTGCTCTTCGTGGTATTTCTAACCTGGCTCTAGGGGTGAAGCAGAATTAGCCCCCCCACCCCCTAAATTAGCACAAAGCAGAGAGCGTGACACCCTTTAAAAATGCAAAAAAAAAAAAGAAAGAGGCATTTTTAACATTAGACGTTGCATCACATCAGACACACAACCCGGCTGAGCTGCACTTGCCTAACACGAGCTTTTTCTGGGACGTTTCACTTCCACTTTCAGACACTCTGGGAAAGGAAATAACAAATACGATACGAGCGTGTGCTGCGGTTCGGGCGGAGCAGACACAGTCACAGTCACGTAAATCAAAGACTGACAAACTTCTCAGTTTAAATAACTGACGGACGTGTTTGGCGGCGGACTCTCTCTGGAAGCAATACACCGGACTCTAGAGAGATTTGTGGTGGAGGTCTTCCCCATTTTAAGCAACTTTAAACATTTTATAAAGGGAAATATTGCACTTTTTACTCAATTACATTCATGTGAAAGCTGCAGCTACTAGATAAAGGTTATCTAAAGTCTTTACACTGGCTCCCAGTCAGCTATAGAATAGATTTTAAAGTTCTGCTACTGGTTTACAAATCACTGAATGGTTTAGGTCCAGAATAAATGAATGACATGTTAGTAGAATATAAACCCAGTAGAGCTCTTCCCCATTTTAAGCAACTTTAAACATTTTATAAAAAGGGAAATACTGATTAGTTACATAGCTAAATTAAAGACACTACAGGACTAATGAAATGTTCACCTCTGACAATTGACTTTTGACTATATTTCTTTTTCATCCCCCTCTTCTCAATCCATTGAAAATACTACTTTATTGTTTTGTTGTGTCCATTTTATTTTCTCTCTTTTAATTTCCTGTGTTCTTATGTGTGTGTGTATGTATGTATATATATATATGTTTGTCTGTTTACGGTAAGAAAGAAGGATGTGTGTTATTACTGATCTGTAACACATTATGTAGGACTGGGAGGGGTTGGGGATGGGAGGGGTTGTATGTACTTGTGCGTGTCAAATGAATAAAAACATTAATACAACATTTTAAAAAGGGCAATATTGCACTTTTTACTCAATTACATTCATGTGAAAGCTGCAGCTACTACATAAAAAGCTACAGTGAGCATGCAGACAGTACATTAAAATATCCAACAGTATATAAATGTGTAATGGAATTTAAATGCTGCTTCCACTTCAGTATTTCAGTGCTAATAATGACACGGGTTAAAGTGTCCTTAGGCAAGAGACTGGCCCCCAAAATATCTCCTGAAGGTTGTGTAATCAGAATATGAATGTGTAAAGATTGGCATGAGGTGGTTGGAAAACAAGAAAATGTACTATTACGTCTACAGGGCTGCAACTAAGACTTACTATCATTATCAATGTGCTCGATTCATCTGTGTTTGAGCTATAAAATGTCAGAAAATGTTGATCACAAGCCAAAAACAGTGACAGAGGTGTTTGGCGGACTCTCTGGAAGCAATACAGTGGACTCTAGGGAGACTGTGGTGGAGTTCTTCCCCATTTTAAAAAGGGAAATATTGCACTTTTTACTCAATTACACTCAGTAGCTACTATAAATTGCAGATTAAAGGTTATAAAAAGCTACGGTGAGCATGCAGATAGTACATTCAAATATCCAACAGTATATAAATGTGCAATGACATTTAAATGCTGCTTTCACTTCAGTATTTCAGTGGCAAGACACTGAACCTCAAACTATCTCCTGAATGCTGTGTCATCAGTGTATGAATGTGTGAAGACTGGCATGAGGTGGACGGAAAACAAGAAAATGTCTACAGGGCTGCAACTAAGGGTTACTATCATTAGGAGGAGAGGAAAGGAAAGAAGGAAGGAAGGAAGGTAGGAGGGAGGAAAGTAGGAAGGAGGGTGGGAGAGAGAGAGAGAAAGGAAGGAAAGAAGGACAGAGGAAAGAAGGAAGGTATGAACGAAGGTAGGAGGGAAGGAAAGAAGGAAGGAGGAAGGAAGGACAGAAGGAAGGAAGGAAAGAAGGAAGGGAAGAAGAAGGAAGGAAGGATGGAAGGATGGAAGGAAGGAAGAAGGAAGGAAAGGAAAGGAAAGGAAAGATGGAAGGAAGGAAGGTAGGAGGGAGGAAAGAAAGAAGGAGGGCGGGAGAGAGAGAGAAAGGAAAAGAGGAAGGGAGGAAGGAAGGAAAGAAGGACAGAGGAAAGAAGGAAGGAGGGAAGGAAAGAAGGAAGGAGGAAGGAAGGACAGAAGGAAGGAAGAAAGATGGATGGAGGAAGGAAAGAAGGAAGGGAGGAAAGAAAGGGAGAAGGAGGGAGGGAGGAAGGGAAAGATGAGGCATGAGGTGGTTGGAAAACAAGAAAATGTGCTGTTACGTCTACAGGGCTGCAACTAAGACTTACTATCATTATCAATGTACTCCATTAATCTGTGTTTGAGTTATAAAATATATAAATATATTGAGTTTAATGTCACAAAGGAGTAAAGACACCTGACAATGAATGGACTAGTTGCTCCTCTACTTTACACATGAAGGATTTGATTATTTAAACCCTTATTTGGAAAGACATACATAAAACAGCATCTCCCAAAACTGTCACTTTGTGCATTTCCTTTTTCACACTGTGGCAGCTAACAACAGTAGCTCTACTTTACACATGTAAGATTTGATTTACGCCCTTGTTTACTACTTTAATTAAGATAATGATCTGAATACAGCTTCTCGTGTGCAGGATCACAGTTTAGAAAGCTTGCAATTACTTCAGTTTAATCATGCAATATATTTATTTTATCACTCTGAAACCTGTGTAATAACCATCAACACTCTGGTACCTTATCATTCAGCATCAATATTACTCCTGTACTATCCATTTTGCTGCTACTTCTGCAATAATGTACATTTCCTCCACTGTGGGTCTTATATAAGGGATATCTTATCTTACCTTATCTTATCTAAAACGTTTTATTACGCACTGATCCGCCTTAAAAAATAATAAAAAGTCAATAACAAGCAAAAAGAGGAAACACAAAAGCAGCTATAAACCATTTCCCAAGCTGTCAGTTTGTGCATTTGTCCTTTCCACATTGAAGCAGCTGACATCATGTTAACTACAGTAGCTCTATTTTACACATGTAATATTGAATTTATACCCTTATTTGCTACTTTAATTAAGTTAAAAACTATCAAACACAGGTAATCTTATCATTCAACACCAATACCACTCCTGCATATAATGTTACTAGTTTTATTGCATGTGTATTTTATTACATGTTTATGCTATTTTTTTCCATTTTTTTACTATCCACTTTGCTTCTACTGCTGCAATAATGTCAATTTCCCCACTGTGGGACTAATCAAGGAATATATGACCTTACCTTAAATGCTTTATTATGCACTTATCTGCCTTAAAATATAAATTACAAGCAAAAAGAGGAAACAAAAAAGCAGCTATAAACCATTTCCCAAGCTGTCAGTGTGTGCATTTCCTTTAATGCACCGTGTTACGACTGTACAGCACAGCAGCTTTACTCTCACCTTAAATTTAACCCAAGCCATATATACTGTTAGAATGACCTTAAAACTATTGATTACCTAGGTTAAAAACAGCTGATTAATAATCAATCACCTGATTTATTAATAAAATACCGGTTTATAGCGTGTAACATTCAAAGCCTCTGACACAAAAACGGAAAAAACGTAAGTAACAGTAAGCGGTGGTGTAAAAAAAAAAAAAAAAAAAAAGAGGAAGTTAACGGTGTATCGAGGATGTAACGCGTTTTTTTTTTCATTGTTTTCTCTTTACGGTTAACCAACTTAATATTAATTACATTTACGATTCATCATTCATCCTTTCTTTTCTCTTATTTTTCTTTTTTTTTTAGTTTAACACTCAAAAAAACCAGCTAGAATGAATGGCAACTGGTGGGACAGTGAAGGCGACCTAGTGGACGGAAGACAGGAGGAGATTTTAAAAGATAAAAGAGGAATAAAAAGAGAAGGATTTTGTTAGGGTTTTTTACCTTAATGCTCGCAGAGAAACAGTCGACGTCTGGAAACCACGCTAGAAGCTCAAAAAAGAGGAGAGGAGGAGGAGGAAAAACGATTTGCTGCTGCTAGCTGCTCCTTCTGCTGCTGCCGTTTCCGGGTTAGCCGTTGCGAGGGGAGGTTCGGTTTGTGTAAGCTCAACGCGCGAGGGAGTGGGCGGAGTCAGAAAATAAGATACACACCTCCTTTCTACGGATGGAATACATATTAGTCCCCGCCCGGTGAGACCAGTTGGTTTAATTTTCACCGCGTCCTCCGCAGATTAGCCCGACTAATGACCGAGTCTCTAATATGTCCCACCGCAGCTTTAATTAGGACCTAAAAGAAATGCGTTTAAAAGCAAGATTATTATAGTTAATAAATTAAAATTAAAATTAAAACTATATGGTCAAGGTTGGGAAGGTTACTATGGAACTATAATAGGTTATACATTACTAGTTACCCTATTTAAAATGTAATAAATAATGTATAAATGTCAGTTACTTAATCAAAATAGGGTGGATTTGGATAATCTGGGACTCTTTTTGCAATTCTGACTTTTTCACCATATTTACATATGAATCCAATATATTATATCAACACCTAATATCATTATGAAATCTCTGAGATGTTTCCTTATTAAATCAGAAGACTGAATTTTTAGATATGGTACTCAAAAGGAAACATATACTAATGTTCCTTGTGACATTTATAATATATCACGATTTATTAACAAAATATATATAAAAAAAATATGGACTTCAAATAATTAAAAACAGCAATATATGTATTCAGTAACATGCTCACACACACACACACACACACACACACACACACACACACACACACACACCACACCACACACACACACACACATACATCATCATCATGTTCTTTTTTAGGGACGTTACATAGACTTACATTCATTTCCTGGATACTTAAACACTAACCACAAACCACTTCTTCTTGCCCAACCCAAACCTTCACTGTAACCACTGACCAACAAAAATCAGCTGTTTACCAAACAGGGACACGGATTTTTACCCCAAATTGACAAGTTGTGTGCAATTAAATGGTCCTTGAAGTGTGAAGTTTGTCCCCAAGATGTCTCCTAGGACAGGCCGCTCACACTCAGATAAGAAATTGATGAGTCATAAGCCTGAAAAAAGCAGTTTTGAGGTTTTCTTTCAAACATTAGTGGAAATTAAAGTGAATAATTTCAGGTTGAGTGTGACCAAAGTAACTAAAGCTCCCTCTGAAGACTTTCAAGAGACTATTTTATCTGTTATTATGCAGATAAAACTTCTTCTGCTCCAATTAATCCATTTCATCAGGAAAACAATTATGATATTTCCAAAATATAAATGTCTGTTTTGGATCTCGGAGACACTGAGCTGCACTTAACCCTTTACATAACTGTTCATATTCTCACTCATAATTAGTCTCTGCACCAACTCATATATATAAAACTCTCCGTCAGTCATTAATAAATAGTGATTAGTCCTTAATGAAGAGTATATTCTATTTATTTATTTATTAAAAGACATTTACAATCACTATTTTATGGTTCAGGAGAACATTTTATAGAATATGAAGAATACAGAAACATGTTTGAATGGTGACCAGCTGCACAAAAATAAAAATATGATGCATTTAATTTCAATTGTTGTATATTTAGAGTCACATTAGACAAAGTCCACCGTGCAGAAAATGTGTATATGGTGTTTTTAAAGCTCTCAAATGTAAAAAAAATTAATAAAAAGGGTAAAATTTGACTTTG
>JAJDFG010001501.1:7500-27500 GCA_021039105.1 Scomber colias
AGACATAGGTGTTGGGATTCATAAAATGTGATGTTGACAGGCGGGGGTCTGCACAAAATTTAAAGACGGGGGGGGCAGAGACTGGCGGCAATACCTGTCTCGCTCCCCATTGAACCTAATGTAATCGTCTTCTTTTTTACAAAAGAATCTCACTCTGTGTTCACACTGAGCTTACTCGCCTCATTTTAAGGAATATCTGAATAAAATAAACACTGTCAGAATCTGCCGGCTTCTGTGTCTCTCACGGTGTTTTCCGTTTTTGGACACGAGCTACGGTTTTCTCACAGTTTGCAATTGTTCGGGGACCCTGTCAGAAGCCAAATTCTTCAGAATTTTGAGATTTTTTTCCAAGCAGATTCTCAAATCGCCGTAGCAACCGCAGGGCCTTAGCTGCCCTTAGCAACCGTAGTAGGGCCTTAGCAACCTGTCGCTGGGCGGAAACTGAGCTACTTTTTTGTGATTGGCTAATCCCTGTCTGTCTGTTTTGCCAGTTAACTGAACTAATTCATTTGATTGGAGATTAATTCATGTTTACTGAGGACACCAATAAATAGTTTTATTGTTTTGTATTGTATTATATGATTTGTGGTGTATAAAAAGAATCAACATTTATCAACAGAAGATGAAAAAAATGTACATAATTATAATGAGTAATATAATTTCATACAACTAAGTAATTTAAAAATAAAAAAGTATAATAAAATGTACTCTCTTAATGATTAGATTTACTTGAAAATGAAGTAGACACAAATGAAATATCAATAGTTCTAACATGAGTTAAATATGTTTTATTATAAATATCAATAGTTCTCTGACCGACCTTCTTGTCTCTCTCTCTGTTCCCATGGAGAGATTACCAGGCTGAATCTGACGCTGTTGGTTTTGTGTGTGTGTTGTGTGCACCACTCCCTCACACACAAACACACACACACACACACACACACACACACACACACAGACACACACACACGATCTTCCCGTTGATGCATGGGAAAGTCAGAAACAGGAAGTCAGCAGGGAGTTCAGTGGAAACAGCAGAAGCATCACAACAGTGCTGCTGGAAAACCTAACCCGCCCCCCGCCCCACTAATACCCACCCCCCACCCCCCCCTCTTACCCAAACACACACACATTTATCACATGCTGTTTCCTAAATTTGGGAGCATATTATTCTATAATCATCTCAAAGACAAACAGAGTGATCCTCTGAGGACTGAACTCTGACCTGAGGAGAAGTTCTACTGACTGAAACATGAAGAGTCACTCAGGAACCCACACTGGATGTTTTATTTTTAACGTCCTGTGACGTTGGGGTTTTTTGGTTTGGGAGGAACATTCTGCCACTTTCAATTAACTCTACAACACACAGACAACATGATTAACTTTTAATGATCTGAATGAATCTTTGCTTCACATGGACACAGTGATGCTTTACAGTCTCGTTATCTGTGATTATTAAGTCACTACTCGTCTTAACTTGGTGTTGTAATATATTATAATACTGTTACTTTCACTATATGTACTTTACTACTACTATACTGTACTATACTGGAAATAAGTGGTAGTTTACAAGTTCTAGCACAGTTTCATCACAAAAAAGTTGTTTTATGTAGCGTTAAAGTTTGCAATAGATAGAAGAGAGTGTTTGTGTTCCTGTGATATATAAAACTATGTTAATGAGATATTTAAAAAAAAATACTGACATTGTTCATCCTTACAGAGCTCATTTTCATTTCTTTCCTTCCTCTCATTTACTGTCTTTACTCACAGGGTCAAAATTGACCCGGTTTGGTTTGACTATCAATCATAAAGGTATAAATGACCCAAATCTGTGTGTTAGACCTTTTTAGACAACCTCATTCCAACTTATCACCACAGGTTTTGGAAATTATGGTCACTTGGATTCTTTTGCTGCGATTATGGCAAAGTCAATACTTGTCTGAACCAGTCAGGGAGTTCTGGTCCTCTGAAATGAAGCCAACCAGGAAGTAACTTAGAGCTGCATTCTATCAAAAGGCCACCAGGGGGCGACCGTCTCTATACAAGTCAATGGAGAATTCACCAACTTCTCACTTGATTTCTAACCTCAGTAAACGTTTTCAAAATGTGTTTATGGTCTCAATCGCTAGTTTAAAGCCTTCTTCAATGCAGTATGATGTTCATTTGGGACATTTTGGCCTCCCTGATTTTATATGTGATGATAAAGCAGGGTATGGTAGGAGAGTGTTTGTGTTCCTCTGATATATGAACTATGTTGATGAGATATTTTAGAAAATACTGACTTAGTTCATTTTCATTTCTTTATGTATTTCTATATGTGTTTATGCATTCTGCTTTAACTTATTAATAACAATAAGAAGGATCAGTAAGATTTGTTTAATGTAAGAACAGGATGCTTAAAGTCAAACTTCCTGTCCCAGACAAACACAGCCAACCTTATATCGAGTATATAAGAAAATAAACAGTATTGTGTAAAAAGCTTTCGGCTCTTTAGATGTTTATGTTCATTGTGTAACACCATCAGCATCGAGGAGAGTGATCGGTCGTAAAAGTTTATCTGCAGCATCACAACGAGCTCAAACATGCAGAGTCATAAATAACTCACTTCATCAATGAGAAGAACAAGCAGGTTTGAATTGTGGAGCTAGACTTCACAAACTGTGTTTCAAGATTTCTGTGTTCAGGATTTAGTGATTAGCATAAACCCGCCCCTGCTGCTGTAGAGGTATAAATACATTCAGCACACACTACTACTACTACAGTCTACAGTTAGCCAGTTAGCTGAGCTAGCTGCGGCGTTAGCTGCCGAGTTAGCCCCCGCGTTAGCCGGCGAGCTAGCAGCCGAGTTAGCAGCTGAGTTAGCCCCCCGCGTTAGCCGCCGAGCTAAGCCGCCGAGCTAGCAGCAGAAAGCTCTCAGATGTAGCGTCCATGTTTCAGGTAGAGGTGGTGACTTTGATTGACAGGTGACACTTGGTAGGGGGGCGGGGCTTCAGCGTTTGGGAGCAGAGAAAGAGGCTGATTTTTTACACAACTTTGAAGCCTAATTTCATATATTTGGCGATTTTTTTTTAATCATTCAAATTTGGCAGGGTGGTTAACAACACACTTTTCTGTGGTATGTCAAACTCAGAACATATTTATTCTTACTTTACACGGACATTAACGGTTAAAAATATATGTTAACACACATTTTGCACTTCTTGCATCTGAACATTTTCTTACAATTAAACTTATTAGTGAGCATCTTTGGAACTTTTAATAAGTTTGTTTGACACTTTAAACATTCACCAATATTGTGTGTTCTGTGCTGATTTATATTTGTTAAAAACATATAAAAATGAATGATTCAGCCCTAAAAGTAGCTCTGACCCTGGAGAGCTTCAACTGACATTTAGCTTCTTCTTCTTCTGTCTTTTTTTAAAGCTGCTGACCTATTTACTGGCGACCCACTGAGGATCAGGATGGATCCGATCTGAGTCAGGACAGAACTAACATTTACTTCCTGCTATAAAACTCTCCGTCTCCTCCATGTGTGAATTTATGTCGACTCTGGCAGAAGTACAAACTCTCTCTCTCCGTATCCCTCCCCCCCCCCCCCCCCATCTGTATCTCCCTCTCTCCGTCTCCCTCTCTCTCTCCACTTCTCTCTCTCTCTCTCTCTCCCTCTCTCTCTCTCCTCTCCCCTCTCTCAATCTATTTATACACCAATCAGCTCCGGCTCTATTATGACATGATGAGTAGTAGTTCTCTGTGTTCTTCTTCTTCTGACCCGGAGGTCTGATTGTGCTCTCTGTGAGGAAGGACGAGAATAGCAGACAATAGAAGAAGAAGTGACACTAAGCAGCGGCTCAGTTCCTCTCCTGCTGCTGCTGCAGAGTAAAAGCTGCGGATCAGCACGGAGGATAAAAGGTTAGCGGTTAAACACTCTGAGTCACATCACTGTCATGAACTCTGTGAACTTTTTCTTTTGAAAGTTTCTTCAGGGACTTTTCTTTTTAGAGGAAGTCTCAGTACCAGTCTGATCTATTTTAAGCCTTACAGACTGTTCAGGGTCTAATTTGACCCATTTTTTTTACATTTTAGAGAAAAAACACCTTTAAAACTAGGGCTGTCAAACGATTAATTTTTTAATCGCGATTAATCGCAGAGTTTCCATAGTTAATCACGATTAATGGCGTTTTGAATTGCGTGTTTAAAATCCTGTTATTTTCCATTTGAAGGCAGTTTTAAGCCCATAATGTAAAGCATTTCTTACCAGAGTGTCTTAACTGGGAATCAATCACGGCTCTGCTGCGACTCCCACACTCAAAATGGTCCTTTGGTGGAGCTGAGGCTGGCTTGGCTGCACCTGGGTGTTTAGCGTGGAGGTGCTAACTCAAACTCCACGTACTCCGGTGGTAGTTAAACTCCGTTTGACACAGGTTGCATTTTACTTTTGACTTGTCAACTGAAGCGTCTGGAAGTGTTTTAAAGTTAACAAGCCGTTCAAAAGTCCAGTAGCTCTCTTACTTTCCATCAGCGCGGTAGGTTTACTGCAGGAGGCCACTTCAAAGCATAGCGCTACAGCTAGAGGAGCCGTCTACGGGGGAGTAGAAGGGACAAAAAGGCTTGACACATTAAAATGAGATTAAAAAAAAATTAACTTGTTCATTAATCTAATCGCGATTAACACGTTAACGCTGACAGCCCTAGTTAAAATGTTTCTTTTAGTCAGACATTTGATAACTTCTCCTATTAAAAACACAAAATATACAAAATTAGAAATATTTCATCTTTCTAAAAATATTTTTGTGCAGCAGAAACAACTAAAGAAACTCTCTTCTCTGCTCTCTGAACGCTCCATCAAGGATTAATCACCAGTTTATTAATGACTGATGAGGTAAGCAGGATTTTATTCAGGACTGTAACTAATGATTAGTTTCATTATAGTTCCAGCTGCTGTTTTTTTTACTTTAATTAATAAGTTGATTGGTTTTGTAATGTTAAATAATCAGAAAATAATGATAATAATGATAAATAACATAAACTGAACACATGTAATGACACTCGAGTCAACTTTATCGCCTTAACTCTATAATGAATATCAAAAACAAACTTTAAGACTTTTTAAGGATCCACAGAGTCTCTGGTTAGATGCCTTGCTCAAGGGAATTTAAGTGGAGGTAATTTTCCTCATGCAGATTCATGCTGCCGGTCTTTTTATGTCTGAATACAGTTTGTGTCTTATTTAACCTTCCTGTCGTCCTCCCGGGTCAAATTGACCCGTCTGTTTTGACTGTTCCTTCTTTCCTGCCTGCCTGCCTGCCTGCCTTCCTTCCTTCATGCCTTCCTTCCTTCCATCTGTCCTTCCTCTCTCCTTCTCTCTTTCTTTCCTTCTTCTCTCTTTCCTCCCTCCATCCTACCTTCCTTCATCCCTTCCTTCTTTCCTCTGTCCTTCTTTCCTTCCTTCCTCCCTCCCTCCAACCTTCTTTCCTCCCTCCCTCCTACCTTCCTTCTTTACTTACTTCTTTCCTCCGTCCTTCCTTCCTCCCTTCCTTCTTTCCTTTCCTCCTTCCTTCCTTCCTTCCTCCATCCCTCTTTCTTCCTTCTGTTGTTCCTTCCTCTCTCTCTCTCTCTCTCTCTCTCTCTCTCTCTCTCCTTCCTTCCTTCTTTCCTCCCTGCCTTCTTTCCTTTACTCCCTTCCTTCCTTCTTTCCTTTACTCCCTTTTCTTCCGTACTTCCTTTTCTTCCTTCTTCCTCCCTTCCTTCCTTGACTCGAACACAAACAGGAGGGTTAACAGATTCTCTTGGGGGATGGGTTAGATGTATCTACCTCTGCTCTACTTCAGCCTGTCATTGAACATTATTAGACTGGCAGGAGTGTACAGAATGTTTCTATCAGTGTGGATATGAACACACACACACACTCACACATATTAACACACTCATACACACACACACACACACACACACACACACACACACACACACACACACACACACACACACACACACACACACACACCACACACACACACACACAGTAAAAGTCTGACTCTTCCTTTAATGACCGAGCAGGAAGTTTGGGTGTCTGGATCTTAATGTTTTTATTTAATCTGAGTCTGAAGCTGCTGCTGTAACCTTGCTGTGTGTGTGTGTGTGTGTGTGTGTGTGTGTGTGTGTGTGTGTGTGTGTGTGTGTGTGTGTGTGTGTGTGTAACTCTACACGCTGTGAACAGCAGAGATCAACATGCTGCTAAATACTGTGAACACTCAGCTGAAGATTTGGCCCGAGGTAGAGGAGCAGTGTGACAGTATGTGTGTGTGTGTGTGTGTGTGTGTGTGTGTGTGTGTGTGTGTGAGAGAGAGAGACCAAGTGAGTGTGTGTTATGTCACAAGACGGGAGGGCTTTTAAAATGTTTGGGTGCTGGTTTTAATCTCTGTGTGTCTGAGAGAGACTGAGTGTTGTAAGAATGTGTGTGTGTGTGCGAGTTTGTTTGTGTGTATGTGTGTGTGTGTGTTAACGTGCTTGTGTGTGTGAGTGTGTATGAGTGAGTGAGCATGCGAGCATGTGTGTGTGTGTTTGTGCGTATGTGAGTTTGTATGAGTGAGTGTGTGTATGTGTGTATGTATCTGTTTGTGTGTGTGTGTGTGTGTGTGTGTGTGTGTGTGTGTGTGTGTATGTGTGTGTGTGTGTGTGTGTGTGAGAGTGTGAGGAGTGTGTGTGTGTGTGTGTGTGTGTGTGTGTGTGTGTGTGTGTGTGTGTGTCCCACCTGCTGCCTCTCGTGTCGTACTGTTTCATGTTTTTGATGAAGTGGATCTTCTTGGTGTGTCGAGGTTTAGGAGAACCGCCGGAGAGATTACGAGTCCTGAAAGAACAGAGAGACACACAGAGTCAAAAACTTCAGTTTATAAAGATTCATTTACTGCACAACACACACACACACACACACACACACACACACACACACACACACAAACACACACACACACACACACTACACAATAAACACAGGAGCACACACACAAACAACTGCACAACAAACACACACACACACACACACACTGCAGTCTGTGTTACAATCAACAGTTGGACATTCAACTACATGATAACTGCAATATTTCACTATCTTCAGTGTGTGTGTGTGTGTGTGTGTGTGTGTGTGTGTGTGTGTGTGTGTGTGTGTGTGTGTGTGTGTGTGCGTGTGTGTCGGTGTGTGTGTTCCTGTGTGTGTGTGTTTTCTGTGTGTGTGAATGCCTCTGTGTGTGTGTGTGTGTGAATGCCTCTGTGTGTTCCTGTGTGTGTGTGTGTCTGCGTGTGTGTGTGTGTGTGTGTGAATGCCAGCTGAAGGTGAACTCATGAGCCAGGTTGTATCGCCGTGACGACCTCGTGGATTAAAAACAGACCTGGTCACGAAGGCGAGCGGCTCAGTGACATCACAGTGACATCACAGCCGTTACGCAACATTAACAGCCTGAAACAATACTGAGCTGACCTGAACCGACCACAGCTGCTGGATCAATGATGTTACTGTCATTTTAAGACCATGTTAGACCCAGGCGGGGAGTTCTGGTCCTCTGAAATGAAGCCAACCAGGAAGTAACTTAGAGCTGCATTCTATCAAAAGGCCACCAGGGGGCGACCGTCTCTATACAAGTCAATGGAGAATTCACCAACTTCTCACTTGATTTCTAACCTCAGTAAACGTTTTCAAAATGTGTTTATGGTCTCAATCGCTAGTTTAAAGCCTTCTTCAATGCAGTATGATGTTCATTTGGGACATTTTGGCCTCCCTGATTTTATATGTGATGATAAAGCAGGGTATGCATTAGGGCGTGGCTACGTCCTGATTGACAGGTTGATTGACCGATGTCCTCGAGATCCAGCCCTCGTAACCATAGCAACCTCCCCGCTCCGCCCATGGCTCCGCCTCATGCCCATATAAGTAGAATCCGTGTTTTTATTTTTCCCAGCATGCACCTGAAATTTTCAAGATGGCGCTGCCTAGATTAGAAACTATTGGCTTCCGAGCAGCAGTCCACAAACCAATGGGTGACGTCACGGATGTTACGTCCATTTCTTTTATACAGTCTATGGTTAGACCACATCATGATAATATAACAGCCTAATAATACAACCACACTCTCACAGAGCACTAAACTTTTACTTCTTAACTCTCCCCTGAGCCGGAAGCTGAGTCAGAGTCGCCCCCCCCCCTCTGACATTTAAGCCTGGATGTGACTGGCAGTAATGACAGCAGCTTTCAGAGGGTTTGGGCAGAGGTGGGTGACAAGAGGAGGGGATCAGAGGTTGGGGCTGACTTGCCATATCAGGGAACAGGTAGACAGATTATTTTAAATTAGCAGAAATGAAGGAGGTCATGTCAGTATTTTGGATAATGGAGAAAAAACACATGACATCACATCCTGAAGCAGTAAAATCTGTTAAACTGTTTTATTTAAAACCTAGCAGCAGCAGATTGGTTATGCAAAGCAGGTAAAGTATCAGGATCACTACAGTAAGAAGCTACTTTAAACCTCCATGGGGTTAAAGGTCAGGCTCTTAAAAACTCCACCGACTGAGATTAAACTGAAGATATTTAGATTTTTAAAGAAATGTAAAAGTTTGGCTGAAGCTAGATCAGAGATGTGGGCAATTATTTTATAATGTACTACGACTATGTTTTGTAATTGTATAATTCTCTCTCTCTCTCTCTCTCTCTCTCTCTCTCTCTCTCTCAAGGTACTGTTTTAATAATAGACGTGTAAACTAAAGGAGGGAAGAAGAGAATCAGCATCAGAGTTATAAAGGAAGAAAAAGAGTCAAAGAAAGAGAAGTTAAGAGCTGAATGTAATGTTAATGATTAAAGCCATAAATCTCTCTCTCTCTCTCTGTCTCTATTTCTCTCTCTCTGTCTCTCTCTCTCTCTGTCTCTCTCTCTCTCTCTCTCTCTCTCTCTCTCTCTCTCTCTGTCTCTCTCTCTCTCTTAAAAGTCTAACTAGAGTCATGATGCAGCAGCTATAATCTCTACAGTTACTGCAGCTTATTTATAGTAAACTGAAGTTGTGCTGTGGTCATTTGTCCCCTATATACAGTATAATAAGTTGATATATGGACATGATAATATCCTCATTAATATAGAGGAATTAGATTATTGTACTATAAATTGATGACATAATTGTCTTGACAGGCCTTTCAGCATTAGCCTCCCACACACCTGCACACACACACACACACTAACCCTGCACACACACACTAACCCTGTATGTACACACCTACACACACACACTAACCCTGCATGTACACACCTGCACACACACTAACCCTGCACACACACACTAACCCTGCATGTACACACCTACGCACACACACTAACCCTGCACACACACACTAACCCTGCATGTACACACCTACACACACACACTAACCCTGCATGTACACACCTGCACACACACTAACCCTGCATGTACACACCTGCACACACACTAACCCTGCATGTACACACCTGCACACACACTAACCCTGCATGTACACACCTACACACACACACTAACCCTGCATGTACACACCTGCACACACACTAACCCTGCATGTACACACCTGCACACACACACTAACCCTGCATGTACACACCTACACACACACTAACCCTGCATGTACACACCTACACACACACTAACCCTGCATGTACACACCTGCACACACACTAACCCTGCATGTACACACCTACACACACACTAACCCTGCATGTACACACCTACACACACACTAACCCTGCATGTACACACCTGCACACACACTAACCCTGCATGTACACACCTGCACACACACACTAACCCTGCATGTACACACCTGCACACACACACTAACCCTGCATGTACACACCTGCACACACACACTAACCCTGCATGTACACACCTGCACACACACACTAACCCTGCATGTACACACCTGCATACACACATTAACCCTGCATGTACACACCTGCACACACACACTAACCCTGCATGTACACACCTGCACACACACACTAACCCTGCATGTACACACCTGCACACACACACTAACCCTGCATGTACATTTAGAAGTACACACGTTTATAGAAATAGGACACATGCATAATCTCATGGTGTGTAATCTTATAGAGCTCAGTCCTGCTCTCTGAAAGCAGCCTGAACCCAGAGCCACCGGAAGAATCCCTCTGCTCAGAGACACAAGGGTTACACAACATACATGAACACACACACACACACACACACACACACACACACACACACACACACACAGAGCATCTGTTACTGTTTTTTTTCGGCTGACCTGGTGATTGCAAACCACATGGAGACTTCTGCTGGCTATGTGACTGTAGTATATGCACACACACACACACACACACACAACTATCTACTGTCAGTCCTCTGTACTTTTAACAAGGTTGCAAAGCAGATTTTTGTGTGTGTGTGTGTGTGTGTGTGTGTGTGTGTGTGTGTGTGTGTGTGTGTGTGTGTGTGTGTGTGTGTGTGTGTGTGTGCGTGTCTCTGCATTCAGTCAAGTTGAGTTTCCGTTTTTTCAAAATTCCACCTAAAATACTTATTTTACTCATTTCTTGCAGAGTCTTCTGTCACATTCTGTGAAATATCTAAAGTCCTGAGTAGTAAATATGCTGATGGGAAATGAGCACAGTGCATAAGTCAACTCAAACTCTACATTACACACTGATGATGATGATGATGATGATGTCAGCAGTTTCTGAATATCAGACTTGCAGATTTCCCAGTATTCCTGCTCACTCAGCTTCCTCTGGATATAAATAAAGATTAATCAGTAAATATATATCCAGACCTCAGCTCTCTCTGTTCCCCAGTATTAAAATAAACTCTCTACTGCTAGTAATGACTCCATCTTTGGGCTTCACTGTAACCATGGACACAGGATGGAATCTTCAGAGCACAGGATGGAATCTTCAGAGTGTTCCGTTTCCACGGGAACCGTCATTCCGCAGCATTCCGAGATGTTCCGGAATGTTTCCATAGTGTGGGAATGGAAAGAGTTCCTCAAGGCCCTGGATGTTGTGGGGCTGTCATGGTTGACACGACTCTGCAGCATCGGGGGCAGTGCCTCTGGATTGGCAGACTGGGGTGGTGGTCCCTCTTTTTAAGAAGGGGGACCGGAGGGTGTGTTCCAACTATAGGGGATCACACTCCTCAGCCTCCCTGGTAAGGTCTATTCGGGGGTGCTGGAGAGGAGGGTCCGTCGGATAGTCGAATCTCGGATTCAGGAGGAGCAGTGTGGTTTTCGTCCAGGCCGTGGAACAGTGGACCAGCTCTACACCCTCTGCAGGATCTTTGAGGGTGCATGGGAGTTTGCCCAACCAGTCCACATGTGTTTTGTGGACTTGGAGAAGGCATTCGACCGTGTCCCTCGGGGAGTCCTGTGGGGGGTTCTCCGGGAATACGGGGTACCGGACCCCCTGATACGGGCCGCCCATTCCCTGTATGACCGGTGTCAGAGCTTGGTCCGCATTGCCGGTAATAAGTCGGACTCGTTCCCAGTGAGGGTTAGACTCTGCCAGGGCTGCCCTTTGTCACCGATCCTGTTCATGATTTTTATGGACAGGATTTCTAGGCGCAGTCAGGGCGTTGAGGGGGTCCGGTCTGGTGACCTCAGGATCCTCAGTCGATCTTAGTTCCTACCCTCACCTCTGGTCATGAGCTTTGGGTAGTGACCCAAAGAACAAGATCGCGGGTACAAGCAAAAAGGTTGAAATCCACCTCGATGTGCTCCAAGAAAACAGGCAGGCCGTGATGTTGTTACGTTCAGTTTTGCCCTCATGTGAACGGCCCTTAATGACACATTTAGGGTCAAGTTTGATCACACTGGTTTCTACCAGGCGGGGAGTTCTAGTCCTCTGAAATGAGGCCAACGCGGAAGTAACTTAGAACTGCATTCTATCAAAAGCCCACCAGGGGGCGACCGTCTCTATACAAAAAACTATTGGCTTCCGAGCAGCAGTCCACAAACCAATGGGTGACTTCACGGATGTTACGTCCATTTCTTTTATACAGTCTATGGTTTCTACTGGAGGAACCTTTGAGCAGAGCATTACCACAGCCTGACCTTCTATAGGACTCTACACTTTAGTACAGTTACTAACACTGACAACTTCACACAGGATGCATATAACTTTTAAAATGTTTACTATCTTTGACATGTTGAGTTCATATTTTGATAACTTAGGATCACAAGTAGAGCTCCAACGATTAGTCGATCAACAGAATATTAATCTGCCACTTTTCTGATGATTGAATAATAGTTTCAGTCATTTTTTAAAGCCAAGCATCTAAAATATTTGCTTGTTTCAGCTCCTCAAGTTGGTCAAACATGATGCTGAATATGTTTAGGTTTTAAACTGTTAAAACTTTTGACTCTGAGGCTTCTTTCACCATTTTCTGACATTTAATGAACAAAATGCTGAATCGACAAATCTAGAAAATAACCTGCAGCCTGAATGTCATGAAACCAGTGGACACAAACCACTACTGTACTGTTTGTTTGTCTGAAATTAAAAACTCAGACTGGTAGACGTCATCCACTCGTTTTGTTATTTCTTTCTTGGCTTCAGACTCCAGCATCCTGAAATAGTTTGGGTTGTTTTTGGGCCAGAATTAGCTCATGAGAAGGTCTGAGAGTATTTAGACATGTTCTGATATTACTGCTGATACTATGAGTTTCAACACAGATACCAAAGAGACTTATTAAACTAACCACAAATCTGTTTTCACTTTAGTAAAAGTCCAATATTACAGTATCTGCTATTATTATTATTATTATTATTATATTAGACTAGAGATACAAGACTGTAGTTTATGTTGGCTGTTGACCGGCTGTGGCTCAGGAGGTAGAGCAGGTCGTCCTCCAATTGGAAGATTGACGGTTCGATTGACGCTCCTCCAGTCCACATGTCGATGTGTCCTTGGGCAAGACACTTAACCCCAAAATTGCTCCCGTTGCCGCGCCAACGGTGTATGAATGAGAATGAATGGTTAACTTCCCTCCTGTTGTGCTCAGGTCAAGGAAGGAAGGAAGGAACGAAGGAAGGAAATGAGGAAGGAACGAAGGAAGGGAGGAAATTAGGAAGGAACGAAGGAAGGGAGGAAATGAGGAAGGAACGAAGGAAGGGAGGAAAGAGGAAGGAAGGAAGTGGGGAAAGAAGGAAATGAGGAAAAGAGGGAGGAAATGAGGAAGGAAGGGAGGAAATGAGGAAGGAACGAAGGGAGGAAAGAGGAAGGAAGTGGAGAAAGAAGGAAATGAGGAAGGAACGAAGGAAGGGAGGAAAGAAGGAAGGAAGGAAAGAGGAAGGGAGGAAAGAGGAAGGAAGGAAGTGGGGAAAGAAGGAAATGAGGAAGGAACAAAGGAAGGGAGGAAGGAAGGAAGTGAGAAAAAAGGAAATGAGGAGGGAAGGAAGTAACGAAGGAAGGAGGAAACGAGGGAGGAAGTAAGGAGAGAAGGAAGGAAGTGAGGAACAGTCAAAAGAGATGGGGTCAATTTGACCCGGGAGGACGACATGAGGGTTAACTTCCCTCCTGATGATGAGCAGGTTGGCACCCTGCGTGGTAGCTCCTGCCATCAGTGTATGAATGAGATGTAATGTAAAGAGCTTTGAGTGTTCGTAAAGACTAGAAAGGCGTTATATATACAAGTACAGAACATTTACCATGATGATATATCTGAAGAGAAATTTGATAGTGAGCAATTTATTTACTGCTGTAGCTAAATAATCTGATGATCGGCAGCTACAAAGAACATGTGGAACTGAGGAAGGAACGAAGGAACAAAGGAAGGAAGGAAATGAGGAAGGAACGAAGGAAGGGAGGAAAGAGGAAGGAAGGAAGTGGGGAAAGAAGGAAATGAGGAAGGAACGAAGGGAGGAAAAGAGGGAGGAAGGAAATGAGGAAGGAACGAAGGAAGGAAATGAGGAAGGAACAAAGGAAGTGGGGAAAGAAGCAAATGAGGAAGGAACGAAGGAAGGAAATGAGGAAGGAACAAAGGAAGGGAGGAAAAAGGAAGTGGGGAAAGAAGGAAATGAGGAAGGAACAAAGGAAGGGAGGAAAAGAGGAAGGAAGGAAGTGAGAAAAAGGAAATAAGGAAGGAGGAAAAGAGGAAGGAAGTAAGGACAGAAGGAAGGAAGTGAGGAACAGTCAAAAGAGATGGGGTCAATTTGACCCGGGAGCACGACAGGAGGGTTAACTTCCTCCTGATGATGAGCAGGTTGGTAGGTTGGCACCCTGCGTGGAAGCTCCTGCCATCAGTGGGTGAATGAGATTTGATGTAAAGAGCTTTGAGTGGTTGTAAAGACTAGAAAGGCGTTATATATATAAGTACAGAACATTTACCATGATGATATACCTGAAGAGAAATTTGATAGTGAGCAATTTATTTTCTGCTGTAGCTAAATAATCTGATGATCGGCAGCTACAAAGAACATGTGGAACTTATTTTAACAAACAAACAAACAAACAGATGATAAAGCTCTCCAGCAGCAGCGTGACTGACATGTAACAGGTCCATCTTATTATAGCATTAAAGAGCAGCGTAAGTTATCTCAATGATTTTCTCGCTGCGAGCATAAACAACAACAGTGTGTGTGTGTGTGTGTGTGTGTGTGTGTGTGTGTGTGTGTGTGTGTGTGTGTGTGTGTGCGTGTGTGTGTGACGCCAGCGCTCCCTCCTCTCCCAGTCAGTCTAAATCCGTCCCAGTATCTGAACTATGGATCTGCTGCCTCATTATCACAACAGTCTGACCAGCGGATCATTTCCATGAGAACCAGCCGGCTCCATCTCTCTGCTGGGATGTTGTGGAAAGTTTCCACACTGTGGGAACGGAAAAAATCCCCCCCCCCTCCCCCAACCAACCCCCTGCTGCTGCTGAGGATGACGAGGATGATGATGATGATGATGGTGGTGGTGGTGGTGGTTTGATTAAAACACATGCTGGCTGAATATTTACTGTAGAGCTGCAATTAGCTGACTGTCATATGTGATAGTTCATATTTTGACATTTGATATTTCTGTAACTGATTAAATATTGAGGATTGTTGCATTTTGTCTGAGTGTTTCTATTTTAACTGGTGCAGCTTCTCCAGATATTACGGTATTACGGTATATTCATTTATGTCTTTGATTATAGTCAGACAACATAAGCTGAGATGATTATTGTTATAAAGTTACAGCTGATGCATTCATCAGTAAACCTCAGTAGAAACAGAGTTCAGCTCTCTGTCCAGTTATAATAACAGTAATTAAACCATTACACGCTGAGGAGAGGCTTCTCTGATTGGCTCGTTACAGCGCTGTCAGCTGACGTGTTGAACCTCACTGGACAACAATAAGAGGAAAGACCAGGTGGGGAGTTCCTGTCCTCTGAAATGAGGCCAACCAGGAAGTAACTTAGAGCTGCATTCTATCAAAAGGCCACCAGGGGGCGACCGTCTCTATACAAGTCAATGGAGAATTCACCAACTTCTCACTTGATTTCTAACCTCAGTAAATGTTTTCAAAATGTGTTTATGGTCTCAATCGCTAGTTTAAAGCCTTCTTCAATGCAGTATGATGTTCATTTGGGACATTTTGGCCTCCCTGATTTTATATGTGATGATAAAGCAGGGTATGCATTAGGGGGCGGGGCTACGTCCTGATTGACAGGTTGATTGACCAATGTCCTCGAGATCCAGCCCTCGCAACCAAAGCAACCTCCCCGCTCCACCCACGGCCCCGCCTCATGCCCATATAAGTAGAATCCGTGTTTTTATTTTTCCCAGCATGCACCTGAAATTTTCAAGATGGCGCTGCCCAGATTAGAAACTATTGGCGTCCGAGCAGCAGTCCACAAACCAATGGGTGACGTCACGGATGTTACGTCCATTTCTTTTATACAGTCTGTGCGAAAAACCCAATATTGTGTTTTTAGAGCGATCTCATCTGAAACTCAAACTATAACTGACCTCAAACTCAACACTGATCCGTTAAATCTCACAGGAAGCAGCGACCCTGCAGGCCTGAGCTGTGTGTGTGTGTGTGTGTGTGTGTGTGTGTGTGTGTGTGTGTGTGAGAGTGTGGACGCAGAGTCACTTATTCAGTGTTAGTCATGAGCTACGCCAGAGTTACAGTTAATAATAGCTGGTGTCATTTTTTAAGCTCAGAATAAACCAGCGTGACTCTGCCAGAACACTGACGTCTGAAAATAGAATAAATATAAAACTGTTAGAGGTTTTTATTCTGCGCTCACCTTTCATTCATCCCTCCTTCTTCGGTGCTCTCCTTTCATTCATCACTCCTTCTTCTGCGCTCTCCTTTCATTCATCACTCCTTCTCATGACTCATCATCACGCCTCTACTACATCAGTCACGCCTCGACTACACTCATGCTGCTTTATTACATTAGTTATTTCTGTCAGGGACTCTTTATATTCGGAGCTGTAATGATACAGGAAGTAGAATTAAAGACGAGTCAGCTTATACAGGAAGTAGAATTAAAGATGAGTCAGCTTATACAGGAAGTAGAATTAAAGACGAGTCATTAAAGACGAGTCAGCGTGTTACGTGCCGTGTGGTTTCTGTGGTTTCTTGCTTCCTTTTCCTTTTCTGCAGGTACCGCCCCCCTTTTCTCCCCACTGATTAGTGATTGGCATCAGCTGTGGCTCGTCAGGCAAACACCTTAAGAACCCTGTGGAGCTGATGCCAGTCCCTGGCAGTTGACTTCTGGCTGTGTGCTGAACTGAGCTGTGTGCTGAACTGAGCTGTGTGCTGAACTGAGCTGTGTGCTGAACTGAGCTGTGTGCTAGTTCCTGGTGTTCCTGGTGTTCCTGGTGTTCCTGACCAGCGGTGTGGTTTGTCTGCCACTTATCGATCGGTTTCCCTTGTTTTTTGGAAGCTCGTCTTTAGTTTGCTCGTTAATAAAGTGAGTTTTTGTTTTGGATCTCCTGTGTTTTGGTATATTTTTGTTTTGTGTTGTTTCATTTGTTACGTCCCTACCCCTAGACACAATCGGGGTCGTAACAGATTTGGGGGCTCGTCCGGGATAGTGGTCCGGTGTGTTTTACGGTGAGTAGTGGTGTCTGAGTGCCGTCAGCCTGTGTGGTGTGTGGCTTCCCCAGTTAAGTCAGGTGAGTGTCCAGCTGGGCTGAGTAATCGGCCTTTCCAACGGGCACTCTTTTGTTGTTTTGCCTTTTTTATTTTCGGGGTTAACTCCGGGCGGGGAATTTTATTCTCCAGAGGGGGCTGGCTTGTCAGGGTTTCGGCCGCTGATGTTTAGGCCTGTAAGACGCCTCGAGCCCGGCACGCCTCAGAAGATAGTTAGGTAAGTTTGTGTTAGGCAGGTTCTGGGGAGGTTTGGTTTGGTTATTGCACCATTGCTGTTGGTCTCCGGTGTCATATTTGCCGTGGTTGTCTCCGGTGGTGGGTTGCTGTGTGGTTACTGTGTGTGTGTGTGTGTGTGTGTGTGTGTGTGTGTGTGTGTGTCCTGCTTTTCCCAAGTTGTGTGGGAAGCATGGCAACTTTTGACATACAGGTGTTTGTCTCCAACCCGTCTCTGACTGCGTTGGATAAATGCAGGAAGAGTGACTTACGTGAGATTGCAGGTTACTTCGGGATTGATGTATCACGGTCTCTCCCGAAAGCAGAGCTCAGAGCCGTCGTGCTGGAGGGTTTGTTGAGGAAGGGAGTGGTGAGTTTGCCGGCCCCTGAGGCTGCGTCCCAGGTTGCGGTCGAGGCAGAAGCTTCCCCGGGTGTAAGTCACCAGGAAGCGGATGAGCTTTCGGCGGCGGTCTGCTCAGGTCATCCGACTGAAGGGACTGCCAGACAGCCGGTTAGTTTTACTCCGGGCATGAAGGGGGATCAGGTTATTGTGAAGCCAGTGACGTTGCCGACCTTTGTTCCTTTCTCTGCTGAGTCTAGCCCTGGCTCCAAATTGGATGCCAGATTAAAAATCCGACTAGCCCGACTGCAGTTGGAAAAGGAGGAGCGTGAGCGCGAGTATCAGCTTCGGAGGGAGATAGAGCTGAAGAGGCTGGAGGCAGACACTGCTGTCAGGCTGCGACAGGTGGAGGTGCAGGCCCGTGCAGCTCTGTCCTCGGAGGTCCAAGCTTCATCGGGCCCTACTTTCTCCTTCGACGTGAGCAAACACATTTCCTTAGTCCCTACATTTCGTGAAGCAGAGATTGAGTCCTACTTTTGCGCATTTGAGCGTATTGCCGCTGCGCTACGCTGGCCGACAGATGCATGGGCTATTTTGCTGCAGTGCAAATTGACAGGCAGGGCTCAGGAGGCTTGTTCTTCTTTGTCAGTGGAAGATGGGCTAGACTACGAGCAGGTTAAAAGCGCTATTCTGCGTGCATATGAGCTTGTGCCGGAAGCCTACAGACAGCGTTTTCGCGGTCTCAGGAAAGCCCAGAACCAGACTTATCTTGACTTTGCAAGAGAGAAGGGGATGTTGTTTGACAGGTGGTGTGCGGCATGTAAAGCTAGAGATCTTGCTTCGGTACGGGAGTTAATGCTGCTGGAGGAGTTCAAGAACTGTGTTTCCGAGCGTACTGCTGTGTATCTGAATGAACAGAAGGTGACCACTCTGCAGCAGGCTGCCGCCCTGGCAGACGAATTTGTGTTAACGCATAAGAACATGTTTGATAAGCGTGAACCTGTCGATCGTGAGTGGTCTTCACCAAGGCCTAGATCACCGGTACCCGGTGCTGAGGGTTCCACCTCTCCCAAGTCTGAGAGGAGGTGTTTTTTTTGTCACAAAACCGGTCACTTAATTGCCAACTGCGCTGCCTGGCAACATAATCAGGGGGCTCCATTGAAACCGAAAGGGGTGGGGCTGATCACAACGTCCCTCAGTGACACCTCCAACCTGTCTGGGGTACCTGACGACTGTTTCAGACCATTTATTTTTTCCTGTTACGTGTCCGCCACAGGAAAGCCGAAGGACCAGCGTCTGATTAGGGTTTTGCGTGACACTGCTTGTTCTCAGTCACTTATCCTTGACAGTGTCCTACCTGCGGCTGCCAAATCTGTGAGTGCTGGAGTTGTGAGAGGGATCGAAATGGGTTTAGTTCCTGCACCCCTACATCGTGTACATATAAACTCTGGTCTGGCCACTGGTTTCTTCCCTGTGGGTGTCCGCTCCTGTTTTCCCATCGATGGCATAGACTTCATCATGGGAAATGACATTGCTGGTGGTAAGGTGTATCCTGTGCCTGAGGTTGTCACCGAACCTGAGGAGGGTCAACTCAAACAGCACCCTGATGCCTTAGTGGAGGTGTTGCCCTCTATTGGCAGTTCAGTGAACTGCAGGTTGAAGGAACCGGAGAAGGCAACTGAACCTGTGGTTACTCCTGCAACTCCCTTGCCCCTGAACCCTAGGGCGCTCATCACTGCACAGGCAGCTGCCCCTTTGCTTGTTTTCTGTCTGTGGTGTTACACGCTGTGTGGTGTTGTGTGCTATTTGACTGCGATGATTGTGACCATGTTTTTGTTGTCGGCAGGTCAGGGTGGATGCTCGTGCCCTTGGAGCGGTGCTGCGTCGGGCTGGTGTGGTGTCACCTGGTGTGCACGCTTTATTGCTGCTATTTTGTTGGGACATCTTGTGGGATGTTTATGGGAGGTGGGGTTGATTTTTATGGGTGGGGGTGTTACGTGCCGTGTGGTTTCTGTGGTTTCTTGCTTCCTTTTCCTTTTCTGCAGGTACCGCCCCCTTTTCTCCCCACTGATTAGTGATTGGCATCAGCTGTGGCTCGTCAGGCAAACACCTTAAGAACCCTGTGGAGCTGATGCCAGTCCCTGGCAGTTGACTTCTGGCTGTGTGCTGAACTGAGCTGTGTGCTGAACTGAGCTGTGTGCTGAACTGAGCTGTGTGCTGAACTGAGCTGTGTGCTAGTTCCTGGTGTTCCTGGTGTTCCTGGTGTTCCTGACCAGCGGTGTGGTTTGTCTGCCACTTATCGATCGGTTTCCCTTGTTTTTTGGAAGCTCGTC
>JAJDFG010001501.1:32500-34193 GCA_021039105.1 Scomber colias
CTCTTTATCGGCCTGTTGGGAAGTCTGAACTGTTTCAGAGAACAGAGACACTGATAAGAGAGTGTGTGTGTGTGTGTGTGTGTGTGTGTGTGTGTGTTATTGTGTGTGTGTGTGGAGGAAAAGTTTAACAAATATAAATGGATCAAAAGTTCAGAACATAAAGAGTCAGAATTGATCCAAGTCAGCAGTTTAACAGACTTTTATAATAATGGAGGTCTATGGAGACAATGCTGTTTGGGCTGCAGCTGCAATACCAAGAGTGACCACTGGCTGAGTGGTGGCGCCCTATCCGTCCCACTGCACATGCTCAGTAGTGTTTCCTGCTCGGCCCACAGACTTTACATTGTGATGACGTCAGTTATAATGGAGGTCTATGGAGACAATGCTATTTGGGCTGCAGCTGCAATACCAAGAGTGACCACTAGGGGAGAAATCAGCTGATAGACTGAGAAGCGGTGGCCTATCAGCTCTTATAATACATCCATGCAGCGGTCTGTGTAGAACCACCAGGAGCGTTTCAGAAGCTTCAGGGTGTTCTGACTTAGTACCAGGTGGGGAGTTCCTGTCCTCTGAAATGAGGCCAACCAGGAAGTAACTTAGAGCTGCATTCTATCAAAAGGCCACCAGGGGGCGACCGTCTCTATACAAGTCAATGGAGAATTCACCAACTTCTCACTTGATTTCTAACCTCAGTAAACGCTTTCAAAATGTGTTTATGGTCTCAATCGCTAGTTTAAAGCCTTCTTCAATGCAGTATGATGTTCATTTGGGACATTTTGGGCCTCCCTGATTTTATATGTGACGATAAAGCAGGGTATGCATTAGGGCGTGGCTACGTCCTGATTGACAGGTTGATTGACCAATGTCCTCCAGATCCAGCCCTCGTAACCATAGCAACCTCCCCGCTCCACCCATGACCCCGCCTCATGCCCATATAAGTAGAACCCGTGTTTTTATTTTTCCCAGCATGCACCTGAAATTTTCAAGATGGCGCTGCCTAGATTAGAAACTATTGGCTTCCGAGCAGCAGTCCACAAACCAATGGGTGACGTCACAGATGTTACGTCCATTTCTTTGATACAGTCTGTGATTAGTACATGCCTTTTAAATGATCCAGCTGCACTGCTACTACAGTAATTACAGCAGCCTGGTCAAAAGCCAAATGAGTGCCTTTAAACTACCGTAATTACTGCAGTAGAAGCATTAGGTCATCTTCATACCATAATTACTGTAGTAGAAATGCAACTAAAGTGATTTTATAATCTTCCTACCATAATAACTGCGGTAGAAGTGCAACTAAAGTGATTTTATAATCTTCCTACCATAATAACTGCGGTAGAAGTGCAACTAAAGTGATTTTATAATCTTCCTACCATAATAACTGCGGTAGAAGTGCAACTAAAGTGATTTTATAATCTTCCTACCATAATAACTGCGGTAGAAGTGCAAACTAAAGTGATTTTATAATCTTCCTACCATAATCACTGCGGTTAGAAGTGCAACTAAAGTCACATATTTGGTCACCTTCATACTGTAATTACTGTAGTAGAAGTGCAACTAAAGTGATTTTCTTGATTATGTCATCTTCCTACTGTAATTACTGTAGTAGAAGTTCAACTAAAGTGATTTTATTTATTTGGTCATCTTCATACCATAATAACTGTGGTAGAAGTGCAACTAAAGTCACATATTT
>JAJDFG010001502.1:0-34187 GCA_021039105.1 Scomber colias
TCCCAGATAGCATGCGGATGTGGGCCACTTGAGGCAATGATCCGGCACTGTAGGCATTCTTCTGGCCCGGACAAAACAGACGTGAACCTAAACTGGCCCATGTAGTAAATGACATTAGGGCCAAATATCACAAAACGAATATGGCCCATCTTTGGCCGAAATATGGCAAGTATGGCAATGACTAATCCGGATGTGAGCCTAAAGAGGCCCACATATAAGGAAACATACTTGGCCCACCTTTGTTGAAACATATTTGGGCCAGTCTTGGCCGAACTGGTTTATTTGGTGTGTTTTTGGTTGACATCTGGCATTGTGATGGCTTGGTTATGGCCCACTTTTGGCAAACATGAGCGGACTGCCCAAGTGCCATCATTCCATGCTGTATGTGGGCCGGATGAACATGTCAGGTGTGGGCCAGATATGGGCCAAAAGAATTTTGCTATCTGGGTTTGCTCCTCCAGAGTCACATAAAATCCTTTAAACCTGTTTTTAGTCATGACTAGCAAACTGACCTTTAAGTCTTTAAGTGTAAAACTGGCATCAGAAGCAGGTAGAGTAGTAGAGTAGTGATGATTACACGTGCTGCTGCAGAGGAAGGAAGGCTAGAAGCACAGACAGTAACTCATCCTCTCCTCGCCATGATGCTCAAACCTCAGGAGGAAAATCAAATCAATCCTGATGCCAATACAGATCAGGTTCGATCAATACAGACACAGAAAGGCAGAAGAAGCTTCCGGACAACAGAGGAGAGGTTTAACATGTTAGAGACACTATTTCTTCATGAAGGGACTGTATTTAAATTTAAGGGTTTAAGCCCAAAGTCAGAGATAAAGGACTGAAACAGATAAACACGATTAAAAAGCAGAATAATTGCCTCGTTTCGATGATTTTTGGGTCAAATTGATCACAATCAATTCACAAAATGACAAATCTACCGACATGAAGTCTTTCATCAGAGCCTCTACGATGCACCTGCTGCAAAATCCTCCACTCAATAATAACATTATACAAAATAAAAAGAATTAAATTAAATGTTGTAGGAAATGTCTTCAGATACAAATATAAATCTGTGACACTGAGATTCTCCAAAATACACTTATTGACCAATATATTATTTTTAGGGCTGTCAGTGTTAACACGTTAATTGCGATTAGATTAATGCAATCCATAACGCGTTATTTTTTTTAATCTCATTTTAATGTTTGCAAGCCTTTTTGTCCCTTCTACTCCCCCGTAGACGGCTCCTCTAGCTGTAGCGCTATGCTTTGAAGTGGCCTCCTGCAGTAAACCTACCGCGCTGATGGAAAGTAAGAGAGCTACTGGACTTTTGAACGGCTTGTTTAACTTTAAAACACTTCCAGACGCTTCAGTTGACAAGTCAAAAGTAAAATGCAACCTGTGTCAAACGGAGTTTAACTACCACCGGAGTACGTCGAGTTTGAGTTAGCACCTCCGCGCTAAACACCCAGGTGCAGCCAAGCCAGCCTCAGCTCCACCAAAGGACCATTTTGGAGTGTGGGAGTCGCAGCAGAGCCGTGATTGATTCCCAGTTAAGACACTCTGGTAAGAAATGCTTTACATTATGGGCTTAAAACTGCCTTCAAATGGAAAATAACAGGATTTTAAACATGCTATTCAAAACACGATTAATCGCAATTAACTATGGAAATTCTGCGATTAATCTCAATTTAAAAAATTAATCATTTAACAGCCCTAGTTATTATTATTATTATCATTATTATTATTATTATTATTATTAGGGACAGGTGTTGTTAGCATTCATTATAAACACTGTGATACTTGCATCGGACAGTTGTTTTATCTGTATAATGTATCTGTCCCAATTAAATAATCCAAAAAGACAAAAATTATTATTATTATTATTATTATCATTGTTGTTGTTGTTGTTATTAGACAGTCAAAAGACAGAGAGAACAAAGAAAGTTGTAAGAGAAGTTAAGAGTCTGTTCTCTTCTATAATAATGATAATTAAATGAACATAAATGAAAAATCAATATTTTAAAAATGTATTAATGAATTAACAAAAGCCAAAGGTATTACTGTGGAGTTGTACTAACAGCTGCAACAATAAGTCAGTTGAATCAAAGAAAACTGAATTTAAAATGAGTTATGACTCTTTGTTATGACTGTAAACTGAAGATCTTTGTGGACAAAACAAGACATCTGAGGGTCTGAGGTTTGTGGAAACACAGACGAACATTTCTCACCATTTTCTGACATTTACTGGACGAAGGAAACGATGTGCTTTCACTGCGGACACACGGAGAAGCTCATGTGGTCGACTGAAAGCATCATTGAGCAGAGACAGAAAGTTACTGGTTTGTTGTTTCTGCGGCTGAATGATTGAGGAAGTGGCAGCAGCACGTCAGCGTCTGCAAACATGAAACAAGCAGCAACACAAATACTCAACTCTGATCTCACTGCTTCCTGTTCACAAACCAACAGGAAGTCGTCGTTTGTCTACAGTTGTTTCAAGTGGGTCAAACTAATGAAAGCAAAGCTCCACTTCACAGTTTCAGTTTGTCTAACAGGTGTTTGAAATGTGGTGTTATTATTGGAGCTGATTACTTTTATTTTTTTCATAAGCATTTAAATTAGGGCTGTCAAACAATACATTTTTTAAATCGAGATTAATCGCAGAATTTCCATAGTTAATCACGATTATTCGCGTTTTGAATTGCATGTTTAAAATCCTGTTATTTTAGTTTTAAGCCCAGAAAGAAAAGAAAAGTAAAGAAAAAAGAAAAATTTAAAGCAAAAATGTCAAATATTCTTGTTTCCAGAGCCTCCAGAGCAGCAGTGTGACTCATTAACGTGTTTTGAATCATTTTTGGACAATAAAAAAGGTCTACAGCAGAGGAGTCAAACTCATTTTCATTCAAGGGCCACATACAGACCTATTTGATCTCATGTGGGCCGGATCATTAAAAAGATGGAGGGAGGGAAGGACGGAGGGAAGAAAAAAAGGATGGAAGGAACAGAAAGGAGACAAGAAAGAAAGATGGAAGGAAGGAAGGAGGGAGGGAAGAAAGATACTGTATGATGGATGGACAGAATGAAGGAAGGAAGAAAGGAAGTAAGGAATGGATGGAAGGAAGGAAGGACAAAAGGAACGAAAAGAAGACAGGATGGAAAGAAAGGGAGGAGGGAAGGAAGGAGGGATGAAAAGAAGGAAGGAAGGAAGGAAGGAAGGAGAGTGGGCCAGATTGGACCCCTTGGTGGGCTATGGTTACGAGGGCTGGATCTCGAGGACATTGGTCAATCAACCTGTCAATCAGGACGTAGCCACGCCCTAATGCATACCCTGCTTTATCGTCACATATAAAATCAGGGAGGCCAAAATGTCCCAAATGAACATCATACTGCATTGAAGAAGGCTTTAAACTAGCGATTGAGACCATAAACACATTTTGAAAACGTTTACTGAGGTTAGAAATCAAGTGAGAAGTTGGTGAATTCTCCATTGACTTGTATAGAGACGGTCGCCCCCTGGTGGCCTTTTGATAGAATGCAGTTCTACGTTACTTCCTGGTTGGCCTCATTTCAGAGGACAGGAACTCCCCGCCAGGTACAGCTTTTGCTCTACGAGGCAGATACAGCGAATTTGTGCTGCTCGACAGGATAGAGATGGTTACGTTAGCCTTTGTTGTAAGCTAACGTTAACCGACAGGGCACAGCTAACTCGCAACGAAAAATCTGCTGTATGTTGTTCAGATTTATAAAAAGAAAATCAAAAGGGTTGACAGGCTTGGTGCTGATTCAGTGTCGATGCTATTATAGTTGTGGTGTAAACTCCTCCATCCACTGGATTTACAACCATTTTTAAAACTATATACTTATAATTGTCGTTATAGTTATAGTTCTTGGTGTGGACGGGCCTTTATTCTTTAAGGTTAGAGGCCCTTCGTTGTCATGGTTACAATAATAAGGGGGGACGATTGTAGTTGTGTTTCACCTGATTTCCTCATTTTTACTACATGAGGTTACTGTCACATATTTTGGATGGCTTCTTGTGGATTTTGTTGTTATGCTGTTGTGGGGTTTGTTTGTTTTTTTGGGAAGACAGCCGCTCATACATATTTGATTTCAGAGGCAGACGAATCCTCTCATCGTGTTTCCGTCTGCTCAGCTCGACTCGCTGGCAGACGAACAGAAAAATCCTTCTCTACTCTACTTTACACTCACACACAGCTGGATCAGTGAGGACTGCTTCATTATTCATTTAACTCTGATCACACGACACGAGGACTTCCCCCAAACTTCTCCAAACACTGGCGAGCCAACAGTACCAACAGTGATTTAAGTGGGATGAATGAGGACTGATTATTTTTAGATGGATCTCATTTATATTAATGAGGCTTTTTTTATTTTATGTGCTAGAAGAGAAAAGCTGAGTTCAAACTTATTAATCAGTCTTTATTTAGAGGTGGAGCAGCCGATACTCAAGCATGATAAATGAACTACCTCATGTTTAATATCAGTCACTTTTCACAATAAGAAAATACTGAGACCTTAGATCAGGGGTGTCAAACATGCGGCCCGTGGGTCAGAACCGGCCCGCCAAGGGGAGCAATCCGGCCCACTTTCCTTCCTGTGTTCTTTTCCATCCTTCCATCTGTCCTTCCTACTTCCTTTTATCCTTTCTTTGTTCCTTTCTTGCTTCTGTCCTTCCTCCCTTTCTTCCTTCTGTCCTTCCTCCCATCTGTCCTTCTTCCCTTTCTTCCTTCTGTCCTTCCTACTTCATTTTATCCTTTCTTTGTTCCTTCCTTCCTTTCTTCCTTCCATCTGTCCTTCCTCCCTTTCTTCCTTCTGTCCTTCCTTCCATCTGTCCTTCCTCCCTTTCTTCCTTCTGTCCTTCCTACCATCTGTCCTTCTTCCCTTTCTTCCTTCTGTCCTTCCTACTTCATTTTATCCTTTCTTTGTTCCTTCCTTCCTTTCTTCCTTCCTTCTGTCCTTCCTCCCATCTGTCCTTCCTCCCTTTCTTCCTTCTGTCCTTCCTCCCTTTCTTACTTCTGTCCTTCCTACCTTTCTTCCTTCCATCTGTCCTTCCTCCCTTTCTTCTTTCCATCTGTCCTTCCTCCCTTTCTTCCTTCTGTCCTTCCTTCCATCTGTCCTTCCTACCTTTCTTCCCTCCTTCCTTTTGCCTCTTTTTCCTTCCTTCCCTTCTTCCTTCTTTCCCTCCATCTATTTAATGATCCGGCCAACATTAGATCAAATTGGTATGTGTGTGGCCCTTGAATGAAAATGAGTTTGACTCCCGTCCCTTAGATTCTTATTTATTTATCCGAGCACACTGATCACTGATCCCAACTGAAAACAGGTCGGTATTGATTAGAGATGCCCCGAGCTGATCCTGAGGAGCAGTATCAAGCCAGTCCGGGTATATTTTAAAGAATAATCTAAATTATTAAAGCTTGTTTATCCAGCTCCACCAGCCTCTACAGTAAGTTCATTAGTGTGTGTGAACATAAAACATCCTCCTCTCTACCCCAACCGGTCGAGGCGGATGTTCTCCCACTCTGAGTCTGGTTCTGAGGTTTCGAGTTTTTTCTTGCCACTGTTGCTCATGTGGGAATGTTGGGTGTCTTTACAGTTAAAACCTGAAGAGCTCTGTTGTGATTTGGCGCTATACAAATAAAGATTGATTGATAAAGATTGATTGAAAATGATTTGGGCCAATCAGAGTGAGCAACTCTTACGTCTTACGTCCTGAGTTGGCAAAACATACAGATTCACTAAACTCTAAACCAGGGGTGTCAAACATGCGGCCTATGTTCTTTTCCTTCCTTCCATCTGTCCTTCCTACCTTCCTTTTTTTCTAACTTCGTTCCTTCCTTCCACCTGTCCTTCCTCCCTTCCTTCTGTCCTTCCTCACTTCCTTCCTTCTTTCTGTCCTTCTGTCCTTCCTACCTTTCTTCCTCCCTGTCTTCTTTTCCTTCCTTCCTTCCTTCTTTTCCTTCCTTCATTCCTTCCGTCTGTCCTTCCTACCTTTCTTCCCTCCTTCTTTTTGTCTGTCTTTCCCTTCCTTCCTTCCTTCCTTCCTTCCTTCCTTCCTTCCTTCCTTCCTTCCTTCCATCTTTTCAATGATCCGGCCCACATTAGATCAAATTGGTCTGTATGTGGCCCTTGAATGAAAATGAGTTTGACTCCTCTGATCTAAACTCCTTCTTTCTTCCTACCACACAGAAGAAAAAGCTTGTGTTTCACCATCAATGGTTAAAAATGACAGTAACGCGTTGGGCGTCAGCTCATATCAGCTGTCTCTAATTCAATCTGTCTGTAATAAAATTAAACTGGTCTGTTGTTGGTTTGTCATTATAAGATCATCCCATTATTACGGGAAGATGCTCAACTCTGAACAAACTCTACAAACTCAATGCCAATTTCATCTCAAATGGGCCAGACCAGTAAAACCATTGCATGATAACCTAGAAATAATATATAATTAGGGCTGTCAAACGATTCATTTTTAAAATCGAGATTAATCGCAGAATTTCCATAGTTAATCGTGATTAATCGCGTTTTGAATTGCATGTTTAAAATCCTGTTATTTTCCATTTGAAGGCAGTTTTAAGCCCATAATGTAAAGCATTTCTTACCAGAGTGTCTTAACTGGGAATCAATCACGGCTCTGCTGCGACTCCCACACTCCAAAATGGTCCTTTGGTGGAACTGAGGCTGGCTTGGCTGCACCTGGGTGTTTAGCGTGGAGGTGCTAACTCAAACTCCACGTACTCCGGTGGTAGTTAAACTCCGTTTGACACAGGTTGCATTTTACTTTTGACTTGTCAACTGAAGCGTCTGGAAGTGTTTTAAAGTTAAACAAGCCGTTCAAAAGTCCAGTAGCTCTCTTACTTTCCATCAGCGCGGTAGGTTTACTGCAGGAGGCCACTTCAAAGCATAGCGCTACAGCTAGAGGAGCCGTCTACGGGGGAGTAGAAGGGACAAAAAGGCTTGCAACATTAAAATGCGATTTAAAAAAATTAACGCGTTATGGATTGCATTAATCTAATCGCAATTAACGCGTTAATGCTGACAGCCCTATATATAATATAACTTTATTATAATAAACAATCTATTTACTGTGAAAAAAAGAGTGCAATTTAAACAATATCTCTCTTTTTAGTATTATTATTTTGCACAAATGCTGCTGGCTGACATTTTGCACAATGTTTAATATATGAAGGTTTAAATATGACCACAATATATATTCATTGTTTTTTCAGAGCATCAGAAAAATTGGAATTACTATTCTGTATTCAGCAGGCCAGATTGGCGCCGTTGACAGGACAATCGTACCCTCGAGGATCATTTTACGGCTCTTCCAGCAGAAGTCAGAAATTATTTCATAGTGTCAGATACATATTAAATCAACTCTGCATGTCCTCTGCTACTGTGAATATAAATATCTGATCAAACTCCATATCAACAGATATTCGATATTAAATGGATTGGAGCCAGAAAACCTGTTATTATTATTCTTAGCCAAAACACATCGGGCCAACCCTGCTAACACAGTCTGGGTCACTGCTCAAACACAAGAGGATGATGAGTAATGACCTGCTGAGGGAAAAACCCGTCAACATCCATCAAATCAGAGGAGTAGAGCTGTCCATCACTTCACATGCATTCACCTTCCACTCATATATGTATGTTTTAATCTCTTACTGAGATATTTTTAGCCTCAGTGTTTGACACATGACATGCTTTAATCCTGTATGTCATAAGATGCTGCTGCTTATCCTGAAACTAACCTACATATGTGATTATATATGTGTGTGTGTATATATACGTATGGGATTATATGTAAGCAAACTGTTTACATATATAACAGTACATATAACAGTCTAGTGCAGGAAGTCAGTTTCACTTATATGATGGGTTTGCAATTTATACATGAGTCTTAAAACAATATAGTCAGGCTTTTCTTGTTGTAATCATTCCTCCTGTTCATACTGACCATGAGAAGATCCTTCATAATGTTTACAATGGAAGTGATGGAGGACTAAATCCACAGTCCTCCTTCTGTGTTAAAAAAAGTATTTAAAACTAGGTCTGGGCAATTAATCGAAGAATAATCGAAACCAACATTTAGAAACTCTAATCGACTTAATCTTGCTCATGTCAATTAATGGTGGTGTTCACTGTTGCCATGACAACAAAGGTTACATATCTTTTAAGGAGTTTGAAAACTTGTCTCCAGTGATGATTTGAACCCAAACCATGATCTTTACATAGTTCTATAATCAAGTAAACTAGACATTAAACACAGCTTCCTTCCTCTCCTCCTTTCTTCCTCCCTCCCTCCTTCTTTCCTTCCCTCCTTCCTTCCTTTCCTCTGTCCTACCTTCCTTGTTCCTCCCTTCCTTCCTCCGTCTTTCCTTTCTTCATTTGAACCCAAACCATGATCTTTACATAGTTCTAATCAAGTAAACTACACATTAACCACAGTGAGTCACACCTTAAAACATCTTTATTTTCACTCCCTAAAGATCCTCATGTGTGAGGGCAGCAGTGGAAAATACTAAACTAAGGAAACTGTGAAAATACATCATTGTTCATCAAAGGTGGAGATAATCCTTCATTCATCGTAATCGAGGTTAAAAGTTTAATTAATCGTGATTTGGATTTTTGCCATAATCGCCCAGCCCTATGTAAAAGTTGATCTGAAGCTAATATGAAGCTTCAATCGTCTTAATAAGTCAAATCAAGTCTTCTATGTTTAACACTGTGAACTTATCCTTTAACTACAAACAACACAACATGACTACAGAGCTGCACACTATCCAGGCAGGTATCAGAGAGTGATGATGCTCACCGACAGCAGCCGTCCACATGTGGAGGCCAGGGAAAAGGCTTCATCACACGATGAGCAGCCAAATAACCCTCGAATCGCTAGACGCGAGTCAGCCACCGGGGCCTCGCTGATCAAGAGATCCAGGGTCGACGAGGACGCAGGCAGTGGTGCGGGGAGGTATACAGACAAAGGTGGAGGAAGATGGAGGTTTTTAAAATAGAGTATCTATGTGGGAGACATCATGGAGACACTGAGGATACATCCACTTCCAGGTAAAACAAACTGCCGTCAGCTCAGAAAGGTAAATCCCAGGAAAACTGATAGCACTGAGCGTGGTAGAGTTGGTGTTAAGCTGAATGAAAGGAGCAACAGGTGAAGAGGAGGAGGAGGGAGGAGGGAAGAGAAAGGGGAAGACTGGTGCTGGTTGGCCTGATTATAATCCTCTTACTCTCTTAAGGTCACAGACAGATTTAAGGCCAGTCTACTGTCCTAATATACAACCTCTCAAGATGAACTTTGAGTTTCTCACACCTCATGGAAAGTGTATGGAAAGTGAATCATTAATACTGCAGCTATTGTTTTTTTTTTTTTTATTACTTTTTAAAACAGGATAAAGGATGTAGGCATTTCCAGGTTTTGTTTCAGAAGTAAGAAAACCTCCAAATCCCACTGACATTTGCAGTTAATTAAACAAGTAAAGATCTGAAAGGCTGAACTGAGCGGCTGCATAACGGACCAGTAGAAGACAAATAAGGAGTTTTTAAATGGAAATCATGCAAAGATATTCCAATAGAGCCTCACAATATAAATATAGAGCTGGAGATGTGCATGAAACGTCCTCTTGAAGGTTTTGGACTGTTTAACGGTCAAAACCAGCCAACTGCAGACATTCGAAGTGCTATTTTATCAGTATTTTAAAACATAGTGTTATGTCTGATATCTAAAAGGTTTATTTTCGTTCCTGACTGGGGAAGGAGCATAAACCATCTGGTCCCAGTTGGTGGAGGCAATCTTAATAAGTGGTGTGTCCAGTGTTTGTAGGTTTAGGTTTGGTAGATGAACTGATAATGATGTTAGCTGCAGCCCTACCACCACTTAACAAGCAGCCACAATTGTAAAGAGCAACCATCAAAACTGATTCCAATTTTCACCTCATGCACCAACAACAAAACTTAATATTTGCCTCTGTGATGATGCATAACACAAGAAATCCAATATTTACCACTAAAACGCAGCAGTGACTCCACAAAACCCCTGAACAAACACAGCTAACAAGCTTTGACAAAGAGGAACACACAAACCCACAGACAGAAATATTTCTAGACAGTATCTAATCTCACCACTATCTGTCTTGTGATTAAAAAAAAAAAAAAGAAACCCCATTCACAACCAGCCTTAGCAACACATGAGCTGTTTGTTTCACCCGATCCTCACAGTGAAAACTCAATACGTGACACATCTTCAATAGCCAATCAGCCATTACAAGACACCCTCATAAATACAGTCAGACAAGGCTCACAGCTAATCACACGGATCAATAACATGTGTTCAGTCAGTTATATAACTCTTCTTTTCTGGCACCGTGTGTGTTAAACGTGCTTTATGGGGACGCTGGTGTTTATAAGGACCTGCGTACAGTAAATGAGCCATGAGGCAGTTTGCAGCTTTTGTCTCTGTGATACCCGACACGTGACACGTGACCCATACATGCCTGAACAGGTAGAAACACAGCTTCAAATGTCTCTGAGGAAAAGGGCAAGAATGGTATTCTTTAATCTCATGAACAGCGGGGGCGAAATCATATCCTATGATAACATTAGTGACCTTTTTTTTTTACCTTTAATCAAGTCCAGGCAGCTAAAACACAGACCTGGAGAAGAGGACTATCATTATGTGCAAAACAAATGGCCCCTTCAGTAAGGACAAAAATAAACAGAAAAATATCTCTTATACACACATCTCAAAAAAATATCTTTAGGGCTTGCAGCTATTCAGTCAAACTGGGTCGACTTATTAGACAAATGTACCTCATTACATGCATTTCCACAAATACTGTTGATATACTAATACTTCCTAATATATCTTGTCATTTCCTTTTCTACTCTGTCAGTGGTCAAACTGTTAAGTTTCACTATATGTATGTGTGTCTCACACAATGTCACGATAAGTAAGAGAGAAATCATGAATCAACAGATTTTATTTAAACAGTGACAGCGAGCAATAAAAAATTAGCCTTGAATAAAACAAGGAGAGCTGCACTGCACCATGGACCATGTTGACCATAATTTCCCAAAAATATGGGTAAAACCTGTGATAGTAAGCTGGAATCAAGTTGGCTAAAAAGGTCTAACACAGAACTGGGTGATAGTTCATACATTAGGGATACATGAGAGGATACATAACTAACAATACACACTAGTATATAACCTATACCTATACTCAACAGTACAGTACGTCAGATTGTTCATATTCATGTTTGGACAAGAACAGCAAATACAAATAAGATATTCTAGTGTTAGCAGCCTTTAACAACTCTATTTCTCCAAAGAGATTTCATGCAGCTGAAGAGTTTCAATCATTATTTGATTAAATAGACCAACTTTGGTGTTTGCTGAGTAAGAAAACCTCATTCAAAATCCAATTGACATCTGTAGAAGCTGGCCACAGATTTAGGCCAGAGGTTCTGCTTCCCAGCTGAGATTATGTCGACCAACCTTCCACCAAACCTCACACTATGGTCAGCCTCACTCAGCTCATCTACATCACTGAGCTCACAGTTCCCTGTGAGAATGCAGTGGAAGAGGCCTACAAAAGCAAGAAGCTGAGGTAAGCAGAGCTGGCAGCTGATGTGCAACAGTCAGGCTCGACAGCAAAGGTCTGACCGGTTGAAATAGGCTGTAGAGCATGCATGTCCAAGCTATTCCACAAAGGGCCATGTGGCTGCAAGATTTTGTTCCAACCGATCAAGAACACATGATTCAACCAATCAACTGTCTGAAGGCTGACATCAGTTGATTAAATGATTCAAGCCTGGTGTGTTCCTGATTGGTTGGAATGAAAACCTGCAGCCACATGGCCCTTTGTGGAATAGTTTGGACATGCCTGCTGTAGAGGGATTATCGCCACATCAACATCAACACTAATCCTGGAGACGGGAGTGCGAGGGAAGATCCACCAGCAAAGGTCAAAGAGCTCTCAAAGACTGCTGAAATGGGGAGCCAGTAGGGTTGGGTATCGGTACTCGAAGGTATTAACCGAAATAAAATGATACCAAGTAGTATCAAAACGTCTCCTGTCAAACGATACCTGCAATCCATCCTTTTTGCACCCAAAGCTAGAAAATATGACTCTTTGTATGGACTTGCTCACAGCCAATCAAGTCAATCAAGTGTATTCTAGTTCTATTCACATTATGGTCAATGAAGTACTCAACTGGTATCAGTATCACTTGGAGCCAGTGGCTATGCTTTAAGAGAAAGCACTCCACCTGGGCCCCCAAGTGAGTAGATAGCATCTCTTAGCATCCAAGAGGTGAGCCCAGGACGCTGGGATTCACTGACAAACCCTCTGGAGGTGTCATGGGCCTATCAGCCGAGGAAGGAGGGCGCCCACTTAACAACCCCGAGGATGCCATCACTCACTTGACCATCCCCCAGAGTCCTGATAGCATGACTCAAATGTGCAACTAAGGGACAATAACATCAAGTCCAACACAACAGATCTGTAGCACTTGGAATAACTAACAATCCAGACTGAATGTAACCTTATTCAACAGTACAGTATCATGTTGTCCACTCAACATGTTTAGACAAGGGCAGTCATTTAAAAGAGGTGTTGCAAGATAACATTGACATTTGTACTAATTTAATTTCGGGCTCTATTAATCACGACTGTCAGGCAGTTGCTTTTCTAATTCCTCCCTCGTTTCCTCGGTGGCCTATCTCACTTTCGACCTCCTACAGTAAATGTCAGCTCTCCCTCTCTCCCTCTCTCTCCAGTGAATATCTTTTCGTGAGGCGTCATATCAATTAGATCTGCAAAACTTGGCTTAAAGACTTTTCGCCGCTTGAGCCTCCCAGTCTAATTGTGCTTGGACGCTTGCCAGTTGTACTTCCAAAAAAGGTGGTGCCACCGGGGATTATTTTTACACCCTTTAAACTGCCTGAAATACTTGTAGACTTTCCCTCTCTTCCTTCACACCACTAGTCCTCCAGGATCCTGCTGGTCTCTACAGTTCTTTTATTGGTTTTCTGCCTTCATTAGCCTTTGGTTTTTTAAGATGTCACAGTAGGAGAAGAACATGTGTAAGTAATAAAACAAGTGATGACTGAATTACAGATAGCTTGCCTCAAGGTTTCTCTATTAGTTACACTTATGCTTTCTTATCTAGGACAAATCAAACTGTCTGCTGTCAAAAAGGCCTGCAGGCTGCAGCAGACCCTCCAAACCACTGTGATGATACTAATATAATAATAATAGTGCAAGGGGATAGTTTGGTGAGAAAAGGCTTATTCATTTTTCTCCACATGAGTAAGATTACAAGTTTGATACCATGTGTCAGAATTGGAGCCATAGCTAGAAGGCAATGTTGATATAAAAACCGGCTCTGTTTAAAGTTCAAAACTACGCAGACTAACACCTCAAAGTGTGTTAATTAACACTTTGTAATCCATTTAGTTTTGATTTAATATTTAATCTAGACACAAAGTAAATGGCTATAGTAGTTTAAGAAGGGTTACACAGTAGAAGACCTTTGATTTATGACTGTATATCTACTTATTAAAGGATTTTACTGGTGATTCTCTATGTTTCTCTTATTGTCAGTAAATCTCATGTTCCTCTTAACGTCCTACACTGTAAATGTCTCAAAGAACTTCGATTCCAAGTTGGTTGAATTCATTCAGTCACAGGCTGCCCATTCAGTTCTTAGCTTCCATTCCTGGCCTCGTGTTACCTAAAAGTGGCAATCTCATATATCTTCATTTCTTTCTCTCATGTGACATTAAGCAGTCATTTCAGGTGTGTTTTTAGGAACTCAATCTCAGTGATCCAAACAGTGTCCAATCACGGATCGACCTGATCATGATGAGTCACAAACTGCGCAGCTTGTGATTTGAATGCATGGTGTGAAAGGCGCCACCCGCTTCCTAACAATCATAATACTGCAAATGTAAGGGCTTTCATGGGCAGGCCACAGGCTCAGTCACCACTGTGTTCCCTAATGTGGTGATAGATAGTGAGATCGTAATGAAAACAGATCACTGGTAATGAACTGGTACTGGTTTTGGAGAGTCAGTAATGTCTCATATCTACCTGGCCTCTCTTAGACTCTGAATGATGTGATTGTTGGTCTTATAATATAACTGAATTAGTTGCATATTTAATGAGCAATGCTAATAAATAAGTAAGTGGATTTTCTATTATGATCATAAAGTTATTAGATTCTGCTGACTGGTATATTATTATATATGACATCATTAGATTATTAATAGTGAAGCATCAGTGTTAGAGCAGCATGTTACTGTTGTAGCTGCTGGAGGTGGAGCTAGTTTACACTACTTTATATATAGTTAGCTAGTTTATACTACTTTATATACAGTTAGCTAGTTTATACTACTTTATATACAGTTAGCTAGTTTATACTACTTTATATACAGTTAGCTAGTTTATACTACTTTATATACAGTTAGCTAGTTTACGCTGCTTTATATACAGTTAGCTAGTTTACGCTGCTTTATATACAGTTAGCTAGTTTACGCTGCTTTATATACAGTTAGCTAGTTTATACTACTTTATATACAGTTAGCTAGTTTATACTACTTTATATACAGTTAGCTAGTTTACACTACTTTATATACAGTTAGCTAGTTTATACTACTTTATATACAGTTAGCTAGTTTACTCTACTTTATATACAGTTAGCTAGTTTACACTACTTTATATACAGTTAGCTAGTTTATACTACTTTATATACAGTTAGCTAGTTTAGTCCAGTGGTTCGCAACCTAGGGGTGGGGCCCCTCCAAAGGGTCAGCAGATAAATGTGAGGGCTGGTGAGATGATTAATGGGAAAGAAGAAAAAACAAAGTTCTGATACACAAATGTGTTTTCAGTTTTTTTGGACTTTTTCTCTAATCTTTGATTTTTGCTGAAATATTGGATCATTTGAACATTTATTGAAATGAAAGCATGTGAGAAGTTTAGAGGGAAGAATCAGTATTTGGTGGAGCTGTTAACAACTCATAGACATCTGAAATGTGAGCCGACTACACACTGCTTTTTGGTTTCATCTTTAACAATGTGTTGTATTTTAAAAGCTTGTTATATTATCCATTGTGTCAAATCTGCATCTGAAAAGTAACTAAAGCTGTTAAATAAATGTAGTGGAGTAGAAAGTACAATATTTCCCTCTGAGATGTAGAAAGTAGCATCACAAGAAATACAGTACAGTACAAATACCTCAAACTGTACATAGAGTACTAGTCAGCTTACTTCCCTCCACTGGCCCAATCATGCATCAGCCTGTGATCCTGTTTTCAATCAAAACTGTTGCATGAAACTCCATTATAATCAAAAGCCAAACCACCACCAGACTGAACTCACCGGCTGCTCATCCTCCGTCTCCAGCTGTGGTGCAGATGTTGCAGCTTCTTCTCCTCCGCTGCTGCAGCTCGGAGCCTCGGCCAGCCTCTCCAAGCACGCGGACCCCAGAGAGGAGCTCTTGTGGTGGGATTGCACCAGTTGAGCCACCGTGTGCTTGATCGGGCTGGCGGTCTTCTGCTTGGAGGAAGACGACGACTGCAGGGCCGTTTTGCCGCAGAGCTGAGCCTCCTTCGCCTCTACATCCAGCGGAGAGGAGAAGAGCAGGTCGGGTTGAGAGGAGGAGATCACCCGGTCCATCACGCTCTCCTTCCGCTTCATCTTCTTGAACATCCACATGCCTTTCTCCTTCTTGTCGTCGGGCTCTCTGGCGCCCAGCTTGGGGCTGAGCAGCGGCTTGGCTTTGGCTTGAAACTGTTTCCACAGAGTGTTTTGCGGGGTAGAGCAGCTCTCATTCTCGTCCCCGTCGCTCCTCTCCATCCTCCTCCGCTCTCCGATCAGCCGTCAAAACTTCCGCAGGCTCTGCTCCTCCAGGCGTGCACGGAGGTAAACAATGAAACACGGGCTCAAAACACTGTGGACATGTTTTCTGAATCCACAGCAGGCTCTCAGGGTCGTCCAGCCCCCTTTCCACAGAGATATTTACAAGCCCAGGCAGCAGCAGGAGGGCAGGGCATGGATCCATGAGGCAGGGCCGGCTGCAGCGTTTTTGGAGCCCTAATCCGCCCACCACGCCCCTAACTTTGAAGTGTTGGCACAATCCCATCAACTCCAATTAAAAACCTTTTGTAGTTATTTTTAGGTATCTTATCAAGGTCTTTTGTGTGTGTGTATTGCCAACTTTGGTTAATAAGGAAATAATACAGTGTAATTTAATACTCCTAATACAAATCTTAAGCAGAAAGGGCTTGATTATCCTTATCAAACATCAACTACATTTATTTTATATCTGCATGTACAAATAATAAAAAGGCTATTAAAATTAACTCATGTAAGCTTTTCAATATGTTCATTTGATTATTTGTTTTTATTTTATTAAACCTTTTACTCCCCCTGGTGGTAGACACAGGTAACAGTGTTGTTAACTTGCTGTAAACAGTGATGTAGGGATGTTACTTAATTTAATTAGAAAATAAATGTAAGTGTAATCTGTTACTGAGAAAAAATGTGTTATTAAATTACAGTTACTGATGAAAATGTTGATGATTACAAAGGAGGTTACATCTGAAGTCACACCTGAAAGATTTTACTCAGGAGGGTTTTTTCCTCATTTTTTAAATATTTAACATGTTATTGAATACATATATTGCTGTTTTTAATTATTTGAAATCAATATTTTTTATTATATTTAGTAAATAAATCAAGATGTGGGCTTATTTGGAGCACACATGGAGCTTAAATGGAGTCATAGTACCAATTAAAGCCACTTTATTCATCAAATATCTTTATTTTATATTCCAAAATCTACATGAACTAATGAATACATTTTACAATGAGAGATAAATGTTGCTTTATAAGAAATGATCTCCCTTATAAATCATGTCAGTATCCATGACAACACAGCTGGACTTAGATGTTGGTGCTTAATGGTTAAACTTACCCTAACAGCTAAAAACACTGGTTAGAAAATTACTGTAGAAAAGTCATCAAAAATGTAGGTTCTCCTACACTTTTTGAAGGGAAGGGGGGAAGAGTGGTCTTTAGTTGCTCAGCACTAGATGCAACTAAATCCTACAAACTGAACCTTAAGCCCCAAAAAAAAAAAATTCAATATGGTAAATGGACTGTATTTATATAGAGCTTTTCTGTCTTCAGACCACTCAAAGCACTTTTCACACAAATTCATACATCGACATGCGGCCTGAACGAATCAAACCGCCTTTCTTCAGCTTAGAGGCCTTCACTCTACCTCCTGAGCCACAGTCTTCATTACCACCGCTATATACCTGTTGACATGACACCTCAAACTGCAAATAAGGTCATTTATGTCTCTCTGTATTATGACTTTTTAATCCATGAGGGTTTTATATTTGTAAATCTGTCCCTAAAGCTAGAGAAGCTATTTTAAAACCCTTACATCTTCCCAATGTAAAGTCTACAAGAGAAACACGGCTGCACATTTTCTGCAAACCTTAAAGCGAGACACGTTTTTTGGCTCATGCACCATACAAGCATTTTTTTTATATGGTTGAATCGAGCCCCCAGGAACACCACTGTGAAGCCAATTATAGGGATTATGTACATAAAGGGACATATATATACAGATTATGTACCAACAGTATAGTGTGTGTTCCTTGTTTTCTATATTCAGATGTATGCAACACAACAGCCCAAGGCAAATTTCCCCTCGGTCACGATATAAAGTGTATTTTATCTAATTTAGCTCAGAACTGCTGTGCCTGAAAATTGCCTCAGATAGCCACGAGCACGTCTGTAGAGTCTCAGTAAAAGGTCTTTGCCCCAAAAGACTAAATAAAGGCTTGAGATCTTATTATGGAGGATTTGAAGTCCCTGAATTCAAATTAATACACTCTTATCTCTGTTTCCTTTTCTCTGAATGCTTTTACTTTGTCATAATTAAATGAAAAAACATATTAAATGACAATTATATAGCTTTTAGTCTTTGTTAACTATATTAAAGGAGCAGTGTGTAGGGTTCAGTGCAGAGGTGTCAAACTCATTTTCATTCCAGGGTCACATACAGACCAATTTGATCTCATGTGGGCCGGATCATTAAAAAGATGGAAGGAAAGAAGGAAGAAAGGAAGGAAATTAGAAGGGAAGGAAGGAAAGACAGGCAAAAGGAAGGAGGGAAGAAAGGCAAGAAAGACAGATGGAAGGAAAGAAGGAAGGAAGAAAGAAAGAGAGGAAGGACAGATGGATGGAAGGACAGAGAAGGAAGAAAGGGAGGAAGGACAGAAGGAAGAAAGGGAGGAAGGACAGATGGAAGAAAGAAAGGAAGGAAGGAAGGAACAAAGAAAAGAAAATAGGAAGGTAGGAAGGACAGATGAAAGGAAGGAAGGAACGAAGAAAGGATAAAGGAAGGTAGAAAGGAAAAGAACACAGGAAGGGCCGGATTGGACCCCTTGGCGGGCCGAATCTGGCCCACGGGCCGCATGTTTGACACCCCTGGTTTAGTGGCATCTAGTGATCAAAATACTTTAAAGCTGCATTAATCAATTATTTTTTTAATATTAAAAATCAAACCTACAGAGATTTAGTGGATAATTTAGCCGTTAAAGAGACAGATATTTCCCCCATGAGATGGTGGAGACCAAACACAGAGCTAAAAGAGAGTGAATAGTGGACTAACATTCATCCAATGGACAGAAACATGTTCTCCATTAAAACCTTATAAGCCTATATAATGGAGAACATTGTGTTTTAAGTTTGCTCTGCTGCCCCCAAGTGGCCAAAAATAATAATTAATGCAACTTTTAGTCAGAATTAATTTCACATTGCAGAGAGGAATGTTGCAACCTTCTCACCTCCTCTTTCCTCTGTCCTTCCTTCTTTCCTTTCCTCCCTTCTTCCTTTCTCCCTTCCTTCCTTTCTTTCCTTCTTTCCTCCCTTCCTCCTTCTTTCCTTCCCTCCTTCCTCCCTCCTTTCCTTCCTTCTTCCTTCTTTCCTTTCCTCCCTTCTTCCTTCCTTCTTTCCTCCCTTCCTTCCTTCTTCCTCCCTTTCCTTCTTTCCTCCCTCCCTCCTTCTCTTTCTTTCCTCTGTCCTTCTTTCCTTCCCTCCTTCCTTCCTCCCTCCTGTCCTTCCTTCTTCCTTCCTTCCTCCTTTCTTTCCTTCTTTCCTTTCCCTTCCTCCCTTCCTCCCTCCTTTCCTCCCTTCTTCCTTCCCTCCTTCCTTCCTCTCTCCTTTCCTTCCTTTTCCTCCCTTCTTTTTTTCCTCCCTCCTTTCCTTCCTTCTTCCCTCCTTTCCGTCTTCCCTCCTTTCCTTCCTTCTTCCTTCCTCCCTTCCTCCCTCCTTTCCTTCCTTCTTCCTTCCTCCCTTCCTCCCTCCTTTCCTTCCTTCTTCCTTCCTTTCCTTCCTTCTTCCTTCCTTGACTTGAGGACAACAGGAGGGTTAAATTAAACATTAATTAAAGGGGATACATGAAAAAACAACGCTGTAAGAGGAAAAGAAACGTTTTATTTTTTTAACCTTTGTTTCAAAAAGTGCCATGTAACCAAAAAAATATTATTATTACTATTATTATTTCCATTATTATCATCATCATCATCATAAAGCATAAGTTGTTGATATTACTGGAGTCAGTGTGTGTGTGTGTGTGGAGGCTTTACTTGAAGTGCTGGATGCATTTTTTAAAACCTTGTGATATGGATACGCAGACTGAGATCAATACCGTCTATATAAGCTGTGGGATAGTCAGAAATACAGATTGTATTACAGTATACTATGCACACTAACGTTAAAACATGTGCTCTGAACATTGAATTGGTTTTCAGATATCAGATAGGTTTCAATTTCACAGTTATGATTGTACACTGCAATCATAATATTCTCTACTACTTTATTTATTATCTACTGTAAGAAAGAGATTGTCTGAAGAATGCATGTATTTATCACTTAGCTCTACTGATGGCCTTAAACTCCTCATAATCAGAGATGGAGATGGAAAAGTGACTGACGGTATTGTACTGACTATTGGTTTGTATCAGCAGTCACATTGTTGGTCCTTATTATTTCGGACACTATCTAAATTTCAACACAATCTCATCGGTCACTGAAGCTCATCTTTCATCATCTTTCTCTCTTGACTACTGATAACTTTCACCTGGAAAAGCCCAAAATCCCTCAGTGTACAGAAGCCACTATTTAAATTAAGGGGTTGTAATTGATATATACTGTACATGTAACACTGCAGTCTGATCTGTCAGTGTATAATGTGGTTGTGGCTAGGCTTTACGCCAATCTGATCGGACGGTATTTAGCATTTTATACAATTAGTGAGATCGGCTGTAAAGTCTTAATTCGCCAATCCGATCAATGTCGTCATGTTGAAACTTTTTGCAGATGCTCAGGTTGCATAGATTACAGATGGCTTGTGTTTTATCTGTCTCATTTACTCTGAAGAAGTTCCACACCACCGACATGTTTGTTTGAATCCGACAGCTAGTGTTGAGCCCTGTCTCGATGTGACAGACAATAAAGTTTTTTGAATCTCGAATCATGAACTGTCGGATTCAAACCAACGTGTGGGTGTTGTGGGCAGACAGATAAAACACAAGCTATTTAACAATCTGTGCAACACTAAAGAACCTCGTGGGGAAGCATCTGCAAAATGTTTCAACACCACAAATGTACCTGGAGGGAACACGAGGAGGAGAAGCCGAGTTTAAGAAACGGAGTGTGGACAAAGAAGACGTGATCGGATCGGTGATCGGTTTATTTAAACTCACTGATCGGTGATCGGCCCCAAAAATCGTGATTGTGTAAAGCCTAGTTGTGTCTCGTAGTGATGAACCTACAGAGAATTATCAGCGACTCTGCAGCTTCCTCTCAGCTTTACGGAGCTTTATAGTTGAGTTTCAGCTCATTGTTTAACTGTCCGGCTGGTTTTGGTTCACTCTCAGCGCTCTCATAGAGTCGCTTTCAGAGAAAAAGCTGCAAAAAAAAGAAGTAATAGTCAACATTTAGCAGCTAAAGAGCCAGATATTTCCCTTATGAGTTGGTAGAGAGCTAAAAAAGAGTCAATATTGGATTTATGAATAACAAAATGAATGATAATGTTGGTCAGTAACTTCTGGGTGTGGAAACAAGTTTAACATATCAACCTTTGTAGTCAAACGTGACCCAAAGCTATGGCTTACTATTGCTGTTAGCCACACAGTGAAACACCATCATCAGCATAACCCAATAACAATTCTCACATGGTGGCGTAAAGTGGTCACATGACAGTAAAACATGAGTAACATACTGTTTTTTATAAGTGCTTAAAAGTCTTTAGAAGGAAAACCACCAGCAGCACTCACAATCACGATGATGAACCACCAAATGACCAGCGTTCAGTCTCAGTGTAACTCTACGTATCAGAGCATAAAGTAATAAGGGACTGTACATAAATCATTGGGGAATATAAGAGGGTTATTCTTGTGTCGAGCTGCATGGTTATTATGATTGTAGTAATGGTTTTGCATTGATTGGTCTCGGTCTTGACTACAACACTAGTTTAATGTGCTCTTGGTATAAAATGAAAGCAGTGGCAGCTCTCGGTTCAAACCTTAAGCCTCAGAAAACAACAAAATGACAAATGGAAAAAACGCTTGTAGTTTGTCTTTTAAGTGTATTATGTCTTTTTTGTCTGTTGTGTTTCATTTGGTTATCCTGGGGGGGGGGGGGGGGGGGGGGTTAGACTCTTTGAGTTTGAGTAAACATCTGTCCAAGTTGTCCTTTGTAATATTTCTCACCCTTTTGTCTTCTATTGTTCTTCTGTTATATCGAAACTTATTATTTAGGCTTTACTCCGATCTGATCGGTTATATCGGATCGGCCAATATTTAGCATTTTACGTAATTAGTGAGATCGGCTGTAATGTCTTAATTCGCCGATCCGATCGATGTCGTCATGTTGAAACTTTTTGCAGATGCTCCTGTTGCATAGATTGCAGATGGCTTGTGTTTTATCTGTCTCATTTACTCTGAAGAAGTTCCACACAGATATGTTTGTTTGAATCCAACAGTTAGTTTTGAGCTCTGTCTCGATGTGACGGACAATAAAGTTTTTTGAATCTTGAATCATTAGCTGTCGGATTCAAACCAACATGTGGGTGTTGTGGGCAGACAGATAAAACACAAGCTATTTGCTCAAGCTATCTGTGTAACACTAAAGAACCTCGTGGGGAAGCATCTGCAAAATGTTTCAACACCACAAATGTACCTGGAGGGAACACGAGGAGGAGAAGCCGAGTTTAAGAAACGGAGCGTGGACAAAGAAGACGTGATCGGATCGGTGATCGGTTTATTTAAACTCACTGATTGGTGATAAGTCCCTAACCCTAACCCTAACCCAAATCCTGATCGTGTAAAGCCTAATTATTAATCCATTGAAATATTCCAATTTCTTTGTGCACGTTTAGTTTATTTAATAGTATTCAAAATGAATTGTACCAAATCAGTAGTGTTATATTACTTATATTATTATTTAGCTAACATTTAATAATTCTATATATATATTTAATAATTTATATTACTGTTGAATGGAGATATTGCAGGAAGTGTGTTATATTTGTTCTCTTGGTGTGACAGTTTAAAATTAAAAAAAAGAAAAGTGGGGGAAAAAAGTGAAAAATAATGTCCAATAATTTGTGTACAGTCCCTAAATGAATTACGGTGCATTAGTGTTGAGTATTTCAACTTTCAACTTGGAAATCTACTGAAATCTAAAGGTAACAAAGTGCATTCTACTATCTATTGCTAATTAGGCTCACTTGGCTAATGACTGCATTAAAAAAGTTTAATTCAAGTTTAAATAATACTGAAGAAAAAAAACCATTTAAACTAATAAAATATTCAGCATGCTTTCATTCATCCATGCATCTAATGTGTCACATCTGAAGTCTGAGCCATGTGAGTGATTCTCTTGTGTGCCCCCCCCCCCCCCCCCCCCCCCCCAAAAAAAGATAATTAAAGGTATAAAGGTGAGAGATAAAGGGTCACAGGTCCTGCTCATGCATCTGCTGCTGCATCTTCTGGAGCATCTGCTGCATCCTCCTCAGCTGCAGAGACGACGACGACACAACAGAGAGAAGAAAAGGAAGAAGAGAAGAAAGGAAGAAGAGAGGAAAGGAAGAAGAGAAGAAAGGAAAGGATGAGAGTCGGTTACGTAACAGCACATATGGGTCATCATTCATATCAGAGTCCGTTATGTAATAGCTGCTTCCATTTATTATTCACTCTGGGAGGTTTATTAACCCTCCTGTTGTCCTCAAGTCAAGGAAGGAAGGAATGGAGGGAGGAAGGAAGGAAGAAGGAAGGAAATGAGGGAGGAAGGGAGGAAAGGAAAGGAAAGAAAGGAAGGAAAGGAGGGAGGAAGGAAGAAGGAAAGAAAGGAAGGAAGGAGGAAGGGAGGAAGGAAGAAGGAAGAAGGAAGGGAGGAAAAGGAAGAAGGAAGGAAAGGAGGGAGGAAGGAAGAAGGAATGAAAGGAAGGAGGAAGGTAGGTAGGAAAGATGGACAGAGGAAAGAAAGAGAGAAGGAGGGAGGGAGGAAAGAAGGAAGGGAAGAAAGGAAAGGAGGGAAGAAGGAAGGAAGAGAGGAACAGAAAGAAGGAAGAAGGAAGGAAAGGAGGGAGGAAGGAGGGAAGAAAGGGGGATGGAGGAAGTACAGACGGAAGGAAGGAAGGAAGGGAGGAAAGAAGAATAAGACGGGGTCAATTTGACCCTGGAGGTCGACACGAGGGTTAAGAGAGAGAGTCTTGTTTATTTTTTCTTCACTCACTTCCTCGTCTTTCATTTTGATGAGTTTCTCCGTCTCCACGTCGGGCGTAGAGGCCAGCGGCAGGATCGGGATGGGACTCTCCACCCGCTGATCTGCGTTCATCTTACTGCAACAGATCAGATCACACAGAGACACTTCATCAGCTTCCCCCCCCTGCAGCGACAGGTGACAGTGAGCAGGTATTCCTCTTAACCCTCACATGCTGTATCCCAGAGGAGTCAAACTCATTTTCATTCAAGGGCCACATACAGACCAATTTGATCTCATGTGGGCCGGATCATTAAAAAGATGGAGGGAAGGAAGGAAGAAAGGAAGGACATAAGAAGGGAAGGAAGGAAAGAGAGGCGAAAGGAAGGAGGGAAGAAAGGACAGACAGATGGGAGGAAGGACAGAAGGAAGAAAGGGAAGAAGGACAGATGGAAGGAAGGACAGAAGGAAGAGAGGGAGGAAGGACAGATGGAAGGAAGAAAGGGAGGAAGGACAGATGGAAGGAAGAAAGGATAAAAGGAAGCAGGAAGGACAGATGGGAGGAACGACAGAAGGAAGAGAGGGAGGAAGGACAGATGGAAGGAAGAAAGGGAGGAAGGACAGATGGAAGGAAGAAAGGATAAAAGGAAGTAGGAAGGACAGATGAGAGGAAGGACAGATGGAAGGAAGAAAGGAAGGAAGGAACAAAGAAAGGATATAAGGAAGGTAGGAAGGGCAGATGGAAGGAAGAAAGGAAGGAAGGGAGGAACAAAGAAAGGATAAAAGGAAGCAGGAAGGACAGATGGGAGGAAGGACAGATGGAAGGAAGAAAGGAAGGAAGGAACAAAGAAAGGATATAAGGAAGGTAGGAAGGGCAGATGGAAGGAAGGAAAAGAACACAGGAAGGAAAGTGGGCCGGATTGCTCCCCTTGGCGGGCCGGTTCTGGCCCACGGGCCGCATGTTTGACACCCCTGCTGTAGCCCCTTCATAATGATAAGTCTCTACAAAATCATCCATCAATCACAGATAAACAGTGGGATTGATCCTTAAAGCGATGGTTCGGCATAATTTCGACCTAGCCTCATATGCACCATGAGGTCTATCTAAACACCACCTCTGATACTGATGCAGTGTTTGACCCATATTTAATGACTGTCGCATTCTTCACATTTAATATAGCTCGTTTTTTTCTCCATGACTGAGAAGTGTAAAAACTGAAAGCTTCATTAAAGCGATTGTTCGGCGTAATTTTGACCTAGTGTCATATGCACCATGAGGTCTATCTAAACACCACCTCAGCCGTTCATTTTCATTTGGTCGCAAATTAGTGGAGTTAGAGCCATCAGCCGAATGTCTTAGCACAGGCGCTAACGGGACCACCAGTGTATCTGGTAAATGACCCCACTAATAATGCCTGGATTGATAACCAAACCTCTACTCATAAATCCATGCATTGGAAAGTTTGTAAGTACACCAGGAGTTTATTAGAATAACACTTACCTGATGGCTTTTACTCTGCTGCTACTGCTAAAGCTAACTCACTAACCCTAACTGTTATAATAAAGTAATATTTCAGGTTTTACAGCCTGTTTTGACATTTTAACGGTCAAGCAGAAACCTCCATCATATCAGAGATGGATGATACTCAACTCACACTTAAATAAAAGGTCAATATGAGTCCCAAATAATCAAAAAACGACACACACACACACACACACACACACACAGGCGGGGAGTTCTGGTCCTCTGAAATGAGGCCAACGCAGAAGTAACTTAGAGCTGCATTCTATCAAAAGGCCACCAGGGGGCGACCGTCTCTATACAAGTCAATGGAGAATTCACCAACTTCTCACTTGATTTCTAACCTCAGTAAACGTTTTTCAAAATGTGTTTATGGTCTCAATCGCTAGTTTAAAGCCTTCTTCAATGCAGTATGATGTTCATTTGGGACATTTTGGCCTCCCTGATTTTATATGTGACGATAAAGCAGGGTATGCATTAGGGCGTGGCTACGTCCTGATTGACAGGTTGATTGACCAATGTCCTCGAGATCCAGCCCTCGCATTTCTTTTATACAGTCTATGGTACTCACACACACTTTCCCTTTCCCTTTCACACACACACACACACACACACACACACACACACACACACACACCTGGTCATGGTCTGGATGCACTGAGCTCTGTAGTTCTCGTAGTGACAGTCGCTGGTGAGATCCTTTAGGTCGTGCATGTGGCTCCTTATCAGCATCGTCCTCAGCTTCACGAAGTCGCAGTGGGACGGGTTCTCCACTGCACACCACACACACACACACACACACACAGGAATATTAGCGTTGTCATGGTAACAGGATGGCTTGATAGACAGATGTTCAGTTTTAGTTCTAGTCTTATACCCTCCACGATGCCCCAGGGGTAGAGTCTCCCTCTCACTCTCTGACCTCGGGCCTCTACCACGGTGTTACTGCCGATCACCGCGAAGGGAAAACTCTCCTACATCACAAAAAAAACCAGACAAAGAGAGACAGGAAGTACTCGTTTAAAGAAGGAACGTATCATGCACATTTATAGGACAGGTCTGCATTTATATTCTGGAGTTCTGCTGGAATAAAACTCTATAAATAGATATCTGATATATATAAAAAAGCACAATCTGAAGGCAACAGGATGAAATTGTGTTATCGGAAGCCTTCTGGTTTCTTTTTATAAATGACAGGAAATCATGAAAACCATAACTTTAATGAAGTTAAAGTAGGAATACCACAAATGTTAAAGTACTCCATCTCATGTAAATGTTACTTTGCATATTGGCTCCTGTTGTGTAACATTTTTACACCTTAAATATTTTCATTATTATAACTAATGCATTATGTGTGATTAGAATTTAATTGTTTTAAAGGTAAATTCACATAGAACTGGACAGGACTAATTATGTCCTAGGTATTTTGGGAATTTGGGGGTTTTAATGTCCCGATGTGGAGTTTATGTTCAACAATTACAAATTACACACAAAAAGTAATGGTTTGATAGCAGACCCTGATACTTCTTCATGGGTAAAATGTATAAATATGATAGTTTTTAGATTAAAAATGGGGCGTTAAACTGATATATAATGGATTTAGTGGTGGTGAAGTATTTAAAACAGCATTTTGATTGACAACATTTACAGAAAATATAACTAAACATTTAAAGACATTACTAAATTACTAATTTTCTTTGGTGGCTTTCCATTAATATATCTGATTTGATGTTGGAAGTATTAAAATCCTTGCTTTGGCCCTGCAGTTGCACAAATGTATGTATATATATCATATTTATAGGCTTAAATTGACTCGTTACTGATTAACCTCAACTACTCAAATACCTTGTTTTGTCCAGCCAACAGTCCAACAACCAAAAATATTCAGTTTACTAAAGAAACCAGCAAATATTCACATTTAAGAAGCTGGAATCAGAATATTTGTATTTTATTTCAATTATTAAAATAGTTAGCGATTCATTTTCTATCACTGGACTATTCGGTTTGCAGCTCCAACCTTAATCTGTAGACTACTATAACTACAGCTGTCAGATAAATGTAGTATAAATAGAAAAAAAAGGTAGAAAACTGTAACACAAAAGGACAATACGAGCATCTTCTAACAGCAGCTGCATGAATCAGACTCACCTTCAGCTCTTTGTCCTTGCTGCATGAAGTCTTCGTCCTCGTCAGAGTCACAGTCACCGAACTGGTAGATCTTTATGCCGCACTTATCTATCTCTTCCCTCAGCTGAGAAGACACACACACACACATATACACACACATATACACACAAGAGAGACGGGATGGATAACAATAGAAACACACACTCATCCTCCCACTGAGTGCTATATTTTAACAGGAAGTCAGTGGCCTTGTGTGAAAGCTTTAAAACGTACACGTCTGACTCATGCAGCAGTACACTGAGCTGAGATGAACCCAAATCTGTTGCAGTGTTTTAATTCTTATTTCCATACTTAACACTCAACACTGTACCAATTAATCCAGAATGTCAATATATGTATATTTATGTAAGGTAAAGGTAAAGGTACTGTAGTTATCTCTGCATTTAACCCACACTAAGCAGTAGGCAGACATATAATTTAAAGCTGCCGTTTTTAACACAAAAAAAATACTTGGTTATAATTAGGGTTAAAACAGTAAAATGTGGTAAAAATGTCCCGTTTAAAGCTGCAGTTAGTAAGTCTTATAAAAGTAACATTCACATAGACTGTCACTATGTAAAGACAACATTACATGAAACTAGTTATCTATAAAAAAAAAAACAGGCTCATTTAGCTCCGCCTACTGCTCCTACTGCAAATTACCAGAATCCACCGCGGCTGGAAAAAAGACCCAATCAGAGCCAGGATTGTGTCTGATGGAGTGTCCTGACAGCTGTCGATCACTGCTAAGTACACAGGCCCCCTCCCCCTTCCTCCTCAAATGCCCCCTCCCTCCTCAGCTCGGTCCAGTGGTCAGAATATCTCTAGAGTTTCTAGGTAAGGTATAGCCATGTGAAAGTCACTCTGAAGCGTTTTATATCTAGCTGTGTGGAGTGTAGTTCATGTATTACCAGTCGCGTGCACGTGGTCGTGTGCACGTCAGCCTCCTCTGGGGGAGGGACTTTAGAGGCAGGGCAGGAGTGCAGCAGAGAGGGAGGGATCTGAAAGTTGTACTTCTTCAAATTTGATGCTAAGTCCTCTCTCTGCTCAAAGTTACCAACTGCAGCTTTAAAAGCACTTATATGTTCGGTTGGTAGTATTGCACAGTGCTTTCCTGCTGCTTGTGCAATTATTCTGACAACAAACTATCAACCAACACACCAACCAATAATCAGGAACAATGACCTCATAAAATAAAATAAAGTGATATTTATATTGATGGCATCTAAAATTAGTGAAATTCCGGCCGTCACTGAAATTCAGTGGCGTGAAATAAAACACAAAAGGCTTAAAATGTGTCGTGATAACATGTAAAATGACTTAAAGGTGCACTGTGTAGAATTTAGTGGCATCTATTGGAACAAACTTGGCAGAAATGGAATATAATATATTTATAAGTATGTTTTAATTAGTAGTGAATCACAAAAAAATAAGAATTGATGTTTTTTCATTCAAGCAAGCGGAATGGACAAACCAAATATTGGCTCTAGAGGGGGACTTATTGTGTTTTTATGATTTTTGTGACCATTGTAGGTTCTACTTCTCCTGGTTGCAATGTGTAACCTCACCACTAGATGGCACTAAATCCTACACACTGCATCTTTAAGACATTGGCACCATTGATGAGACCAGCCTGGACACACACACAAAATAAATGTATTTAAGACCAATGTATCATATTCTTCCTAGATTTAGTTTGAAATATATTTTTAACTACTGGATATATCGCCATGACAATGAATTTCTATTGCTTTGGTGAACTTTAAATTTGTCCAGTACACAGCTGCACTTTGCGTTTCATGCATGCTAACGTGCTAAACTAAGATGGTGAACAAGGTAAAAAATAATACCTGCTGCACGTAAACATGTTAGGATGTTAGCATGTTAAGCATTTAGCAAGGTACAGCCTCACAGCGCCGCTAGCATTATGAATACCGAGCAGCATAAAAAGGTGCAGTGCAGAGATTAAGGTCAAAATCATAAAATATATTTGGGTGTACAGTCAGCATTGGTGGTTATGAATTATTTATGAGATCTACATATCAGATATTTAAGGTCTTACCCGCTCTTTGAGTTTCTTTATCTCGGTGGGCGTGAGGCAGTCCGCTTTTAGAGATGAGAGGAATCACGTTAACTTTATCCTGAAGCGCTTTCATGAACTCGATATCAACCGGACGAAGCCTTAAGGAGGACATGAACTTTACTCAACATTTTAATATATGCATGTCCATAAATACTGTGTGTGTGCTTCCTGCAGTGAGTTTATTACCCGTGTCCAAACGGAGGGATGAAGTAGAGGCAGCAGTGAACTCTGTTGTCCTGGATGTTCTTCCTGTTGAGCTCCGCTCTCGTCTCTGAAGTACTGCTCGAACTGCTGATTAATGTAGTCTGTGACGGGCATCCAGCTACAAAACACAAGCATGTATGTTTAAATGCTTTTACTCTCATGCTGCCCAACTGCTTTGGGATATTCATTTAACTGCTGTCCTGCCGACACTGAGGCTGCGTTCAGACTGCAGGCAAATCTGATTCAAATCTGATTCCTTCTCAAATCTGATTTTTAGGCCTGACTGTCCACCCTGTTTTTAGCAAGTGTCCAAATGGGATTTGGCTCTGTTCAGACTGGGCCACATTAATGACCAATCTGACTGGTTGCTGTGGCAACGTCATCGGAGCGGAGGCGTCATCTAGCGTGTATTGTGTGATGTCATATAATTGCGACAGCAGCAACAAACCCTCGAGCTTCACTTGAACGGAGCCATCTCCCCACAGATTAAGAATTTGGTTTGGTCCTCTGTCCATGGACTGATATTTACGACATCCTCTGTTGCCTCCAGTGATATCACCTAGCAACAACATCTGGAATAAGTCCTCCAGTGATATCACCTAGCAACAACAACTGGAATAAGCGGGTCTGGTGTCGTACAGAGTGACGTAGCGTAGAGACGTAGAGAGACGTCACGGACAGTCAAATCTGGTCTGAGTGTTTGGAGCTGTTCAGACTCAGACACATCTGTCCAGATGAGATTTGAAACTCATTTGGACAGGCCAGACGACGCCTCCGCTCTGACAACGTTGCCACGGCAACCTGCCAGCTTGGTCATTAATGTGGCCTAGTCTGAACAGAGCCAAATCGGATTTGGACAGTCTGGCCTAAAAATCAGATTTGAGAAAGAATCAGATTTGAATCAGATTTGCCTGCAGTCTGAACGCAGCCTTAAAGATGTGTGTTTGTCTTCAGTAGAAATAGACAGTAGTGAAGTCCAGAAAGTATCGTGAGAGAAAAACATTGTTGATTGAAGAAAGATATAGACTAACATCAGCCTAATCCTTTAAGAATCATATTTACTGTAAAGAAACTTGCTGTAGAGCGTTAGTGCTAGTAAGAGGTTGGTGGGCTGTTGTTTCAGTTTCTTTTATCTCGATGTTGAATAGAAGAAGCAAAGAGTCTTTTATTCATATGTGGGTGAGAGACACAGCTGAGAACACAGGGTTAGATAAGTGTTACTGTATGTAGGGGGGAGTTATGGAGATCTCCCTCAAAGCCACCATCACAAAGTGAAATCTTACCACTCTGTGTTGTTGACAGCGTCTCCAAAACCTGGAGTGTCCACGATAGTGAGTTTCAGCTTCACTCCTTTCTCCTCGATGTCCACCGTGTGCTTTGTGATCTCCACAGTCTGACTGATGCGCTCTTCAAAGGCAAAGGAAAACAAACATGTCATTAACCCTCCTGCTGTCCTCGAGTCAAGGAAGGAGGGGGAGGAAGGAAGGAAGGAAGGAAGGAAGGAAGGAAGGAAAGGAGGAAGGATGGAAGAAAGGAAGGGAGGAAGAAGAAAGGAAAGGAGGAAGGAAAGATGGAAGGGAGGGAGGGAGGAAGAAAGAAGGAAAGGAGGAAGGAAGGAAGGAAGGGAGTAAGGGAAGGAAGGAAGGACAGAGGAAAGAAGAAAGGAAGGTAGCAGAGAGAAGGAAGGAAGGAAGGAATGGAGGAAGAAGAAAGGAAGAAAGGAAGGGAGTAAGGAAAGGAAGGAAGGAAGGGAGGAAGAAGGAAGGAAAGGCGGAAGAAAGGATGGAAGGGAGGAAGAAGGAAGGAAGGAAGAAAGAAAGGAAGGGAGCAGAGAGAAGGAAGGAAGGGAGGAAGAAGGAAGAAAAGGCTGAAGGAAGGATGGAAGGGAGGAAGAAGGAAGGAAGGAAGGAAGGAAGGATGGATGATGGATGGATGGATGGATGGATGGGAGGAAGAAGGAGGGAAGGGAGAAAGGAAGGACAGGAGGAAGGTAGCAGGGAGGAAGGAAGGGAAGAAAGGAAAGGAAGGAAAGAAGGACAGGGGAAGGAAGGAAGGAAGGAAGGAAGGAAGGAAGGAAGGAAGGAAGGAAGGAAGGAACAGTCAAATCAGAAGGGGTCAATTTGACCCGGGAGGACGACACAAGGGTTAAATCTGAACCGCGATCGGAGATATGAGAAGGTAGAAGGTTCGGAGACGTCTGACTGACAGCTGACTCACCCTCGGCATTCAGCAGCTTCCTGTCTTTATGCAGATCGGTGAGGAACAAGCTGTTCACCAGCGTGGATTTACCGAGGCCGGACTCACCTGTAACACAAAGGAAAGACTGTTTTTAATATTGTTTGGATGCTTTTAGTCAATATTCATTCAACACTTCCATACTATTTGGATCAAAGCGTAAAAACACCCCAAATGTCTTTTACGCTGAAATGTGACTGTATAAAAGAAATGGACGTAACATCCGTGACGTCACCCATTGGTTTGTGGACTGCTGCTCGGAAGCCAATAGTTTCTAATCTAGGCAGCGCCATCTTGAAAATTTTCAGGTGCATGCTGGGAAAAATAAAAACACAGATTCTACTTATATGGGCATGAGGCGGGGCCATGGGCGGAGCGGTGAGGTTGCTATGGTTGCGAGGGCTGGATCTCGAGGACATTGGTCAATCAACCTGTCAATCAGGACGTAGCCACGCCCTAATGCATACCCTGCTTTATCGTCACATATAAAATCAGGGAGCCAAAATGTCCCAAATGAACATCATACTGCATTGAAGAAGGCTTTAAACTAGCGATTGAGACCATAAACACATTTTGAAAACGTTTACTGAGGTTAGAAATCAAGTGAGAAGTTGGTGAATTCTCCATTGACTTGTATAGAGACGGTCGCCCCCTGGTGGCCTTTTGATAGAATTGCAGCTCTAAGTTACTTCCTGGTTGGCTTCATTTCAGAGGACCAGAACTCCCCGCCTGGTAAAAGCTAACGTAGCGAGTCCAGCCTTTAAACACATACACATTGTTGCTCTACAAACACTCAGACACATTCAGATCTAATTTCAGCGGTGAGACTCAGACACACTCTCAGAAATCTAATTACACTCAGATATCACATCAATGTTTTTATTTTATTTTATTTATTTATTTATTTTTTGCTTTCCAGACGTAATAAAAACATGATATCCCACAAATGGGACTCGGGACGCAAGTCTGACCAGAAACCTTCGATCCTTCCACTGATTGTAAGAAAATTAGGTCACAAAACGTAAAATCAATCCGGCTCTCATCGTAATGTGTTTACTCTGAGGGCGTTTAAAGGGTTTAAAAGTGTAATTAACCTTCCTGTCGTCCACCCGGGTCAAATTGACCCCCGTCTGTTTTAACTGTTCCTCCCTTCCTTCCTTCCTACCATCCTTCTTTCCTCCCTTTCTTCCTCCCTCCTTTCCATCCTTCCTTCCTTCTTTCCTTCCTTCCTTCCCACCTTCCTTCTTCCTCCTTTCCTTCCTTCCTCTTTTCCTTCCTTCCTTCCTTCCTTCCTCCCTCCCTCCTTTCCTCCCTTCCTTCCATCCTTCTTTCTGTCCTTCCTTCCTCCCTCCTTTCCTTCCTTCTTCCTTCCCTTCCTTCCTTTCTTCCTTCCTCCCTCCTTTCCTTCCTTCCTTCCTTCGTCCCTCCCTCCTTTCCTTCTTTCTTCCTCCCTTCCTTCCTCCCTCCCTCTGTTCCTTCCTTCTTCCTCCCTTCCTTCCTCCCTCCCTCCGTTCCTTCCTTCTTCCTCCCTTCCTTCCTTAAATCGATATGAAATTTGAAGAAAAGTATAATTAATAACATAGAATGTATTTACTTATTTATTGTTTTTGGCTAAATTGAAATTTTACAGTTATGTGTGTGTATGTATTAAATATTTAATTTTATGGATTAATTAATATATTTTCAGTGTCATGTTTGAACCTCCATAAAAAACATAACACTTAAACTAATAGCATTAATTTATTCTTCTTATTATTTATTCAGTATGTATGAATTAATTTATTCATTTTAAGTGTCATGTTTGAGCCTCCATACACTCTCATCATTTGACACACATTCAGAGTTCATTAAAAACCCAGACGTAGTGACGTAGCAGCTGATCGTCTCGTCTCACCTGCCACCATGAGAGTGAAGTCAAACCCTTCTTCACCGACTTCCTGTGCACCTGGTTGGGCAGCGTCGCAAAACCAACGTAATCTTTTTCCTGGAAACACAAAATAAGTCGGGTCAGATCTCCCCTCAGTCACTGTGTTGAGGAAGGAAGGAAGGAAGGGAGGGAGGAAGAGAGGGAGGAAGGAAGGAAGGAAGGGAGGGAGGAAGGAAGGAAAGAAGGAAGGAAGGAAGGGAGGAAGGAAGGGAGGGAGGGAGGA
>JAJDFG010001503.1:0-5000 GCA_021039105.1 Scomber colias
CAGTTAGCACAGTTAGCACAGTTTGGCTAGTTAGCACAGTTTGGCTAGTTAGCACAGTTTGGCTATTAGCACAGTTTGCCCAGTTAGCACAGTTTGGCTAGTTAGCACAGTTTGCCCAGTTAGCACAGTTTGCCCAGTTTGGCTAGTTAGCACAGTTAGCATAGTTTGGCTAAAGTAGCTAACGTTAGCTCATATGTACAGTGCTCAGTCTTCTCAGTAAGTTAAAATAAGAATAATCAGCTTTATTAGTTAGTTAGTTTAGTGGTGTTTGTACAGTATGTGTGTGTGTGTGTGTGTGTGTGTTTGTGTGTGTGTGTGTGTGTGTGTGTGTGTGTGTGTGTATTGTTCAATGTTTGGTGGAGTTTTTGACAGATTGTGAAAACGAATTTCCCCATGGGACAATAAAAGGCTCTCTCTATCTATCTATCTGTCTATCTATCTATCTATCTATCTCTCTCTCTCTCTCCCTCTATCTCTCTCTCTCTATCTATCTATCTATCTATCTATCTATCTCTCTCTCTCTCTCTCTCTCTCTCTCTCTATCTATCTATCTCTCTCTCTCTCCCTCTATCTCTCTCTCTCTCTCTCTCTATCTATCTATCTATCTATCTATCTATCTATCTCTCTCTCTCTCTCTATCTATCTATCTATCTCTCTCCCTCTATCTCTCCTCTCTCTATCTATCTCTCTCTCTCTATCTATCTCCCTCTCTCTCTCTCTCTCTCTCTATCTCTCTCTCTCTCTCTCTCTCTCTCTCTCTCTCTATCTATCTCCCTCTCTCTCTCTCTCTCTCTCTATCTCTCTCTCTCTTTATCTATCTATCTATCTATAGAGCACTTCACAAAATCTAAGTTACAAAATCCAAGTTACAAAATTACACAAATCATATAAAATAATAAAAAGACAACAAATAAAAACTATTTAAATGTAGGAAGTGCAGCTCTGGGCTTCAAACCGAGTCCGTGAAACCAACGGATGACGTCACTCCACATTTATATCCAGTCTGTTAGGGCTGGGTATCGTTTAAAAAATGATGATATCAGTCCTGATGTAAGTACCTTTAAAGTGATACTGATACTGAGCTCTTAATTCGATACCCATAATATGAATAGAAGCATTAAATGAAACCACAGAGGGTTGTAGCTGCTGTGGAAGCGGGCCGATCACATGTCGCATTAAATCAGAGAACGCTTGAGTTGACTGGCTGGTGAACGAGTCCGTACAAGTAGTCATATTATTTTAACTCAAAAGGGATTGATCGGAGGAGACGTTTACCCAAAAACAACAACAAGCTAACGGAGCAACTTTCCCACACATGCTCAGTTCAGTGCGTCACACACAGGACTGCTCTCCAGAGACTGAAAGTATAAACTCTGTTTTAGTCTTTGGAGCCGTTTCCGAACAACGTGACTAAACTCTTCCTAATGACGTGACTCACTGATGGGTTTTGTTAACCTTCGTGTCGTCCTCCCTTCCTTCTTTCCTTTCCTCCCTTCCTTCCTTCCTCCCTCCTTTCCTTCCTTCTTTCCTTTCCTCCCTTCCTTCCTTCCTCCCTCTTTTCCTTCCTTCTCCCCTTCCTTTCCTTTCCTCCCTTCTTTCTTTCCATCCCTTCCTTCTTTCCTTTCCTCCCTCCTTTCCTTCCTTCTTCCCTTCCTTCCTCCTTCCTTCTTTCCTCCCTCCCTCGCACCTCCCTTCCTTCTTTCCTTTCCTTCCATCACTTCCTCCCTCCCACCTCCCTTCCTTCTTTCCTTTCCTCCCTTCCTTCCCACCTCCTTCCTCTCTCCCTCCCTTCCTTCCTTCCTTCCTTCCTCCCTTCCATCCCGTCCTCTCTCCCTTCCTTCCTTCTTCCTTCCTTCTTCCTTCCTTTCTTCCTTCCTTCCTCCCTTCCATCCGTCCTCTCTCCCTTCCTTCCTTCCTTGACTCGAGGACAACAGGAGGGTTAAAGATAAATGTGGGGTTTTTCTGACAGTAGATGATGTGGAGAGTAAGCTGGCAGGAAACAGGAAGCAGAGAGCGGAGAATGACCTGGAGCTAAGGTAACTTACCAGAATCGAACCAGTGACGCTGCCTTGATGAGCCCGTAAGCACTCAGCTAACGAGGCGTTTCCCCCGCTGATCTGTTGTCTAATGGTTTACAGTACAGAGGAAGAAGATATATGAGGCTTTTACGGGGAAGTGTCAGTGTCACGTTTCACCTCGTCTTAGGTGTGGAAAGTAGACGCGAGGATCTTTAAAGCCTGATTTAAGTTTTATGTTTTGACGGCTCCGTTTTTAAGGTCTTCAGTTAGGTTTAAGCATAAAAACACAAAGTTAGCGTGAGGGGAAAGATCATGATTTGGGTTAAAATGAGCTCTTAAAAACATGATTTATGATTCCTTAAAGATTACGCAACCTCTTCAGAGCTTTATTGTCCCTCGAGGCAACAATAAATAAATTACCAGTGACATAAAACACAGCAGACTGCACAACCAAACTTCATAAGAGACAATCACGAATGGAATAAAAAGTAAGCATCAAAAGAGTCTCGCCACATGAGCAGTGCATTTAGGGGTTGAACAAGTTAACTGCATTGATTGCACGTGGAACAAAGGAACATTTATACCTATTTGTTTGTGCTCGAAGTAACCTTTATCTCCGTGATCAGAGCTGGACGAGCTTGACCGTGCTTTCTGTAACACATTAAATAGGTCATAAATGTATTTCTAAAAAAGGTGTAAAAAGCATTTCAACCATTTAGATTTGAATTGTGGAGCTAGGCTTCACAAACTGTGTTTCAACATTTCTGTGTTCAGGATTTAGTGATTAGCATAAACCCGCCCCTGCTGCTGTAGAGGTATAAATACATTCAGCACACACTACTACTACAGTCTACAGTTAGCCAGTTAGCTGAGTTAGCCGCCGAGCTAGCAGCTGAGTTAGCCACCGAGCTAGCAGCTGAGTTAGCCGCCGAGCTACCGAGTTAGCTGCCGAGCTACCGAGTCAGCACCGAGCTAGCAGCTGAGTTAGCCGCCGAGCTAACCACTGAGCTAGCAGCCAAGTTAGCTTACCGAGTTAGCCGCTGAGCTAGCAGCAGAAAGCTCTGACGTAGCGTCCATGTTTCTGGTAGAGGTGGCGACTTTGATTGACAGGTGACACTTGGTAGGGGGCTTCAGCTATTTACACAACTTTGAAGCCTAATTTCATATATTTGGCGATTTTTTTAATCATTCAAATTTGGCAGGGTGGTTAACAACACACTTTTCTGAGGTATGTCAAACTCAGAACACATATTTATTCTTACTTTACACGGACTTTAAAGGGAGAGAGAGGGAGAGCTGCAGCAACAGTAAACACAAAGTCACGCATGAAAACATGACACACGATACACAACATGACGTGATACTGAGCTGCAGGCTTTGGACACACACACACACACACACACACACACACACACACACACACAGCTTACAGATAATAGATCAGTTCATTGTCGGTTTGTCTGCACGTCAGATTTGTTCATTTGTTGACAGTCAGCAAACACATCCTTTAACCCTCCTGTTGTGTTCGAGTCAAGGAAGGAAAGGAGGGAGGAAGGATGGAAGGGAGGAAGTAGGGAGGAAAGAAGGAAGGAAGGAAGGAAGGACGGACAAAGGAAGGTAGGAAGGATGGACGAAGGAAGGTAGGAAGGAAGGAAGGAAGGATGGAAGGGAGGAAGAAGGAAGGAGGGAGGAAGGAAGGAAGGATGGAAGGTAGGAAGGACGGACAAAGGAAGGTAGGAAGGAAGGTGGGAGGGGAGGGAGGAAAGAAGGAAGGAGGGAGGAAGGATGGACGAAGGAAGTTAGGAGGGAGGGAGGGAGGGAGGGAGGAAAGAAGGTAGGAGGGGAGGAAGAACGAAGGAAGGAAAAGAGGGAGGAAGCATGGAAGGGAGGAAGGTAGGAGGGAGGAAGGATGGAAGGGAGGAAGAAGGAAGGACGGACGAAGGAAGGAGGAAAGAAGGGGAGGGGAGGAAAGAAGGAAGGAAGGAAGGTAGGAGGGATGGAAGGAAGGAAGGAAGGAAGGAAGGTAAGAGGGAGGGAGGAAAGAAGGAAGAAAGAAGGAAAGAAGGAACAGTCAAAACAGACGGCTCTTTTTATAGTTTTATGACTGAATGAAACCAAAGTGAAGCTCTTTTGAAGCTGCTGCAGCCTGAATCTCAACAACTTCTTCTTCTTCTTCTTCTTTGTTGTAGAGTTTGACTCGTATTCTGCTGCAGTGACCCAGTTTCCCCTCAGGGTTCATTAAAGTTTCATCTCTCACACCTCCCATGTAGCTTTGCTTTCTAAGTACAAGCACAGAGCCACCATCCATTCCTGTGTTATACTTCAGAAATACAACAAAACTCCAAACAGGAAGTTCATTTATGTTCAACGTGTATTTCAAACAAAAGGAAAAAAAACAAAAAACATATTGATCATGTTTCTGCCCCGAGCCTGAAAACTTCTGGTTGGACTCGTTGGACCTGAATATTTAAAGGTGAAATCAGTCATAAATCTTGCTCTCAGGTTACTGGTACAGCTATAGTCCGTTTGTTTCCTGGTTTCAGAGCCTGAAGTGAAATTTAGTGGAAAGTTTGCAGCGATTAGATTTGATTATATTTACATTCTTCAAACTTTAAGGAAAAACACTGGATTAAAAATATTGGTAAAAGTTTTTTTTTTTAATAAATGGCACAGCATCATAATAGCACTAATTCAGGTGTTAGACATTAAATCGAGTCAAGGAAGGAAGGGAGGGAGTAAGAAGGAAGGAAGGAAGGAAGGAAGGAAGGAAGGAAGGACGGAGGGACGGAAGGAAGGAAGGGGAGGAGGAAGGAAGGAAGGAAGGAAGGAAGGAAGGAAGGGAGGAAACAACACGGTGAATGGGTCTGGGTTACATGGATGATTAAAGGCTTTAGTGAAGAACTCAAACAAGCCGCCCAGAGTGATTGTAGTTTATGACATGACAAGAATAAGTGGAATAGTGTCCCTTCTCACTTCTATGTA
>JAJDFG010001503.1:12500-34166 GCA_021039105.1 Scomber colias
GGAAGGAAAGGAAGGAAGGAAGGATGGAGGAAAGAAGGAAGGAAGGAATTGGAACAGTCAAAACAGACGGGGTCAATTTGACCCGAGAGGACGACAGGTCACATTTAAACATTTGCATATATAAAAATGAGTATCAGCTGTAGAAATTTTTTTTTTTTTTAAATGATGCATTTTATTTCCATTTTTGTCAACTATGAGTCACATTAGGAGAAAATCTGGTTAAAAAAATAAATGTTTAACAGCTTTCTAATATAAAACTGTACATACAGGTTATAAAATAAATGTAAGAACAGAAAACTATTAAAATCCTATTTCCTTCTTTCCTCCCTCCTTCTCTCTTTCCTTCCTTCTCTCCCTCCCTCCTTCCTCCCTCCTTCTCTCTTTCCTTCCTTCTCTCCCTCCCTCCTTCCTCCCTCCTTCTCTCTTTCCTTCCTTCTCTCCCTCCCTCTTTTCTCCTTCCTTCCTTCCTTTTTTCCTCCCTTCCCTCCTTCCTACCTTCCTCCCTTCCTTCCTTTCCTCCCTCCCTTCCTTCCTCCTTCCTTCCTTCCTTCCTTCCTTCCTTCCTCCCTTCCTTTCTTCCTCTTCCTAACTTCCTTTTTTCCTTCCTTACTTCCTTCTGTCCTTCTTTCCTTCCTACCTTCCTTCCTTCCTTCCTTTCCTCCCTCCCTCCTTCTCTCTTTCCTTCCTTCCCTCCCTCCCTCCTTCCTCCCTCCCTTCCTTCCTCCCTTCCTCCTTCCTAACTTCCCTTTTTCCTTCCTTCCTTCCTTCCTTCCTTCCCTCCTTCCTCCCTCCCTCCCTTCCTTCCTCCCTTCCTTCCTTCTTCCTCACATTCCTTCCTTGACTTGAGGACGACAGGAAGCTTAATTAAAACAGGTCACATTTTAAACATTTGCATATATAAAAATGAGCTGCAGAAAAATTTAAAAAATGATGCATTTTATTTCCATTTGTGTAAACTGTGAGTCACATTAGAAGAAATCTGGTTAAAAAAATAAATGTTCAACGGCTTTCTAATATAAAACTGTACATACACATAACCCTAACCCGTTATAAAATAAACTCCTAAAATAACCCAAACACATATATGACATCATTTTTAACATCTTCGGTTTCTCACACAGTCACAAGATTAATGTCCCAACCCCCCCCCGAACACCCTGATCAGGATAAATGATGAAACTCTCCAGCTTTACGTCAGGGTGTCTCTTTATGTCACCTGTTCCAAAATGAAAAGGTGCCACTCTCAGTTTCAGTGGAACGACGAGGACTTTTCCACTCCACAAGCTTCTCCGGCTCTAAGTGGAAGTTCCCTCTGAGCTCCGACTCGCTGCTGCAGGCTGGTGTTGAGTTCTGGGAATGAAACCCGACTGGTTTTTGTTTTTTAACCCTTAAACAGACAACGTGCACCAGGAGATACAGACTCTTTCACCTTCCTGTTGTCCTCCCGGGTCCTTCCTCTGTCCTTCCTTCCTTTCTTCCTTCATCTGTCCTTCCTTCCTTCCTTCCTTCCTTCCTTCCTCAGATCTAAGTTCAGCTGTTAGGGTAAATGTTCCCCTCCTTCTGTCCTTCCTTCCTTCCTTCATCTGTCCTTCCTTTCTTCCTTCCTTCATCTGTTCTTCCTTCCTTCCTTCCTTCCTTCCTCCCTCCCTTCCCTTCCTCCCTCCCTCCCTTCCTTCCTTCCTTCCTTCCTTCCTTCCTCCCTCCCTCCCTCCTTCCTTTCCTTCCTTCTTCCTCCCTTCCTTCCCTTCTTCCCCCTGTTCCTTCCTTCTTCCCTCCTTTCCTTCCTACCTTCCTTCCTTCCTCCCTCCCTCCTTCCTTTCCTTCCTTCTCCCTCCCTCCTTCCTTTCCTTCCTTCTTCCTCCTTTCCTTCCTTCCTTCCTTTAGGTGCAAATGACATAACTAGTAAGGCCTGTTTAAGGGTTAAATCCAGGAATGCTTTTCATGCTTTCTTTTTTTTTTTTTTTAGTTCTTTGTTTGTTTGTGTTTCAGCTACCTGAGATGTGTCCAGCGTTATAAAAGATGACGAAGGATTATTTATTATGTAAGCAGCAGGTTTGGAGATGAGTCACGAGTCACGAGTCAAACCGTTAATTATTAGTTGTATTGAAACGTGGATCAGACTCAGAGGAGGGACGTTTGTCTTTTCTTTTTTCTTTTCAATGCACAGCTGGTTTTGATGAAACCAGAGGCGGAAGGAAAGGAAAGGAGGGAGGAGGGAAGGAAGGAAAGAAGGAAGGAAGAAAGGAGGGAAGTAAAGGAGGAGGAGGGAAGGAAGGAAAGAAAGGAAGGAAAGCGGGGAGGGAAGAAGGAAGGAAGGAAGGAAGGAAAGGAGGGAGGAGGGAAGGAAGGAAAAGAAGGAAGGAAAGCGGGGAGGGTAGAAGGAAGGAAAGCAAGGGAGGAAAGGAGGGAGGAGGAAGGAAAGGAGGAAGGAGGGATAAGGAAGGAAAGGAGGGAGGAGGGAAGGAAGGAAGGAGGGAAGAAGGAAGGAAAGGAAGGAAGAAGGAAAGGAGGGAAGAGAGAAGAAGGAAGGAAGAGAGGAGGGAGGGAGGGAAGAAAGGAAAGAAGGAGGGAGGGAGGAAGGAAGGAAGGATGGAGGATGGAGGAAGGAAAGAAGGAAGGGAGGAAAGGAGGAAAGAGAGAAAAAGGAATTAAGGGAGGAGGAAGGGAGGGAGGGAAGAAGGGAGGACAGAAGGAAGAAGAAACGGGGATCTAGGAAGGAAAGAAGGAAGGGAGGAAAGGAGGAAAGAGAGAAGAAGGAAGGAAGGGAGGAAGGAAGGACAGAAGGAAGGAAGAAATGGATGTAGGAAGGAAAGAAAGAAGGGAGGAAAGAAGGAAAGAGAGAGGAAGGGAGGATGGAGGAAGGACAGAAGGAAGGAAGAAACGGGGATGGAGGAAGGAAAGTAAGGGAGGGAAGGAAAGGAGGAAGGAGGGAGAAGAAAGGAAAGGAAGGAAGGGAAGGACGGAAGGAAGAAAAGGAAGGGAAGGAAGGAAGGAAGGGAGGAAAGGAAAGAAGGAAGGAGGGAGGAAAGAAGGAGGAAAGGAGGAACAGTCAAAACGTGGATCAGACTCAGTTGGAACCAGGAAATGGAACAAAATGTAAAGATTATGTTCACGTCGGTTTGTTTCCATTCAACAGGATGTTCCACAAACACCCTGGAAACGAGGTCATGAGCCCCGAGGTAATAAATAACTATCGATCAGAGAGAGAGAGAGAGAGAGAGAGGAGAGAGAGAGAGAGAGGGAGAGAGAGGGAGAGGGAGAGAGAGAGAGAGAGAGAGAGAGAGAGAGAGAGAGAGGAGAGGGAGAGAGAGAGAGAGAGGGGGGGGAGAGAGAGGGAGAGAGAGAGAGAGAGAAGAGAGAGAGAGACAGAGAGAGAGAGAGACAGAGAGAGAGAGAGGAAGAGAGAGAGAGACAGAGAGAGAGAGAGAGAGAGAGAGGGAGAGAGAGACTTTACAGTTTGTAGATGAATGAAACAGATTAAAGGAGATTCTGTTATTTTTATACTATTTACAATATCAGATATTAACCTGAAAGAAGCAAGGAAGGAAGGTAGGTAGGAGGGAGGAAGAAGGAAGGAAAGGAGCAAGGAAGGTAGGAAGGAAGGACAGAAGGAGGAAAGGAGGGAGAAAAGAAAGAGAGAAGGAGGGAGGAAGGACAGACGGAAGGAAGGAAGGAAGGAAGGAAAGAAGGAACAGTCAGAACAGATGGGGGTCAAAGGTTAATATCACATCATACTAGTTTCTAAACTGATTTTTATCATTTCTATCAAACTATAAACCTTCTACAAGCTTCAATTCTACCATTTAAAGTCACATATAACAGAACAAAGTGTTAAAGTCTGTATCTCTTTAAAGGTTAAAAAACTTGAATGCATGTAAATGAATGTTTGTTACCCTCCTGTTGTGTTCGAGTCAAGGAAGGAAGGGAGGAAGGAGGGAAAGAGGCAGGGATGGAGGAAAGAAGGAGGGAGAGAGAAAGGAAGGAACGACAGAAGGAAGAAAGGGGGGTGGAGGACAGAAGGAAGGAAGGGAGGAAAGGAAATAAGGAAGGTAGGAAGGAAGGATGGAGGAAAGAAGTAAGGAAGAAAGGTAGGAAGGAGGGAGGAAAGGAGGTAGAAGGAGGGAGGAAGGAAGGAAAGAAGGACATAGGAAAGAAGGAAGGAAGGAAAGAAGGTAGGAGGGAGGGAGGAAAGAAGGAAGGAAGAAAGGGAGATGGGGGGAAGGAAAGAAAGAGAGAAGGAGGGAGGACAGACGGAAGGAAGGAAGGAAAGAAGGAACAGTCAAAACAGACGGGGGTCAATTTGACCCGGGCGGACTGGTTTCTAAACTGATTTTTTCATTTCTATCAAAGTATTAACTACAGTACTATAAGCTTCAATTCTACCATAGTCTGTATCTCCTGCTCCACGGCGCCTCTTTAAAGGTTAAATAACTTGAATGCATGTAAATGAATGTTTGTTAATGAAGGTAAAAATGCTCCATGAAGGTAAATAGTGTTTACTTCCCCATCGAGCTGACGTCAAATGTTCCACTCATGTATTAGAAGAGCTGGACTGAAAATAAGGAACCTGTCCGTCGCCCCGTAGACTTTACATTGTGGTGACATCACAGATTTTTATAATTGCTTCTCTAGACTCGAGGAAACAATAAACACAAACCCTGGATTAAAGGCTCATAATAGAAAGTGTAATAACTGACCTTTGTGGTGACTTCCTCTTCAGTTTCTAAAGAATAAAATAAAACCTCTGTTGTTATATTTACGGGACTCGCCTCAGTTTGTGTTTTCTCACGTTGCAACACGTCGTATTCATTTTGTAATCCAGGCATGCGACGCACAAACATCACAGATCAACTTAGTTAAAACTTTAACTTGGATAAAACAAAAAGAGCTTCCTGTTTAAAATCACACTGCATATTTAAAATGTTTCTTTCTAAAACAAGTTAAATCAAGTTATTGAGTAAATATAATTAATAATATAATCTCATATAAGGAGCCAAATATAACTTAAATGGCTCCTTATATGTAGCTTAAGGTGTCCTTTTAAACTCTTTTATAATGGAGGCCTATGGGGATTTGTTTCTCCTGCAGTACCGGGAGTGGCCACTAGGAAACGGTGGCGCTGTTTCCAGTTCTCTTAACCCTCCTGTTGTCCTCGAGTCAAGGAAGGAAGGAAGGGAGGAAGGATGGATGGAAGGAAGGAAAGGAGGGAGGAAGGAAGGAAGGAAAGGAAGAGAGAAAGATGGAGGGCAGAAGGAAGGAAGGAAGGAAGGAAGGAAGGAAGGAGGAAAGTACAAACATCACAGATCAACATGAACATCAGGACAAAACAAAGAGTTAAACTTTAACTTGGATAAAACAAAAAGAGCTTGCTGTTTAAAATCACACTGCATTTTAAAATGTTTCTTTAAAACTCAGGTTCACAGATAAATCAAGTTATTGAGTAAATATAATCTCATATAAGGAGCCATATATAACTTAAATGGCTTCTTATCTGCAGTTCTTATCTGGCGTCCTTTAAAAACTCTTTTATAATGGAGGCCTATGGGAAATGTTTTCTCCTGCAGTACCGGGAGTGGCCACTAGGAAACGGTGGCGCTGTTTCCAGTTCTCTTAACCCTCCTGTTGTCCTCGAGTCAAGGAAGGATGGGAGGGAGGAAGGTAGGTACAGTAGGAAGAAGGAAGGAAAGGAGGGAGGAGGGAAGGAAGGAAAGGTGGGAGGAAGGAAGGGAGGAAGGGAAGGAAAGGAAGGAAGGACTGAGGAAAAAAGGAGGAGGGAGGGAGAAAGGAAAAGAGGAAGGAAGGAAAGAAGGACAGGAAAGAAGGAAGGGAGGAAGGGAGGGGTGAGGAAAGAATGAGAGAAGGAGGGAGGGAGGAAAGAAGGAAGGGAGGAAGGAAGGACAGAAGGAAAGAAGGACAGAAGGAAGGAAGAAACGGGGATGGAGGAAGGAAAGGAGGAAGGGAGAGTCAAAACAGACAGGGTCAATTTTTTTTTTTTATGGGTTGTTCATGTTGTCTCCACTTAAATTTTGGGTCAGATTCAGACTTGAACATGTGTGGATGTGTGAGGGTCTTAAAGGGGCGGGGCTTAAAGAGACAGGCGCTAAAACAGCCTGTTCTTAGACAGAGGCTGAACTGAGCGGCTGCATAAAGAGCCAGTAGAACATAAATAAAGAGATTTTAGCTGGAAGTCGTGCAAAGATATTCCAGTAAAGACTCAGAAAGGTGCGTCATACATCCTCTTTAATAACTTCATCAGTGTTTCCAGCAGATGCACCGGTGCTCAAAGGTAAAAAAAGTTGACCTCTGACCTTTGTGAGTTCAGGAAAAACACGACGCAGCAGTGAAAGAGAAACTGAGCAAAAATGTGATGAAACATGAGGTCAGTCTTCCTGTTTGAGCTTTTATCCACCTCCGTCAGTGCTGCAGGGTCTCATGTTTAGCCCCTGTGGTAAATAAGTTTATAGAAATCTGATTAAAAATAAAGTTATTTAGGAATATGGATCAACACCTTATTAACCCTTACACCAGGAGTGTCAAACATGCGGCCCGTGGGCCAGAACTGGCACGCCGAGAGGTCCAATCCGGCCCAGTTAACTTCTTCCTCTTTTCCTTCCTTCCTTCCTACCTTTCTTCCTTCCTTCCTTCCTTCCCGAGGATTATAAAGGTAGAAAATCACCAAGTTGTTTTTATTGTCTTTAAGAAGAAAAAAGCCTTCAGATTCTTTTAAATTTCCATTTTTCTATTTTTGCTTTATTTTATTTTCCCAACACGTTCGGTGCGCTGGGAATTATTTTCTTGGAATTTTCTTTTCTTGGAAAATTAAGCAACTCATTTTTATTGTTTGTGTTTCCCTGAATGCTCTTTAAACATTGGACAAACTATCAAAATATAAAAATAAAAAAACAATGTCTAATAATAACAGTTATATTAGTCTCTAGTTATGACACTGAGCAGTAAATTCCCCCACATTAAAAAAAGAAAAAGAAGGGATTTCATTGTCAAACAGTGTTTATAGAGAGCTTATTCCTTTCCGAGGAACACTTCAGATGTTTCCTCACTGATTTCCCATGAATCCCCCCCCCCCACCTCCCTCATCCCCCCCCCCCCCCCCCCCTCCTCCCCCCCCTCCTCCCCTCATTCATTATTCATCGGGCTGGAGAAGGATCCTTGACTGAGGAGGCCTGTAGGCTCACTGCACTGCTATAGCCTTAGTGTTTATGTTTACACGGCTGTTGCCACGGCGACAACGCATCCACGCCCTGTGGACTTCCTCCACCCCTGGCATGCAGACAGGCGGGCGAGCGAGGCAGAGGCAGAGAGAGAGAGAGAGAGAGAGAGAGAGAGAGAGAGAGAGAGAGAGAGAGAGAGAGAGAGAGAGAGAGAGAAGGAGGGAAGGGAAACCTCTGCCAGCGGCCGCGTCCCATTCTGAAGAGTTCACAACCTTTTACTTCTTTCTTTCCTCTTTTATATTTTATTTTTTTTAAGTTCATCTTTTACTTTTTGCACCTTCATAAAAATACAATCATCTTCAATAAAGTGTTTAGTTGTTATAATTATTAGATTATTGCTACTTTAATGAACATAGATGTGTTTTAATGTTGGTATTGAAGCTGAATCTGGTTCCAGTCGTTGCCGTGGTAACAGCTAATAGAGCCATAAACAGACAACTAACAAAGAGCCTTTAGGAGACAACTTTATGTTTTAATAATAATAAAATAATAATAAAATAAACTTGGTAAATAAGCAAACTGCATTCTGTTAGAAAGACACAAAGGATTTAAGTTTAGTTTGATTTAAGTTTAGTTTAATTTAGTTTAATTTAGTTTAATGTAGTTTAAGTTTAGTTTAATTTAGTTTAATGTAGTTTAATGTAGTTTAAGTTTAGTTTAATTTAGTTTAATGTAGTTTAATGTAGTTTAATGTAGTTTAATTTAGTTTAATGTAGTTTAATGTAGTTTAATGTAGTTTAATGTAGTTTAATTTAGTTTAATGTAGTTTAATGTAGTTTAATTTAGTTTAATTTAGTTTAAGTTTAGTTTAATGTAGTTTAATGTAGTTTAATGTAGTTTAATTTAGTTTAATGTAGTTTAATGTAGTTTAATTTAGTTTAATTTAGTTTAAGTTTAGTTTAATGTAGTTTAATGTAGTTTAAGTTTAGTTTAAGTTTAGTTTAAGTTTAATTTAGTTTAGTCTTCCTGGGGTCTGATGTGTCTTATATAAATTTCCTCAACAGATAATAATGTCCTAATAACTTTATCTAATCATTATAAAGTCGTTTTATAAAGTATTTACTATAATGATTTATTATAAAACAGCATTTTGAAAAACACATATAATAGTAACACTAATATGAAGTTTTATAAGAACATGAAACTACACACATGAAGGCAAAACTGTTCACAAATATTAAAAAAAGTTAAATAAAACTTTCTTTCCTTCTCTCTGAATGTTAATACTGAGTCAAAACTTTAATATCTTCACTGAGAGAAGAAATAAGCACCGATAAGGACTCAGACAAGGACTCATGAAAGGAGACACAGTTTTTGGAAGGGGACGCGTCCCAGGATTCCCAGGCCTGCGAGGCCTCGGCTCGACGCAGCGTCACGACCTCGGCTGTTATTTATAGATCATGTGTAAACTGGGTTATGTAGCCTGAGCAGCACACACACACACACACACACACACACACACACACACACACACACACACACACACACACATACTTACTGCTCAGACACACACACACACACACACACACACACACACACACACACACACACACACACACACACACATACTTACTGCTCAGACACACACACACACACACACACACACACCAGTCAGGCACGCACACACACACACACACACACACACACACACACACACACACACACACACACACCAGTCAGGCATGCACGCACACACACACGCCACTCAGACACACACGCACAAACACACACACACACACACACACACACACACACACACACACACCGCTCAGACACGCACACACACACACTACTCAGACACACACACACCAGTCAGACAGGCACGCACACCACACACACCAGTCAGACAGACAGCCACACACACACACACACACTGTTTTAAGCAGCGGTGACGTTAAGCAGCTGATCTTTATTTGTCTCATCCGAGGTGTGAGCTGTGGAGCAGTGTGTGTGTGTGTGTGTGTGTGTGTGTGTGTGAGCTGTGGAGCAGTGTGTGTGTGTGTGTGTGTGTGTGTGGTGTGTGTGTGTGTGTGTGTGTGTGTGAGCTGTGGAGCAGTGATGTAAAAAGACTTTACATCACTGGGAGATACTCTAACTGTGTAAATAGACTCGTAGTCATAGACGACATGATATCTGATATCTGGGGTTAGCGGCTAATATTAGCTTCTGTATATCTCATATTTATAACTTTCATTTAAAAAGACATGAAGGGAAAAATAATAATTAAGAAAGTGGCAGCTTTAAAAATGTTTAAAAACCTTCCTGTCGTCCTCCCCGGGTCAAATTGACCCATATGTTTGACTGTTCCTTCTTTCCTCCCTTCCTTCTTTCCTTCCTCCCTTCTTTCCTTCCTCCATCCCCCTTTCTTCTTTCCCTCCGTCCTTCCTTCCTCCTTCTTCCTTTCCTGTCCTTCTTTCCTTCCTTCTTCTTTTCCTTTCTCCCTCCCTCCTTCTTTCTTTCCTCCGTCCTTCCTTCCCTCCTTTCCTTCCTTCCTTCCTTCCTCCCTTTCTTCTTTCCTTTCCTCCCTTCCCTCCTCCCTCCTTTCCATCCTTCCTTTCCTCCCTACCTTCCATCATTCCTTCTTCCCTCCTCCCTTCCTTCCTCCCACCTTTCCTTCTCTCCTCCCTCCTTTCCTTCCTCTTCCTACCTACCTTCCTTTCCTTCCTTCCTCCCTCCTTTCCTTCCTTTCCTCCTTTCCTCCTTTCCTTCCTTATTCCTTCTTTCCTCCCTCCCTCCTTTCCTCTTTCCTTTCCTCCCTCCCTCCCTCCCTCCCTCCTTTCCTTCCTTCTTTTCCTTTCCTCCCTCCCTTCCTTCCGCCCTCCCTCCTTTCCTTCCTTCTTTTCTTTTCCTTTCCTCCCTTCCTCCTTTCCATCCTCCCTCTCTCCCTCCATTCCTTCTTTCCTTGACTCGAGGACAACAGGAGGGTTAAATATCATATATGTTCAGTTATGAGACTTTTCCAGAGGATCCTTTCTTCTCTCCTCTCTGACGCTGCTCCGCAATCATCATTAAAGTTAACGTTTAACTTTCCACCGATTTCGTGAGAAGTCGGACTACTTCCTGATTACCGCCTTGATATCAGATTACACTCTTATGTACACAGTGAAGAAGTGTTTTCACTATGGGTGCCATCTGTTTTCCCCACTACTAAGCATGATTCAGCAAGTTTCCTCCAGCTGATCTTAAACAGGCAACGTGCACCAGGAGATACAGACTCTTTAACCTTCGTGTCGTCCTCCCCGGGTCCTTCATCTGTCCTTCCTTCCTTCCTTCCTTCCTTCCTTAGATCTAAGTTCAGTGTTAGGGTAAAATGTTCCCTCCTTCTGTCCTTTCTTCCTTCCTTCATCTGTCCTTCCTTTCTTCCTCCCTTGCTTTCCCTTCCTTCCTCCTTTCCTTCCTTCTCCCTTCCTCCCTCCTTTCCTTCCTTCTTCCCTCCTTTCCTTCCTTCCTTCCTTCCTTCCTTCCTCCCTCCTTTCCTTCCTTCCTTCCTCCCTCCTTCCTTTCCTTCCTTCTTCCTCCCTTCCTTCCTTCCTTCCTTCCTTTAGGTGCAAATGACATAACTAGTAAGGATTTTTTACATCTAATTTTCCACTCCTGCCTGTTTAAGGGTTAAACTTTATTTTTAAACCTCTGCTGCCTACAGGTGTTTGTGGCTGCGTGACACAGCAGATCTCCGATATGTCTGGCAGCAGCGTGAGGAGGAAACATGTGACCTAGTTTACAACGTCTCCAGCCTTGTTTTCATCATATCATTTCATCAACGCTCGTCTAATGTAATCTTGAGTCATTTCGTCACATCACTCCTCGGCTCATTTTCGCATTGTCATGGTGGTTCAGCTCCAGTTCATCGCCTTAGCAACATTACGCAACCTCAACCTCACAGCATGTCATTTCTGTCAGCTCAGACACAACCAAAAAAAGTCCTTTATTATAAGCTTGATGTAGTAAAAGTACTGTAGTACTATGAGTGATGTAGTATGCAGTATTAACAGTAAAAGTACTGTAGTACTATGAGTGATGTAGTATGCAGTATTACAGTAAAAGTACTGCAGTATTATAGTGATGTAGTATGCAGTATTACAGTAAAAGTACTGCAGTATTATGACTGATGTAGTATGCAGTATTAAAGTAAAAGTACTGCAGTATTATGAGTGATGTAGTATGCAGTATTACAGTAAAAGTACTGCAGTATTATGAGTGATGTAGTATGCAGTATTACAGTAAAAGTACTGCAGTATTATAGTGATGTAGTATGCAGTATTACAGTAAAAGTACTGCAGGTATTATGACTGATGTAGTATGCAGTTATTAAAGTAAAAGTACTGCAGTATTATGAGTGATGTAGTATGCAGTATTACAGTAAAAGTACTGCAGTATTATGAGTGATGTAGTATGCAGTATTACAGTAAAAGTACTGCAGTATTATGAGTGATGTAGTATGCAGTATTACAGTAAAAGTACTGCAGTATTATAGTGATGTAGTATGCAGTATTACAGTAAAAGTACTGCAGTATTATGAGTGATGTCAGTATGCAGTATTACAGTAAAAGTAGTGATATATTATTATATATGACATCATTAGATTATTAATAGTGAAGCATCAGTGTTAGAGCAGCATGTTACTGTTGTAGCTGCTGGAGGTGGAGCTAGTTTACACTACTTTATATACAGTTAGCTAGTTTACACTACTTTATATACAGTTAGTTAGTTTATACTACTTTATATACAGTTAGCTAGTTTATACTACTTTATATACAGTTAGCTAGTTTATACTACTTTATATACAGTTAGCTAGTTTATACTACTTTTATATACAGTTAGCTAGTTTATACTACTTTATATACAGTTAGCTAGTTTTATACTACTTTATATACAGTTAGCTAGTTTACACTACTTTATATACAGTTAGCTAGTTTACACTACTTTATATACAGTTAGCTAGTTTACACTACTTTATATACAGTTAGCTAGTTTACACTACTTTATATACAGTTAGCTAGTTTTATACTACTTTATATACAGTTAGCTAGTTTATACTACTTTATATACAGTTAGCTAGTTTATAATACTTTATATACAGTTAGCTAGTTTACATTACTTTATATACAGTTAGCTAGTTTATACTACTTTATATACAGTTAGCTAGTTTATTACTTTATATACAGTTAGCTAGTTTATACTACTTTATATACAGTTAGCTAGTTTATTACTTTATATACAGTTAGCTAGTTTACACTACTTTATATACAGTTAGCTAGTTTATACTACTTTATATACAGTTAGCTAGTTTACACTACTTTATATACAGTTAGCTAGTTTATTACTTTATATACAGTTAGCTAGTTTACACTACTTTATATACAGTTAGCTAGTTTATACTACTTTATATACAGTTAGCTAGTTTATAACTACTTTATATACAGTTAGCTAGTTTATATACAGTTAGCTAGTTTATACTACTTTTATATACAGTTAGCTAGTTTATTACTTTATATACAGTTAGCTAGTTTACACTACTTTATATACAGTTAGCTAGTTTACTCTACTTTATATACAGTTAGCTAGTTTATATTACTTTATATACAGTTAGCCAGTTTAGTCCAGTGGTTCCCAACCTAGGGGTGGGGCCCCCTCCAAAGGGTCAGCAGATAAATATGAGGGGTCCTGAGATGATCAATGGGAGACATCTACATTCTACTAATCACACAATATCATGTCCTATTTTACCTAAGACATGAAAATATAACATAGCAATAATGATTTAAATGTTATTTTATTGAAAGTGGGGTTTGTTGTATAACCATTAGAGCCATCAGTCTTCACTGCTACATCATAAAAAGAAATCCTCATAACTACTATCTTATTAAAACTATTAACTCAGGGTAAAAGAAACTGATATTTGTGTTGTTTTTAATGTGACCCCGAACAGTATGAAAGGGTTTTAAAGGTTTATTTATAGCAGTGATATCGCAACATTACATCACCTTCATTTGGCAGATGTTTTACTCCCACATCCTGACCACACATCTGTTTCTCTGTAAGACATCTTGAACTTGTCGACAGATATCAAAACGCCCACTCATCCATTAAATCCACTGGAGCGAGGCGAGGGAAAAGAAAAAACCACTTCTATATCATTTTCTGTTTCAGTGTAGAAAAAGACTCTGGCAGCTCACAAGCCAATTAATCACCGTGGCAACCAGAGCCCAGCCAGGCCGCAGGAGGTCTGTGAGGACTTTAAAACACAGTAATCCTTCCTTGTTTAGTGGTTATGTTGACATTAAACAGATAGCTGTGTTAACTTTGTCCCTGCTGGCTCGTTACTTGGTGCTGATATCATTTTATTGAGTAATTTATTAAGTAATTAAGTTGTATGGCTAACCTTGAGATTCCACACCCAGTATTTAAATGAGATTTTTTACAGTTTGCATCACCGCTGTCAAGGTTGAATGGTTGAATCACATTTATTGATCAGTCAGAACCACTATTGATGCTTTCTAAACAGATCTGGGGTTCAAATGTGGTATAAAAAAGGATTCATAGATACTGTGAGGGTAGAGTATGAACAGTATGTGAGGGTTAACCCTTAAACAGGCAGGAGTGGAAATTAGATGTAAAAATCCTTAATAGTTATGTCATTTGCACCTAAAGTAAGTAAGGAAGGAAGGAAGGAAGGAAGGAAGGAAGGAAGGAAAGGAGGGAAGAAGGAAGAAAGGAGGGAAGAAGGAAGGAAAGGAGAGAAGAAGGAAGGAAAGGAGGGAGGAAGGAAGGGAAAGAAGGAAGGAAAGGAGGGAGGAAGGAAGGAAGGGAAAGAAGGAAGGAAAGGAGGGAAGAAGGAAGGAAAGGAGGGAAGAAGGAAGGAAAGGAGGGAGGAAGGGAAGAAAGGGAGGAATAAGGAAGGAAAAGAGGGAGGAAGGAAGGGAGGGAGGGAGGAAGGCAGGAAGGAAGGATAGAAGAAAGGAAGGAAGGATTGGAAAAAAGGAAGGAAGGAAGGAAGGGAGGAAAGAAGGAACAGTCAAAACAGAAGGGGTCAATTTGACCACGGGAGGACGACAGGAAGTTTAAAGAGTGTGTATCTCCTGGTGCACGTTGCCTGTTTAAGGGGTTAATTAGAAAAATCAACATTTTAGATTTAGTTGTGGAGTCTTTATCGTATCTTATTATGAGTCTTATCTTAAAATTACTTTCAATCCTTTTAATTCATATGTTCGGTTGATTGTATTTCATCATCACTTCCTCTCATCTCCTCCATTCATTTCACTTAATATCCACTAAAGTCTTCATATAATCAAGTATTTTACCATTTTTGTCGCCTCTCTTTTAATTTTCACCTAATTTATTCTGATCTCATCTTTTTCTCATTTGACTTCTCTTATTGTTCATCTTGTCTCATCTTACCTCATCCTTGTCTCGTCTCACTTTATCTCACATAATCAACTTTTTGTCATTACTTCTAACCTAATTTTACCCAATTATATTAAATGGTTTTTAATCTATCTATCTATCTACCTATATATCTACCTATCTATCTTATCTGTGGGTCATTGCGGGCCAATCACAAGGCTCAGGTGAGATGACATCACCCCTACCGATCGGTAGTGTGACCTCAGCCTGCATCATCATGAATACCTAATGAGGGATCTGGGAGCCGTCCAATCAGCAGAGGACCCGGATAATCAGGTAATGAGGCCTGACAGCGGGGCGGCCAATAAGATCTCGAGAATACTTGTGCCTGGTGGAGCTCAGAGGGAATCAATAATGTAGACACACACACACACATACACACACACACACACCACACACACACAGATGCCCCGAGCATGCCCTTACTACCATTTACAGTAAATGACGCAGTTTAGAGAGGCAGATAGAGTACTACAGAAGTGGAGAGGCAGATTAACTTACAGGCAGGCACATGGAGATAGATAGATAAATAAATAAATACATGAAGAGAGAAGAGTGAGAGTGAAGTGAGAAAATCAAAGAGGACACACGATGTATGATCACTGCCAGTAGCTGTGACTCATCGCTCTAACAGCAATTTAAAACCAGAGCGGTTGAGTCAGGTTAAATCGCTGCTACTGTTCACCTGTCACTCTCTCTCTCTCTCTCTCTCTCTCTCTCTCTCTCTCTCTCTCTCTCTGTCTCTCTCTCTCTCTCTCCCTCTCCCTCTCTGTCACTCTCTCTCTCTCTGTGTCTTTCTCTCTCTCTGTCACTCTCTCTCTCTCTCTGTCACTCTTTCTCTCTCTGTCACTCTCTCTCTCTGTCCTCTCTCTCTCTCCATCTCTCTCTCTCTCTCTCTCCCCTCTCTCTCTCTGTCTCTCTCCTCCATCTCTCTCTCTCTCTCCCCCTCCTCTCTCTCTCTCCCTCTCTCTCTGTCTCTGTCTCTCTCTCTCTCTCTTTCTCTCTCTCTCTCTCTCTTTCTCTCTCTCTCTGTTTGTTGACCACTACAAACAGTAATCTGGCTCTGTCATCACAATGATTACTTAGTTACTGCTTGTGTTTTCTTTTTCCTTTGTTTTGTTTGTTTTTTGATCCACCAGGTTTTCACATATTTTCTATTTCTTGCAATAACAGCAACAGTAGCAGTAGTTGTTGTTGTTAAGTTCCAGCAGCTGTAATACTGTAGTACCACTTGTGATAGTTGTAGTAGTATCAGAATAATAAAAAATGTAAGCTTACCTGCTGCCTTAAAAAAAAATGTGAAAGTTCAGTTAACTCAACTATAACCGCAAAAAGTCAATATGCTTATGGTAATTAAAGGATAAAGCTGACTATTTTCTATATCAACAAAGCTCATGTTCAGAGCCAAATCAAATTAATTACTCAAAAAAATCTAGTTACCCTACTTAAGCATTGAGTGTGTATCTAAAGCCTCTCATTCCTCTGTGCTGTAGACTTCCTTTGATGTCCGAAAACTATTAAAAAATGCATCAGTGAGCCACATGACTGCAGTGGGGGACACGTTTGTTCATTAGAATGAGTTCGGACACGTTAGTTTGTTTAGAAATGGCTCTAAAAGACTAATAACAGTGATCATGTTTTAAGTCTCTGGAGAGTAGTTCTGTGTAAGGCAGACGCTACTGAGCATGTGCAGCTTTGATAGCTTGTTGTGCTACATATCACAACCTCTTGACTTTGTACTACATTGTAAATTTCTACAATAATTACAGTACAAAGTCACACAGAACTACTCTCAGGGGACAAAAAATGTGATGCAGTTATTCTTCTTTCTAATCACAAAAAAAACATGAACCAAACTCTTTATATTGATAATAACAGCAATCACATATTCAGTCTCTAGAGAGTACTTCTGTGTAACTCAGGACACTACTGAGCATGTGCAGGAACACATTTCCGTTTGATAGCTTTGATAGCTTGTTATGCTACATATCACAACAATGTTAATATCTGAAAGCATTACAGTACAAAGTTACACAGAACTTCTCTCAGGTGACTAAAAATGTGATGCTGTTATTCGTTTTTCTAATAAACAAAAAAAAAGCCAAATTCTTTATATTGAGGGAACATACAACACACTCAGTAACATAACTGATAACAGCGATCACATTTTCAGTCTCTGGAGAGTAGTTCTGTGTAACTCAGATGCTACTGAGCATGTGCAGGAAATGTGACTCTGTTTACAGTTAGCATGTCATGCTACATATCACAACCTCTTGACTTTGTACTACATTATACATTTCTGCAAGAATTACAGTACAAAGTTACACAGAACTACTCTCAGGACACTAAATATGTGATGCAGTTATTTGTCTTTCTAATCACAAAAAGCATGACCAAACTCATTATATTGATAATAACAGCAATCACGTTGCCCCTCGGGGACAACTAAAGTGATTTAAATTGAATTGAATCACGTTTTCATTCTCTAGAGAGTAGTTCTGTGTAACTTAGATGCTACTGGGCATGTGCATGAACACGTTTCTGTTTACAGCTTTGATTACTCTACGTATCTGAAAGCATTAGCATACAAAGTTACACAGGACTACTCTCAGGAGACTAAAAATGTGATGTCAATGTTATTCGTCTTTCTAAACAAACAGATGTGACCAAACTCTTTATATTGAAGGAACTGATAACTGATAACAGTGATCACATTTTCAGTCTCTGGAGAGTAGTTCTGTGTAAGGCAGACATTATGTTACATACTGTATCACAACTTCCTGACTTTGTAATACATTTTTCATTGTAAATAACTGTAAAAAATACACAGAACTGTAATACTATAATACAAGATGTGTTCATTACATGTATAGAAACTGTAGTTGGCAATAGCAGTGATACAATTAATAGTACAAGTCGTATGTGTAAGCAGTAGTAACAGTGGAATAGATAGTGTCTGTAGTAATGGTGTTAGTAGTTTAAAGATAGTAGGACCTATTAGTAGCAACTGTAGTGTTATTTTATTTTAGTTATTAATACACACAACAGTAGTAATATTAGTAGGACACTCCTGCTGATCCACTAGAAGACACTGCAGTATATCAGTGTGATGTTTTGACTCGCCAAGTACAACTCCATCTAGTGGTCGTAGTAATTATGACCCTGAGAAATGTCAGTTCACATGACCTTTATATCATTTGACTAATTTACAAAGGGAAGGTTGAGTAGATGGCTGAAAGCGGCCTTAGCTCCAGAAGGACGTTTCCCTGTTTCGAGTTTTCTAAAAAAAAAACCCACAACTATTACTAATATTATCATGGTTTTAACCGTTGCCATGACGACGAAGGTTACCTCACTCACTGTAAGGAAGTGACACAAACGTTTTCAAGAGTTAATTTTAACCCCAAACCATGATCCTTCTCTAAACCTCACCAAGTGAATTTTTGTGACTAAACCTAACCGGACCTTGACCACACAGCTCTGTCACAGCATGAAACATCATTATTTATAACGATGATTTAAAAACGGTTTTAGAAAGTACAGACAAATGAGGTTAAGGTTAGGGTTACGGTTAGGGCGAGGGTCCTGCTGATTACCGCTGATAAAGGAGACATTTTGGAAAACGCTCATCATGAACATGTGTGTACTTTTTTATGATACTGTGTTGGTATCAGCAGGTAATAGTAAGATTATAGGTAGCAGTACTTGTATTAACTGTACTAATAAAAACAATAGAAGTATAAGAAGTTGAAACAGAATTAACATAAGTAGTAGAATCTGACATTTAGCAGTAATATGTGTATCAGCAGAGGTTTTAGGGTCAGTGATAAATAAGGTTTGGTAAGATGAGTAATTCAAAAATATGTTAAATAATAGTTTTAAAAGCAGCATCAGGTTTCTTAACATGTATATTTTGTATTTTGTTGGTTTTATGTCACTTGAGATGACGTGTTGCACCAATTTTTTAAACCAAAAGTAAGACTGAATGCTCCTGAAAATGTCAAATCGTGTAACCAAATCGTGTAAAAACAGTCTATTTAAGTGGATTTATACTAATAATGACTGTAAATGTTCCTGGTCTCCATGGTTACCCAGGTTAAATGTAATATTTAGAACAATAGTATTCCATTAGCTTTATTTAATATAAAAGTTATAATGTAAGATCATGCCAAACTAGTTGATATGGTGTTAGGTAGGAAGGAAGGAAGGAAGGAAGGAAGGAAGGAAGGATGTAAGATCATGCAAAACTAGTTGATATGGTGTTAGGTAGGAAGGAAGGAAGGAAGGAAGGAAGGATGTAAGATCATGCCAAACTAGTTGATATGGTGTTAGCTAGGAAGGAAGGAAGGAAGGAAGGAATGAAGGATGTAAGATCATGCCAAACTAGTTGATATGGTGTTAGGTAGGTAGGAAGGAAGGAAGGAAGGAAGGAAGGATGTAAGATCATGCCAAACTAGTTGATATGGTGTTAGGTAGGAAGGAAGGAAGGAAGGAAGGAAGGATGTAAGATCATGCCAAACTAGTTGATATGGTGTTAGGTAGGAAGGAAGGGAAGGAAGGAAGGAAGGAAGGAAAGGAAGGAAGGATGTAAGATCATGCCAAACTAGTTGATATGGTGTTAGGTAGGAAGGAAGGAAGGTAGGAAGGAAGGAAGGAAGGAAGGATGTAAGATCATGCCAAACTAGTTGATATGGTGTTGGTAGGTAGGAAGGAAGGTAGGAAAGGAAGGAAGGAAGGATGTAAGATCATGCCAAACTAGTTGATAGGTGTTTTTATTGACTATTTACTGTTTTTAAGCAAGTTGAATTATTTGGTACAAAGTTTTTATGGTTACACCACTTAGACATTTTTACCATAATCCTCTAATATATTCTCTCTAAATGGAATTAAAAGCAGAAATTTGATGCTGGGTCCATAAAAAAAAAGAAAAGAATCCTCGAGTTAAGGAAAGAAGGGAAGAGGAAAGGGAGGAAGGAAGGAAGGAAGGAAGTAAGGAAGGAAGGAGGGAAGGAAGGTTAGGAAGGAAGAAAAGAAGGAAGGAAGGAAGGAAAGAAGGGAGGAAGAAAGGAAGGAAGAAAGGAAGAAAGGAAGGAGGGAAGGAAGGAACGAAGGATGGACGGAAGGAAGGAAGGAATGAAGGAAAGAAGGGAGGGGAGTAAGGAAGGGAAGGAAGGAAAGGGAAGAAGGGAGGAGGGAAGGAAGGTAGGAAGAAAGGAAGGAAAGAAGGAGAGAAGGAAGGAAGGAAGGAAGGGTGGAAGGACGAATGGAAGGAAAGAAGGAAGGAAGAAAGGAAGGGGAGGAGGGAAGAAAGGAAGGAAAGGAAAGAAAGGAGGAAGGAAGGAAGGAAGGAAAGAAGGAGGAGAAAGGAAGGAGCGAAGGAAGGAACGAAGGAAGGACGGAAGGAAGGAAGGTAGGAAAGAAGGAGGAAGTAAGGAAAGGAAGAAGGAAGGGAGGGAGAAAGGAGAAAAGGAATGGAGGAAGGAAGGAACATTTTTACCATAATCCTCTAATATATTCTCTTTAAATGGATTAAAAGCAGAAATTTGATGCTCGGGTCCACAAAAAAAGAATGAGTGCAAGTTATTCATACGTTTATTTTCACATTTTAACCCTTTAAATTTAAACCAAACCACATGAACACAAAAGAAAAACCCATCATTGACCCGTTGTAGTAGATTCAGATTTGAACCTTTTAGCAGATTCAAACACACTCAGGCTGTTTACCACTGCGGTTACGTACAGATGACAGCGCACAGATCACATGACCTGAGTCACTGTGTCACTCAGCAGGTTTCACAGAGAGGAATTAAAGCCTTGCAACAGAGCCGAGCTTTGTTTTGCTGACAGTCTTAGTCACCACTTTGAACCAAAACAGGGATTAAAACGCCATCTTACCTTCCCTTTTCTGGAGCCACTTTCAACCACTTTCTTGCTTGATGCTGCATTTTTTAAATATATAATAAATATTTCGAAATCTTCTAATTATATTTTATCATCGTCGTCATCATCAACTTTATGACTGATTCATAATCCAGGATATTAAAAGACTATTTTATTGGTTGCTATGTTGAAACTCTGTAATCATGTGATCCGAGTCGTGTTTTCACTTCACTTTATTTCCATGTCACATTACACTGACTCCAAATGTCACACACACACACACACACACACACACACACACACACACACACACACACACACACACACATGATGGAAACATAAAGTTCATATCTGAGTGTTTTATCTGGAATCTGTAACTCATGACAAAATGCTCTTTGCTCCTACTTGAAACCAGTATCCCCAGTAAACAACCGAGCCTGTTAATATTACAATAAAATCTCTTGGGGGGGGGGGGGCAGTTTGGCTCTGTGAGGTCTTTTCCTTTCTTTGTTGCCCCACTTGGTGCAACTTCCTGCAACACTAAGCGGTTAAAAATGTGAGTGGGTGGTTTGGGGATTATCTTTAAATGTAGATCTAGTTAATCTTTTACTTTGAGTGTTGAGTTTAGGTCAGTTTGGAGCCAAAATATTGTTTGTGATCTTTAGTTATCATGTGTTTTCCTTAGAGATTAATGAATATGAAATAAGACAAGACTGTTGATAGATGGGTTTTTTTAACTACTGAGGCCAAAAACTGAAGCCTGTATTTCAGTCCTGCTGCTTATTTTGGAGAAAGAGAAATTAAATATCTGCTTTTTTTCTATGTTGATCTTGAATTGGGTCATCTGTTAACAGACTTTCAGGACAGTAAATACAGTAGAGACAGTAACTTGAGATAAAGGTACTTGAGGTAATGGGTGCTGCCATTCAAGTGCCATGTCTCAGCTTTATTTTGAGTGGGTTTACATCAATATAGACAGAATAATGTGGTAGATAAAGATGTTTTTACACACATTAAAACACCAAAGTTTAGTGGTTTTAAACATAAATCAATAGTACAACGTTTGCCAGAAAAGAGCTCACATGTGTTTTAGAGGTTGCTGTTTATATTGATATGGAGTTAATATAAGGAATAAAGAAGTGTATAATGCATG
>JAJDFG010001504.1:5000-7500 GCA_021039105.1 Scomber colias
TTCCTTCCTTCCTTCCTCCCTTCCTGCTTTCCTTTCCACCGTTTTCAACCCGAGCCGTTTTCTTCCCTTACTTCCTGTCTCCTCCATTTTCTTCCTTCCTTCCTTCCTTCTTTCCTTCCTTCATTCTTCTCTCCTCTCTCCTCCTTCCTTCCTTCTCCCTATCCTTCCTTCCATCCATCTTTCCTTCCTTCCCTCCTTTCCTTTCTCCCTCCTCACTCTTCCTTCCTTCCTTCCTTCCTTCCTTCCTTCCTTCCCCCTATCCTTCCTTCATTCTTCCCTCCTCCCTCTTCCTTCCTTCCTTCCCCCATCCTTCCTTTCCTTCTTTCTTCCTCCCTTCATCATTTCCTTCATTCCTCCCTCCTCCTTCCTTCCTTTCCTTCTTTCTTCCTTCCCCCTATCCTTCCTTCCATCCATCCTTCCTTCCTTTCCTCCTTTCCTTTCTCCCTCCCCCCTATCCTTCCTTCCTTCCTTCATCCCTTTCCTTCCTTCCTTCCTTACCTTACTTCCTCCCTTCATCCTTTCCTTCATTCTTCCCTCCTCCCTCTTCCTTCCTTCCTTCCTTCCCCCTATCCCTCCTCCCCTTCCTCCCTCCTCCTTCCCTTCCTTCCTTGACTCGAGGACACTAGGAGGGTTAATGAGCTCCGTCTCACCCGTGTTGCAGTCTGGACCTTCCTCCCTCCTCCCTTTCCTTCCTTCTTTCCTACCTTCCTTCCTTCTTCCAACCTCCCCCTATCCTTCCTCCCTCCTTTCCTTCCTTCCTCCCTTTCCTTCTTTCCTATCCTTCCTCCTTCCTTCCCTTCCTTCCTTGACTCGAGGACCCTAGGAGGGTTAATAAGCTCCGTCTCACCCGTGTTGCAGTCTGGACCCGCCCAGCCGTCCAGACACGTCTTGTTCCCGTTGTGGTCGCACTCGTAGTGTCCGAAGAAGTCGTCTCTGGGTCTGCAGAACTTGTTGCATCCGAAGCCGTAGTAGTGTTCGTCACAGCTGAGCCGGACCTGGAAGTGGAACTGAGCCGCCGGGCCGGTGTGCTTCAGGCTCTGCCACTGACGGCTCGGGTTGATCATCCCCCGAGTGGACGGCCTTCTCTATCAGAGCCCCCCCGCCCACACCTGAGATACGGAGGACAGGAAGAGACAAACGTTACATATACTGAGACATAGAGACACTGAGGAGACAGGAAGGAAGGAAGGATGGAAGGAAGGAAGGAAGAAAAGGGAGGACAGAAGGAAGGAAGGAAGGAAGGAAGAGACAAACATTACACACACTGACAGGAAGGAAGGAAGGAAGGAAGGAAAAGAAGACAGGAAGGAAGGATGGAAGGAAGGAAGAGACAAATGTTACACATACTGACAGGAAGGAAGGAAGGAAGGAAGGAAGGAAAAGAAGACAGGAAGGAAGGATGGAAGGAAGGAAGAGACAAACATTACACACACTGACAGGAAGGAAGGAAGGAAGGAAGGAAGGAAGGAAGGAAAAGAAGACAGGAAGGAAGGATGGAAGGAAGGAAGAGACAAACGTTACACATACTGACAGGAAGGAAGGAAGGAAGGAAGGAAGGAAAAGAAGACAGGAAGGAAGGATGGAAGGAAGGAAGAGACAAATGTTACACATACTGAGACATAGAAACACTGAGGAGACAGGAAGGAAGGAAGGAAGGAAGGAAAAGAAGACAGGAAGGAAGGAAGGAAGGAAGGAAGATCTTGTGTAATCTTCCAGCCTGGTCTCTCTGAACTCGAAGGAAGGAAGGAAGGAAGGAAGGAAGGAAGGAAGGGAGGGAGGGAGGAAGGAAGGAAGATCTTGTGTAATCTTCCAGCCTGGTCTCTCTGAACTCGAAGGAAGGAAGGAAGGAAGGAAGGAAGGAAGGAAGGAAGGAAGGTCTTGTGTAATCTTGGTCTCTCTGAACTGGGAGCAGCTCTGCGGTATTTCACCAGCCGGGTGGAAAGTGTGCTGGACTCTGATCTGGACTGAGCTCAGCGTGAGTCCAGGAAGCAGGCAGCAGCTAGCGAGACGCCGTCGGTCTGGGAGCAAACTGTGAGGCTTCACATCGCCACGGCAACTCTCTGAATAACACGCAGGCAGCAGAAAAGCAGCTGGATCTGATCCCAACGGTCAGAGTAGAGTAAATATTCAGAGCAGCAGAGACCTCACACCTGAGCCTCACCTGAGCCTGACCTCCCCCTCCTCTGTCCTTCCTTCCTTTCTTCCTTCCTTCCTTCCTTCCCGTCCTCTCCAACACTAAACCCAACCTTAGCATAGCTTTCCTCTGTCCTTCCTCCCTTCCTTCTTTCCTCTGTCCTTCCTTCCTTCCTTCCCCTCCTCTCCAAAATATATATATAAACCCAACTAATATCAGTTTATGGCTTCTTCTTTCCTTCCCTCCTTCCTTCCTTCCTTCCTTCCTTCCTTCCTTCCTTCCTTCCCGTCCTCTCCAACACAAACCCCAACCTTAACCTCTACATGCTTTAATATAAACCCAACTTTAATATCAGTTTATGGCTTC